>SJYA01002587.1:978468-1010365 GCA_006410615.1 Neotragus moschatus
CCTGCTCCTCCCTCCCCCTCCCCATCCTCCCGACCTCGGGCTATCATGGCCCCTGACTCCTGGTCCCCAGAGACCCAGAGTCCCCCCCACATGGCTCCCTCTCCCCGTCTCCCTGTGGATACAATTAAAGGTCCTGCCTTCCCATCCGCGTCAGTGTCCCTCACAGGGAAGCCAGGGACAGGACAGGGAAGCTCCCTTGCTTCCTGCCAGTCAAGGGGGTCACTTCTCGGGGGTCTTCATCTCTTTCCAAGAAGAGGCTGGAAAACACCCCCTAGCTCTGGCCCCAGTACCACCAAGCGCCCAGGCCAGTACCCCCTCCAGCCCGGGCAGCTGGTCCCCAGCCTGCTGTGGCAGGCAGGCCTGGCCAGGCCTGGGCACTGGCCCAGGAAGGCTCTGGGCGGCAAAGGGGGAGCAGACATTCTGGGCTGCTGGAGCCCTGCCCCCGCTATTCCCATAAACGGTCCAGTCCCTGGACTGAAGGCTCCCAGCTGTCCTCTAGTCCCCGGGGGGAGCGCCTTGCTGGCTGAGGGCACAGAACTGGCCCGTGCCTGCCCCAGCTCCATGTCCACTCACACACGTGCTCAGAGCNGGAGCAGACATTCTGGGCTGCTGGAGCCCTGCCCCCGCTATTCCCATAAACGGTCCAGTCCCTGGACTGAAGGCTCCCAGCTGTCCTCTAGTCCCCGGGGGGAGCGCCTTGCTGGCTGAGGGCACAGAACTGGCCCGTGCCTGCCCCAGCTCCATGTCCACTCACACACGTGCTCAGAGCCACCGGAGTACTGCCCTCAGGGCCCAGGGTCAGGACCCTTTACCCCAGCCGGGCAGAAGCGGGTGCCCAAGCAGGGATTGACTTCGGGGACCACCCCTGACCATGCCCCCACCACACGCCCTCACCCCGAACCTTCCTCAGAGACCAGCCTGGTTTTGAGGGAGCATCATTTTAAGGGACATTTTAAAATCTTTTATCTAGATGTTTATTGTAGAAAATTTAGAAAATACAGAAATGTGTAAAGAAAAGCCTTTTATATCAACATCGAGAGATAAGCACTGTTGACATTTGGTACATGTATTTCCAGCCTTTTTTCCTCAACACTATATTTTAAATCTGATCACACTGTGTTTACAGCTGTGTAACTTTTTTCCAGGTAGCATGACTAGACTGTCTTTTTCTTAGTATTTAAATGCCAAACCGAATGGCATTTTTTAATGGCCAAAGCCTGGCCCCCCTGGGAGGTCCCTTGGCCCTGTGCCCCTTCTTGGCTTTGCAGATAAGACTTGGCCCAACCCTAGTATCTGTCCCCCTAGAATCCTCTAGTTCCACAGCTTTTGCCCCCACCCCCGCCAGTCTCCAGCTGCTGTTGTGTCAGTGTTTGTGTGTATCTTTGTGTTTGTGTGTCTGTTAGTTTGTGTGTCTGTGTTGGTGTCTGTGTGTTCCTGTGTCTGTGATTGTGTGTGTCTATGTGCCTGTGATTGTGTGTATGTTTGTGATTGTATTTCTTTGTGTGTAGAGGGGCACAAAGATGCAGTCGTGCAGGCCTATTCCATGGATCAGGATGTGGAGTTGAGGTATTCTGGATTTGCAAGAGGGTGGAAGTTTATGATTACTTGAGACAGTGGAATTTATAAACATAGCCTCTAAATAGTTCTAAGCCTTCTACCACCCAAGACTTCTTTAATGACACCCCTCCCCAGCCTGATGTTTCAAAAGCTGTTTGGCAGACAGAGGTCATTGTCATGATCCCCTTCCTATCTTTATAAGCTTCAGGGATTCCTGCTGCCTGTCAGAGCCTGTGGGCAGCACTCAAGTTCTGAGCTGCAAAGAAGACTTAACAGCTTTATCCACGAGGGCTTTTGAAATATTAAAAACGTTTAGACTCCTGTTTCTGCCTCCCTGGATGATCGAGGTGAGGCCGTGCCTACCTGGGGGATAGCTGAGGAGGTGGTGACAACAAGAAGAGGGGCCATTCCGACATTTTCTGCCAGTGACCTGAGAGCTGAGCCCTGCCCGAGGCTGCCCGTCAGGGACCAGCTCTGATCCATGCGGGCCAGAAGTGATGATAGTTTGTTCAATCTCCGCACCCTGCCTCATGCTGCCCACTCTGGCTCTGTAGGGAATCGACTGGCTTCAGATTAGGCCTAAGTCAAATCCTACCTCTGAATTTGACCTTGAGCATCTTCCATTTTTTGAGCCTCCAATTTCACGCCTGTGAGATGGTTGCTATGATGGTTCTTATGAACTCTCTCACGACTGCTGCGATTGGTCGGATGAGATAATGTAGAAATTCCTGGTGCCTAGTTTCCTGATCATCATCTCCTGATAAAGATTGCTTCATAACTGCCTCCCACTTCAAGCATCCCCTCGAGTTGCAGCCTGAGAGAGCTGGAAGGGCAAAGTTAGACCAGCCCCTCCCTGAAGAGATGGAGAAAACTGTTCAGAGCAGCTCACTGTGAGCTGGATAGACATTCTTCACGATTCCTTCCTGTACCATCAGATGTCCTTCCACTGGGAGTGCAGTGGGCTGGTTCACCTCGGGGACTGGGCTTCCTTAAGTTCTGGAGACATTCAGCTGTCATCTCCTTGTCCTCTTCAGCCTCCTGTCCGGGACTCCTGCCAGGCCCTGCTGGGAGCTTCCTACTTTGTCCTCTGTCTCCTCATTCCCGCTTGTATTTCTCATCCCTCTCTCTGTCCTACGCTCCAAGTGATTTCCCTGGCTATATCTTAGCCTGTGCATTGAGATGACTTCCAATTTAATAACCATACTTTTTATTTTTGCACTTCTATTAGTTTTAGACCTCCAGTGTCTTCACAAAAGTCTATTCTTACTTCACAGATCCTGTTCCTTCTCGTATACTTTTAAAGACCTGCATTTTTTTTTTAATTGCTGCAATATATACCTAGCATTTACCATTTGACTTTTTTTTTTTTTTTGGCCATGACACAGCACGTGGGATCTTAGTGCTCCGCCCAGGGATCAGACCCATACCCCTTGCATTGGAAGCACAGAGTCTTAACCACTGGACTGCCAGGGAAGTCCCCGTTTTAACCGTTTTGAAGTATACAGTTCAGTGGCATTGAGTATATTCAATTACTGTGCAGTCATCACCATATCTATTCGAGTCCCTTTCTCTTGGGTACACATCCCAAATTGAAATTCCTGGGTCACAAAATAATTCTATACTCTTTTCCACAGTGGCTGGACCATTTTAGTACCACCAGCAGTGCACAAATGTTCCAATTTCTGCATGTGTTGGCCATCACTTGATGTTTTCTGTGTTTTGTTTTTTGGAGTTTTTTTGTAACAGCCATCCTAGTGGTATCTCAGATTTTGATTTGTATTTCCCTAATGATTGGACATCTTCTCACGTACTTATGATCCATTTAGAGTTAGTCTTTAGAAAGATATCTAGTGAAGTCCTTTGCCCATCCTTGAATTGGCTTGTTTGTTTCTTCACTGTTGACTTTGGGGAGCTCTTTATATATTCTGGCTATTAGTCGCTTATCAGACCTAGGATTTTCAAATATTTTCTCCAGTTCTCTTGCTTGCCTTTTTACTCTGTTGTTAGTGTCCTTTGACGTGCAAAAGCTCTTAATTTTAATGAGGTCCAGCTTGTCTGTTTTTTCTTTTGTTGCCTATGCTTTTGGTATCATATCCAAGAAATCATTGCCAAATCCAATGTCATGAAGCTTTTCCACTATGATTTCTTCAAAGAGTTTACAGTCTGAGTTATGTTTAGGTCTGTAGTCCATTTTGAGTTTATTTTTGCAGATGGTGTGAAGCCTAGTTAGCCCTTTCAGATTTCCCTAATGCCTCTCCTTCCTTGGGTGTGGTCTAATCCATTTCTGTGTCTGGAGTTTAGCACAGACTCTGGAGCCGAGCTATGTGGATTTGAGTCCCACCTCCACTGTTTGGTAGCTGTATAACTATGAGCAAGTTTCCAACCTCTGTCCCTCCTTTTCCTCATCTATAAACTGAATGTATTGATCACAGTACCTGCCTTGTAGTTTATTGTGAGGATTCATATTCCAAAAGCCCTCAAAAGGTCCCTAGCCCCTGTATAGTGCTTAGTGGTGGAGGTCACTACTAACACTAACTGCGTTGGATTTCCTCTTGTACATGGTATTCTAGCCATCTTCACTGGAATAGCCTTCCACAAAGGAACCATTCCCAGACACACACCAGGCTATGAAGGTGTCCTCAGGGTTGGTTTCATGGTTGTTTCTTGCAGGGTCCTTTTAGAAAAAAAACCATCTGGTGGCTCCCTTGGTGGAGGCATTACTTCCACTGTGACTGACTGTTCTCAGATAGGCACTGATGCTGCAGCCCTTTGGGCATGGATGCATTTTGATTGCTCACATGGGCTCCCACTCACTGCTGCATGAGCCCTCCTTGTCTCCCAGGCATCTGAATAGTCCCTTTTCTTGCTTTCCATCTCAGCTCTATATTTTGCATTTTAAAAAATACTATATTTGACCCCAAATAGCCAAAGCAATCTTGAGAAAGAAGAACTAAGCTGAAGATATCACACTTTCTGATCTTAAACTTTATTACAAAGCTACAGTAAACACAACAGTTTGGTATTGACATAAAAACAGACACATAGATCAATGGAACAGAATAGAAAGCCCAGAAATAATCCCACACATATATGGTCAATATATTTATGACAGAAAAGTCAAGAATATGCAATGAGGGAAGGATAGTGTCTTCAATAAATGGTGTTGAGAAAACTGAATGGCCACATGCAAAAGAATGACACCGGACCCCTGTCTTATACCACAGACAAAAATCAACTCAAAGTGGATTAAAGGCTTCAAAGTAAGGCCTGGAACCATAAAAATCCTAGAAGAAAATACAGGGAGTAATCTCCTAGACATCAGTCTTAGCCAAGATTTTTTTTTAATTTGACACCTAAAAGGCAACAAAAGCAAAAATCAACAAATGATTCTACATCAAACTACAAAGCTTATGCACAGCAAAAGAAGCCATCAACAAAATGAAAAGGCAACTAACTCCCAGACTCAGAGAAAGTATTTGCAAATCATATACTATCTGACAAAAGGTTAAATATTAAACATACATGAAGAATTCATAGAAGCCCAAACAACTACAGAAAAAAATTTGATTTAAAATGGGCAAGGATCTGAACAGACTTTTTTTCAAAGAAGATTTACTGATGGCCAAGAAGCACATGAAAAGTTATACAACCTCACTAGTCATCAGGGAAATGCAGATCAAAACCACAATGAGACATCACCTCCACATCTTAGAATGGCTATTAGTAGAAAAGACAAGAACTATTAAGTGAGAGCAAGGATATGAAGAAAAGGGAACCCTTGTGCACTGTTGGTGGGAATGTAAATAGGTACAGCTACTTGGAAAACAGTATGGAGGTTTCTCAAAAAAAATTAAAAATAGACTACCATCAGTTCAGTTCAGTTCAGTTGCTCAGTTCAATTTAGTTCAGTCATGTCCAACTCTTTGCAACCCCATGGACTGCAGTATGCCAGGCCTCCCTGTCCATCACCAACTCCCTGAGTTTACTCAAACTCATGTCCATTGAGTCGGTGATGCCATCCAGCCATCTTATCCTCTGTTGTCCCCTTCTCCTCCCTCTTTCAATCTTTCCCAGCATCAGGATCTTTTCCAATGAGTCAGTTCTTTCCATTAGGTGGCCAAAGTATTGGAGTTTCAGCTTCAGCATCAGTCCTTCCAATGAATATTCAGAACTGATTTCCTTTAGGATGGACTGGTTGGATCTCCTTACAGTCCAAGGAACTCTCAAGAGTCTTCTCCAACACCACAGTTCAAAAGCATCAATTCTTCAGTGCTCAGCTTTATATTCCAACTCACATCCATACATGACTACTGGAAAAACAATAGCTTTGACTAGACAGACCTTTGTCAGCAAACTGATGTCTCTGCTTTTTTGTATGCTGTATAGGTTGGTCATAGCTTTTCTTCCAAGGAGCAAATGTCTTTTAATTTCACAGCTGCAGTGATTTTGGAGCCCCCCAAAATAAAGTCTGTCACTGTTTCCACTGTTTCTCCATCTATTTGCCATGAAGTGATGAGACTGGATGCCATGATCTTAGTTTTCTGAATGTTGAGTTTTAAGCCAACTTTTTCATTCTCCACTTTCACTTTCATCNAAAAATAATTTTATATTTTTGGCTGTGCTGAGTCTTCGTTGCTGCTCAGGCAACTTCTCCAGTTGTGAGGAGTGAGGGGCTTCTCTCCAGTGGTGGAGACTGGGCTTCTCATTGCCATGGTTTCTCCTGCAGCGGAGCCTGGGCTCTAGGTGCTCGGGCTTCAGTAGCTGTGACACGTGGACTCAGTAGTTGTGGCTCCTGTGTCCTAGCGCACAGGCTCAGTAGTTGTGACCCACAGGCTTAGTTGCTCCATAGCATGACAGGATCTTCCCGGATCAGGGATCAAACCTGTGTCTCTTGCACTGGCAGGCAGATTCTTTACCACTGAGCCACGAGGGAAGCCCAGCATCAACTCACTTTTGACTGAGCCTTTATCCCACTTGATCCGTAAGCCATTTGACCTCAGTCTTTCTCATCATTTCCCTACCCCTCTCCACCCAGGACATATAAGGCTCCCAGGGTCTGACTTGGTACCAAAGCACGCCAAGGACTTGCCAGTCATCTCTAGGCCTTTTGTGGAAGAACGGGGCAGGCAAGCACTTGCAGGCCAGAAGGGGAAGGGCAAGATTCTTGGCTGCTCTTTTCCCTAATTGAGTTTAAAACTTGATTTTGCTACTTTTGACTCATCTTCCTAAGTGTGATCGCCCTGGGGCAGCCTCTAGGTTGGTGCCACTGGGAATAGAAGGTAGAAGTGGCCTTGGTCCAAGTTCCCAAATTCCTCTGCCTCACCCAGCCAGCCGTGAGGGCCTGATCCCGTCCACGGGCCCATTTCTGCCGCCCTGGAGTTGAGGGCTCCAGGCAGTGCCCAGCTGTCACCTTTGCAAGTCTCACGTGCTGCCTGAGCCAAACCTCTGTCCCACCCAGCCTGAAGGACTGTCTCTGAGTAGGCAGACTCTCAGCGGCTGAGACTTTCCCCCACCAGGTCCTTCCTTTTTCGCAGTACCTGCCACTTGATAAAATCCTCTTACCTAAAAGTAGTT
Organism: Neotragus moschatus; assembly: GCA_006410615.1. Classification (NCBI taxonomy): domain Eukaryota; kingdom Metazoa; phylum Chordata; class Mammalia; order Artiodactyla; family Bovidae; genus Neotragus; species Neotragus moschatus. The sequence continues at coordinate 985,600 of SJYA01002587.1, forward strand.
ATGGGGTTTCGCTTGGTTTTTTTCCTTTCTATCTTGATGACTTTTCTCCTCCATTTCTCTAGGATCCTATCCTAACTACATTTTCCCCCAGTGGTCTCTGCCATGCATGGATCTACTGACCTTTCGTTACCCATCTTATTCTTTCCCAGTTGTTTATTAAGCAGTGTATATAAGACTTTGCAAGCTACAAAGCCCTTTTTGTTGCCATTATGTCTCTTCATCCTCACCACAGTGAAATGCAGGTGTTAATGGGGGCCGGTTTTTCTGATGAAGAAGCTGAGGCTGAAAGACGTTAAGTTGATTGTCTGTGGCTGTGCAGCCCATAACTGGCACTTCTGGGTCTTGAACCTGAGTCTTGATGGCCTAGATTTCATACTCTAGGCCTCTGGGCCTCTCAGCCCCACCTCTCTCCAGGTCAGATCGGGGAAGCAGGTTGAGGAGTATCACAGACACCTCCTGCTGCCTCTGCGGGGGACGCTGGGGTGGGCGAGCCTGGAGCCCTGGCTGCAGCACCCACTGTCCCCTACTGAGTGCCTGGGCCACGCCTAAGGCTAGACCCCTACCCCCCGCCACCAATCACTGGATGAGCCTCGAGGCAGCTGACATTTCTGCAATGCTACAGGCAGTGCACAGAGCACTTCCCATGCTTGCAATCTCGCTAGTCCTCCCAAACACTCCCTGGAGACCTGAAGGGACTGAAAAGCAGTCTCTCTGCTGACACTGAGCACCTCATGGGAAAGAGTGTTTCATGACTTTAGGCTTATTTGAGTCCAGGATAATAATTATCCTCAAGGTGGTAGTGCTAGTAAAAATAATAATAGTAATCAGACATTTATTGCCTACCTAATTATGCTCGCAGAATTGTGTTTATTTGGTCAACACAATGACCCTAAGAGGTAGGTACTATTATTTTCTCCATTCTATGGATATGGAAATTGAGATTCAGAAAGGTTAAGTACTTGCCCAAGGTCCCACAGCTGAGTCACAGGGTCAAGAATCAAACACAAGTGAGTATTATTTCAAAGTTTGAGATTTCTTTTTCTTTTTTTTTTTTAACTGGAGGGTAATTATTTTACAGTATTGTGTTGGCCTCTTCCATACAGAGCTTGTGATTTTATGTATTATGCTGAACATCTGTTGGGAGAGTCTGGCTAGCAAAGTCAGACTCGAAAGGTGGGGTTGGACATACTGAGGGGTCCCAGCAGCATCAGCTATTGCTCCCACACAGCCTCACAGCTGTACTTACCCTCCCAGGGATGTCCTGAAGCTGGGCTCGAGCAAGCCCTGGCCGGAGGTCCTGGAAAAGATGACTGGGGAGACCAAGGTGTCTACAAAGGCCATCATGACCTACTTCAAGCCCCTGCTGAACTGGCTGGTCACTGAGAATGTGCGGCAGGGGGAGATACTGGGCTGGCCAGACTTCAGCTGTTCCTTTGAAGGTTTGATGATCTGACCCTTGTCCTACCCCTGTTCCAGCTCCAGGCCCGACCCTAGCCTGCCCTGGGCCAGCCCCTACCACAGCCCAGCCTTCACCCCTCACCCATCAAGGACCTTGCAGTGTGACCCTGTCTGTACTTGATACAGCCTCGGCCAAGACCACAGCCCATGCCCCAGCCACTGGCTCAGAGGCTTCCTTGCCCACTGTCCAGCTAGACTTCAGTGTGGATCTGAGCACGGGGTAGGCATCTGACCTCTTGACCCTTCATGGAGCCACTGCTGGGCTCCATGGGGTACATGGCCCTACCTGTGCCATCTGCTCCCCATCCTCCTCCTGCTCCTCTTTCCTACCCTCCTTCCAGGGCCAGGCCCTCACCTTTGGAAGGCAGGTGCCAGAGGCTGGGGAGAATGCCTGTGGCCATCAGATCCCGTCTGGTCACCACGAGGCACCCTCCCCAGCTCCACCTGCTCCACGCGTTTCCTGTGTCTTCCACAGAAAGAGAAACAAGCAGGGCAGGATTCCTGGGGATGGAGCTGAACCCTGACCAGGCCAGATCCTGGCAGTGGACGCTGCTGGCCCTGAGCTTTGTCATGTTGCTGGCAGTCCTGCTGCTGGGCCGCAGGCTGTACACCCTGGAAAAATGCTCACTGACCAAAGACACCAGTGCACAAGACACCCAGTCACAGGGCACCCAGTCACAGAGCCCCAGATCACAGGACGCCAGGGCCATTGAGCCAGCATCCAAAACCTACTTTCTGGGCGTAGCCATGGAGCCCCACCAGGCTGTGAAGAGACAGTGGATGCTGCTGGGCCTCTGCCTCCTCCTGATGCTGTGCTCCGCCGGCCTCGTCATTCGGATTTTCACGCAGCGCAACAGGAAGCCTCCGTGGATGAGAGACGAATGGGGGAGCTGGGACTAGACACCAGTGCAGCTGGTGAGGTGTGGGGGAGGGAGGAGGGTGTCCAAACGAAGAGGGGGCGGGGGAGGGGACTGCTTGCTGCATAGCGCCCAACTGCTATCGGGTGCAACCGTGGCAGATCTAGGTATAGGGGCAGTTGTGAACTCATGTATGTGAGGCCATGTGCATGGGTGACTGTGTGATTCCATGTCTGCCCTGGGTTCCAGACCAGCTGCCTTCTCCTGGGGTTCAGGATCCATAGTTTTAGTGACCCAAGGGCTGTGTCCCTCCAAGCCAGCCTCTCACCTCAAAACTGGTTCTTTACATGATCTTTTCTTCAGAAATTCTACTGTGGGGCTGGACAGGGGCTGCAATACCCAAGGAGTATCTGCCATGGTTAGAAACAGGACACTGCGTCAGCGCCTTTATCAAATGCATGCAAGTAGGACCAGACACTCCTTGTACATCCGTGCTCAGCTCATGAGCGCTGAACTCTCTATACTGGCCGGCACTGTGTTGGGCTGCGTGATCCAGCCCCCAGAAGCTGCCTGTCAGCTGTCTGAGATGCAAGTAGCCTTATAAACTGCCCCATGGCCCATCCCAGCCCCAGACCAGGCCCTCCCAAATGCAGACAGTGGGTAGCTGGGCACCCAGCCAGGCTTGATTAATGATTGACTTCTTTAATATTTAAACAAAGCTCATCTCCAGCCACTCCACTCCAGAGATGGCCTTGTTCAACACACACACACCTGCTGCCTGGCCTGTTGCCCTGGGGATTGAGCACAGGGCAAACAGCACCTTGCCAGGCTCAGTGGAGGAGGGGAGGATGGGTAGGGAGAGCTTTAAGGAGGACATTGGGGAATGAGTGCTCTAGGGACAAGCCTAGGAAGAGAAAGGGAAGGCTTCTGCTCCTGCCCCTCTTTGCCCTTTCTTTCCAGCCTGGGTCTAACACAAGGGTGCCACACCCGGTGTATGGGAACTTACTGAGTTTGGACTGAGGCCCCAGGGGCCCTCTGGGAGCCTGAAAATCGATGTCTGTCGGAAATTAGGGGAACCTTGAGAGGAAGTAACATCACAGCCAGAAACCACAGAGGAGGCATCAGGGCTGCAGTTGAGCAAGCGGGAAGGTGGCCAAGAGATGGGACTGGCTCTCTCTAGATTAAAGATCTGAGCCCAGAAGTACAGAAGGACTGGGCCGAGATCTCCATGGAGCCTACCTCTGTCCAGGTTTCGAGAGGTCTTCTTGAGTTCTGGCAGAGTCCGAGCACTTTCTGTTCTGACCGCAGGCTCCAGAGCACCCTCAACTGATGTCTCCGTCACTGCTGTTACTTGGCCTTGCTGTAATGTCCTTATTTGTCCCCATTACTAGCTCTCAGCTCTAAGGTCAGGACACAGTGAAACATCTGTAGCCAGCACAGGCTGTGGCACACAGGGGGGATTTGGAAAATGTTTGAGTGAGTGAGTGAGTGTCCCACTGCCCAAATTTCTCCTCAGAACTCAGCACCCCATGCCCTGAGCCCATGAGAAACAGCCCCACTTTTCCTCCACAGCCAGCCTATCCCCCCCGACAAGGGGCCAGCCAGGACAACCCTGCCCCCCCAGGAGGCCACACTTGCAGCCCTCCCATCCTCCAGCCACAGTGGCCAATGAGATCCCCATCAGGCCCTGTGGCTCTGCATGGCAAAGGCACACCCAGCCCAGGACTCCAAGCCTCTCACCTGGACTCCAGAAAAACTCTCACTGAGCCTCCTTGTCTGTCCGTCCTCCTCCACCCGCCATTGTAAAGTTTCTTTCTTTGGACCTCCACTGTAAAGTTTCTTTCACTGGAATATTTCCTTCATGTCTAACTGTTTGACAACTTGGTTGTCCATCAGTTAAATCTAGATGTTCAAAATGGCATCTGAGGGTCTTTATCATTCCCTTTCTCTCCCACCTCCCAGCTCAGCCCTTTGCACTGATTCCATCATCGGCCTTTGCCTAAAGTGCATGCCCTGTTGGTGCTTGCCCTCCAAGGATGGCTCCAAACTGGCTGTTGGACCCTCTGCAAAGCTTCAAGCTCAACAAGATGCTCAGTGAACAGTGGTCTCCTTCTCCCACTCCTCTCCAAGGCTCTCTCAGTAAACCTCACCCCATCCCCATCTGCTTATTATATTGTATTCATTTTCAACCAGTACGCAGACACTTTTATCAGTGGTCACTTGCTAATATGTGGTTTTAAATCTGTTGTTCTTCCAAGCTGTATCTGTATGCCAAGAGCTCTCAGGCCTCTAAAGAAAGCACCTCATTGCGTATTCCTTGTGCACTACACTGCCAGTACCAGGTCCTGGATGGGCTTGCCACTAGGAGTTCTGCATGGGCACTGGGATTCAGTTGAAGGGCACTTGGTAAGGATGGGCAAGAGGTCTATCCATACCATTGCCCGAGAGTCCAGTCCAATGGTCAGATCAGGAAAGAAACCTTCAGCAGAAGACCATTTGAGGCCTTTAACAACCCCTTCGGCTCCTCCTCTCCTCCCCTGCTTGAGAGAAACGGCCTGGCAATGTCCAGACCGGCCCCCTGGTACCTGAACCTGGTCTGAGAGGGCCGAGGGCACAGTCCATTGGGACAGAGCAGAAGCTCCTCAAAGAGGCCCTACCCGATTGATTCCTGGCGCCGGACTCCCGCCCAGCTCCGCCCCTGAAGAGTCAGGGCCCCGCCCCTGCCCCGTTGAGTCCCGGAAAAGTTGCCCCCGCCCCGCGGACCCCGCCCCGTCTCCGCAGCCGCGCGGCTCCTTTCAGCACCGCGGCGCGGACAGCTCCCGGGCAGCCACGGAGTGAAGGACGCGCGGCGAGTGGCCGGCCGGGGAGGGCAGCAGAGGGGTAGACGCAGGCGGGCGGGCGGGGCAAGAAGCCCTGCGGCCCTCCCCGGGGGCGGCGCCCACCGGAGCCGGACGCCGCTGAGCCAGAGGACAGGCGGAGAAGCAGGGAGCCGGGGCGCTGCTTGCTCCGGGCAGAGGCCGCGGCCGAAAGATGCCGGTCCGCAGGGGCCACGTCGCGCCCCAAAACACTTACCTGGACACCATCATCCGCAAGTTCGAGGGCCAGAGTGAGTGTGTGCGGTGGGTTGGGGCATAATCTGGAGCCCTGGTTCGGTGGCAGGAGCGGCCGGACCCTTTACTAACTTCGAATGGAGCAGGGTGTGGGGGGGGTGTCTGATGCCAAACGCATACCCTTCCCTTCAATGTCCGAGAAACACCTTTTCCTCCAGCGAGCCCCTACTTTTTACCTCCAACGCCACCTCCCTTCCGCTACACGCTAGGCAAAGTGCAGCTCCCCGCTTCACCCCTGAGTTGTTTTCTTGCCCGTTCTAAGCCCTGACCTCCCCTTGTATCCCCGTCATGCTTCCCTCCTGACTCCCCCACCCCGCCCCCAACTTCCTCCAGAGGTTTCCTTTTCGCCCTCCTTTTCACCTCCTGACCGAGCCGCTCTGGTCTTTCTAGGAGCTCACCCAGGCCGGGCCCCCATCTGGTCACACCCCTGCTCCCTCTCGCCTATCCCTTTCCCTGCTCCAGGAAGCCTTGGGCGCCTCTCCCACTTCACTGACCCCATTACTGCCCTGGTCTTCCCACAATTCCCAGGCCTGACTCCCCTTCCCCTTCTCTGGTCATCGTCCTGCTTCCCCCTTCTGACCATCCCCTCATTACTCCCAGGAGCCCTGGCCTTCCTCCATGACTCTAGCCTTCCTGGTCTTCCCACCCTCCCCAGACTTGACCTTCCCCTTCTNCTCCCCCACCCCGCCCCCAACTTCCTCCAGAGGTTTCCTTTTCGCCCTCCTTTTCACCTCCTGACCGAGCCGCTCTGGTCTTTCTAGGAGCTCACCCAGGCCGGGCCCCCATCTGGTCACACCCCTGCTCCCTCTCGCCTATCCCTTTCCCTGCTCCAGGAAGCCTTGGGCGCCTCTCCCACTTCACTGACCCCATTACTGCCCTGGTCTTCCCACAATTCCCAGGCCTGACTCCCCTTCCCCTTCTCTGGTCATCGTCCTGCTTCCCCCTTCTGACCATCCCCTCATTACTCCCAGGAGCCCTGGCCTTCCTCCATGACTCTAGCCTTCCTGGTCTTCCCACCCTCCCCAGACTTGACCTTCCCCTTCTTTCACTTTGATCACGGCTCTGCTTTGCATCCAGATCCAATCCTCCACCCCCCCCCATGCACACACACACCAACTGCTCCCACAAGTCCCTCTGATCTTTCCCTCCCTACTGCCTGGTCCTGGTTGCCATGGGGTCCCACCTCCTGCCCCAGGTCGTAAGTTCCTGATCGCCAACGCTCAGATGGAGAACTGTGCCATCATTTACTGCAACGACGGCTTCTGCGAGCTCTTCGGCTACTCCCGAGTGGAAGTGATGCAGAGACCGTGCACCTGCGACTTCCTCACAGGCCCCAACACCCCGCGCAGTGCCATGTCCCGCCTGGCGCAGGCCCTGCTGGGGGCCGAGGAGTGCAAGGTGGACATCCTCTACTACCGCAAGGATGGTGAGGCACCCTCAGGCTACAGTTCTGCAAGGCTGGCTCGGCCCCTCTTTCGTCCAGGCAGAGTGGTCACGGGAAGGGCACCGACCCTGGGGACCAAAGGGCCTGGATGAATCTCGTCTCCTCTCTGGGCCTCTATTTCCTCAGCTGTATGGAGAAAGTGCTGGACCCTGGGTGCAATGCCTTCCGAGGTCCTTTTCAGGGGCTAGGGACAAGGCTGAGCCACCGACTGGTCCTGGCCGCACGCAGGGCCTCCCACACCATCGTCCCTCCCCCGTGTCCCCGGTCTCCTGGCTGTCCACTCTGTCACTGTCAGCCCCAGCTGTCAGGCAGCTGGGACGGAAATTAACCTTTCCTCATCTCCGTCTGCTCTGGGGATTAGGGGAGGAGTCACCCCCTCAAGGCCTCTGGGGCCAGGCAAGGCATGGGGGCGGCTGGCTTGAAAAGAGGGCTGGGTGTGGCTCAGGGACCCCAGCTCCTTGAGGAGACAGAGTCTGGAGTTTGTGCTGGCCCTGGAGGCTTGTCCAGTTTGGGATATTACTGCCAGCCCAAGCTACTGCAGACGGAACAGAAGCATAGGGCGGAGGCCGAGGATAAGAAATTCTGGAGCCCCTCAAGGCCCTCCCCTCAGTACTTCAGTGTCTCCACTGGGTCTGTGTGGAGAGGAAAGAGATGGGTGGGAATTAGGGTCCCCAAAGTCCCTTTGAAATCACCTGGATCAGTGGCCCCCTCAGCCTGCTTCTGCATCAGAATTACCTGGAACTTGTTTTCCAAAACACACCTTCCCTAGAAAGGGGCTGACTCAGAGGTGTGAAATGAGGGCCAAACAGGTGTATTTGGAAAAATCTTCCTGGCAGTTTAGATGTTCCGTCAGGTTTAGGAACCACTGGCTTATATTAATCCCTCATTTCATGGGTGAAGAAACTGAGTCCCGAGAAAAAGAAAGAACTTGCCCAGGATTCTACCGTGTGAGTCCCAGCTGGGACTGGACCCCAAGTCTCTGGATTCTTCCCTCGGATATATCTGGTCCGAATAATCCCAAGAGGGGTGATAGGAACCCAACAGCCTCTGTGTTCTGAGGTGGAAGGTGGTCCCTTTTGGGGAAGGAAGCCCAAGAGGGCCCTCCCTGGGGAAGAAAGCATGAGGGCCACTGGAGTGCAGGTAAAGGGCAGGCACCTTTGGACTGAGGCTGAAAGGTGCTCACGGTCCTGGTTGCAGGGGCCTGGTGTGTGGAGCAAGAACATAAGTGTAAACCTGAGCATGTGTGTGTGTGTCTAAGGTGTTTGAGGTGCTTCTCGGGCAGATCCTGGCTGTCCCTCTGGCTGTAGTGATTAGGGGACTAGGAAGAACCTGGCTTAGTTTGGGAGCACTCACAGGGTTAATGAAGTCAGAATATTTTTAAAAGCTGTGACCTCACCTCCTCACATCGTTGCAGAGAGGAGGTGACAGTCAAAGGAGTGAGAAGGGTCCCAGGGGAACAGGATGGGACAGCAGGGAATGACGGAGGCCAGCAGGTCCCTCTGTCCCTCTCCTTGACCTCAGAGCCCTACCTGGGCCTGAGAGGGGTAAGAGCTGATCATAGACTCCCAGTGATGTCAGCTCAGGGCTCTTAGGGTCTCCTCAGCACCCTAACTGTGCCTGGGCCAGGGGCCGAAGTCGAGGTCAAGCCTTGACCCTCTGAGATCCTCAGGTCCTCAGAACCCTGTTGGCATCTTCTGGCAGTCAGAAGGAGCCTGAGAGACCTAGTCTTAGAGGTTTTCTGTGGGTGAAAATGAAAAGTTACCCACATACGTGTGCATTGTGCTTAGTCACTCAGTCGTGTCCAACTCTTTGCAACCCCATGGACTGTAGCCTGCCAGGCTCCTCTGTCTTCCACATTGCAGGCAGATTCTTTACCATCTGAGCTACTAAGGAAGCCCACCTTGACCCATGATAGTCCTTGGACCTACCCTGGAGCTACCTGAAATTGGTGTGAAACCTAGAAAGGGGACCCTTCTGGCCAGCATCCCCTAATAGAAGGATGTGATGCTCAGATACTTTATGTACACCCTCTGGTCGCTCTGACCACGTGACTGTTTTTTCTGTTTTGTTTTTATCATATTCACATGGCTCTTATAGCCTGCTGAAGGGCATCCTAATGGTGGTTTTTCCCTTCCTCGGGTCAATACCTCCTCTCCCTCATCTTCCATTGATTAGAGGAGGAGTCACCCCCCCACCCCTACAGAATTCTAGATGACTTATAATCCTCTTTTCCTCTAAAGGGGTAAACCACTAATAGTTCTCCAAGTTCAAGTAGAGAGTCTGTGGCCATCCACCTCCACATTGTGCATCTGTGTAAAGCTATGCTCAAAGAGGCCAGGCCGTTTGACAGAAATTACCCCATGAGACAGGGCTCAGAGACCCCTGAGAAACTGGCTCTGCTGCCATCTACCTTCACGAGGAAAAGTTGAGAACCTAACAGCTAGGAAGCATGGGGATGGCCACAAGACTCTGGAGGGAGCCCTGGAGAACAGTCCTACCGCTGCGCCCCCTGGGGACCTGCCAGAGGGGCCCAGCCCCGCCTGCCTGCCTTGGGTGGATCGTCTTCTGTGATGACCCCAAACCAGAGAGCCCCCTAATCTCCAAGCCAGACTCGAGGAAGCCTGGGGCTCCTCCAGTCCTCAGCTCCAGTTCAAGAAGAAGGGCACGGGCGGAGGACTGGGGTCCCAGTGTCTTTTGTACTCTCACCCATGAATGCCAGAGACACCCAGCAGGGAGGCAGGGTGGAGCAGCCACACTCTTGGTGGCGGCCTTTGTGGCACCAGCTCTTCCCTGAGGGCTCACCACATGCCAGATGCAGGGTGTAAAGAGATAGGGACAATAGACAAGTGAGCCTCCAAGGGGAGGGGCGGGGACTATGAGAAACTAAAGGAAGGGGCGCATCTAAGAGGCAGAGAAGAGCCGGGAGCAGTGTGCTGTTGGGGGGGGGGCNCAAGGGCAGCCCTCCTGGGAGCAAAGGCAAGGATCAGTCTCACAACTCTGTCTGGCCTCGTGGGTACTGACAAGCTGCATGGTGGAATCATGAACGTGCCCGTTACATTTTCAAAGGATGCTAAATTATTGTGGATAATTATCAGGATACTAAATAATGGCTTTGTTCATCCTCTGGGAAACCAGGAATAAAACTCAACATGACCTTGACCGATTATGGTAATGGGCCTACTGAAATCGGTTGAAATGCAATGAGAAAAAGATTATGTCAGTGGGGCGGGCTCCATATCCTAGAGACTGGAGTGCTGATCTTGGGACCAGAGGACCCAGGTCTAGCTTCACCAGACAGCATCCTTTATAACTGATGGAAGCAACAGGGTGGAAGATAATGTGTTCTGGAGTCACTTTGGGGCTCAAAGCATGATTCTGCCACTTCCCAGATCAGCAACATGCAATTATACCTCTCTGAGCTTCAGTTTCATCATTTATGAAATGTGGATAATAAAATCCACTTTGCAAGTTGTGAACTGCTAATGTGAAACACTGTAAGAGCGCTTGTTAGAGAGCCAGCCTGTGGAAGAAAAGGCTTCCAGCCCAGGTCAGCCTCTCACTCCACTCCAGGTTTCCTTCAGGGCCAGAAACTTGCACCACAGAGGCAGGGATGGAAAGAATGGGCTAGACACCAAGAGCGGGGAAAGACACTGCTGGTGGGGGGTCAAAGTAGACCACAAGCTGATCAGAGTGGGCCAAGAGGCTGGTGCAAAAGCAACCTGGATCAGCCTGGGAACTGGGTCCAGGCACCTCCAAGAAAAGACAGGCAAAGCAGAGTGCACCCCAGGGCGCATCAAGTGCTGCTGAGAAGCTAGGCAGGCACCTTGCGGGGAAAGAATAAGGGGATTCAGATGGAAGATGGAGGCAGAGGNGCAAAAGCAACCTGGATCAGCCTGGGAACTGGGTCCAGGCACCTCCAAGAAAAGACAGGCAAAGCAGAGTGCACCCCAGGGCGCATCAAGTGCTGCTGAGAAGCTAGGCAGGCACCTTGCGGGGAAAGAATAAGGGGATTCAGATGGAAGATGGAGGCAGAGGCGAGACCCCAACACTGGCTTCCCATCTGGGACAGTTCGATTTATTGACAACATGAGCAACACGACAACATGAGCAAGCATGCATGCATGCGTGAGTGTGCATGTTAGCAGCAGGGGCTAAGCCATCTCTCTGACCACAGGGACTACATAAAAGGAAATGGGCTTTGATTAACATAGGAGAGACTGTAGTCTCTCAAACTCTGTAGTCTCTTGTAGTCTGACAGAGGGAAGAACTTCCACTAGAACATAAGCTCTGCGCAGGGAGTGGAGCCAGGTGAGGAGAGGAGCACGGGGCAGGCTTCCAGCAAGATAGGGAAGGACAAGGGAAGGGGGAGGGCACTCACTCCAGGAGCTTCCCAGCCTCCTTGGAGTTATAGATGTCACAGCGGTGTAGCGGCCCCATGTGGCCTGAGGCCTTGCAGAGTGCTTCATGGAACTGGAATTGGAGCACGAGGCCGAGAAAGTACCTGGAGAGAGAAGGCGAGGCTGGCTGGGGGCGTGGCAGGGGTAGGCTCTGTCAGTGGTCACCGTCAGGGAGGCTGGCCCTGGTATGCTGCAGGGCCTCTCCTTCCTAGCCTTCTGGACTCATGTGCCCCCTCCCCGCTCCCACTCACCTTTCGGGACAGCAGACACGCTTTCCCATCATGCTGCCCTCCACAGGGGAGCTGATGTTAAAGCAGTGTGCTCAGGACAAGGCCCTCAGGAGGGTGTGCCGTCTGACAGGAGGAGGTGGGAAGGCGTGCAGGGGGAGGACATTTGGGTCTGGGGCCTTCCTGAAAATCCTCCACCTGGGTCCTGTGTCCCCGAACCCCCAGCCCCCAGGCCATTTCTGCTGGAGTGGCCCAGACCTTACCGTATGTAGGGCAAGCTGGCAGAGATGTGGAACTTGGCGCCTGGATCAAAATCCTCCTCTGTCCGAGGGGTGGGAGGGCACAGGCCCTGATACTTCAACCTGGGGGCGGTGTTAATCGGGGGCTTGAAAGTGCCACCTGGTAAGATTTCCAGAGCCCTCTTCCTTCTGGAGCATTTGCACAGCTATCAAAGCGACTTGGCAGGAGGAGGACACTTAATGCATTTTATTGATTAAATAAATGAGTTGAAAACACATGGGATTGGGAATCAGAGAATTAAACAATTATAGGAGTTAACATCAAGCATGTCCTCTTTGCAGGAACTGTGCCGAGTTCTCCACACCGGCTCCCTCTATACTAGCCTGGCTCTGGGGACACGGGAGGGAACGGGCTAGGCAGGGTCCCTGCTTTCATCCTAACGATGGGAGACGGCCATGGACCAACCAACCAAGTGGTTTCATCTGGTAAGAAGTGCTGAGAAGAAAACACAGCACCATGCCTGTGATGGAGGAAAACCGAGGCTTAGAGATCAGGGACTTGGTAGCAGGACACGGCAGAGTCGAAGGCAGACCCCGGTAACTGCTGGCTTTGCCCCTCTGAGCTGTGTGACTGTGGGAAAGTTGATTGTTACCGAGCCTGCTTGTAAAGTGCTGTCTGTGAAATGGGCATAATGTGAGCCATCTTTGGCATGGACGAAGTCTATGGAAAAGCTCGTCGTTTCATGTTGGCCCACTGGAGCCCTGCACAGTCCTCACGGGGAAGCTCCTCTCTCATCCACGAGGTTCTGTTCAAGGACCAGGGAGTTGCCCCCTCCCTCAACCTCCGGTTTCCATCACTCAGGGGGTGATGGGCATGACTGAGGAAGGGGGTGACCTCCCTCAGTCCAGATGGCTGGTGGAGGTGCCCTTGAGGGGGCACAAGGTTAAGACTCTGCCAATCCCCCCAGTGAGGTCCGGTCCTGAATTTGGGGTGGGAGTTGGAGGGTGAGAGGACAAAGAGAGGGGCAGCCCGCTCTGCCATCCCTGGGTGGCAGTGTGACCGCAGGCTGGGCACCTGTTCTTCCTCTGAGAGTGGCCATGGGTCATTGTAAAGGCTCAAGTCAGCCTAAGGGCCTGATGCAGAACTGGTGGGCCCTTCAGGAGCGCCTGGGGCTGGCAGATCTGAGCTGCTGGGTCTGAAGATTGGTGGAGAAGGGGAAGCCTTGCGCATGTGCAATTATTATCCAGTCTAACAGCCAGGGGTCGGTGATGGGTTGGACACGAGTGCGCCTCACTCAAGACTGATGCTGCCCGACTGCTGGGGGGCTCCTTCACTGCCAGTTCCACCCACAGACAGGCCTGGGACACAGTCAGAGACTGTGTGTGTGTCTGTGTCTGTGTGTGTGTTGGGATAATAGGAAAGGGGGCAGTGGGCTTGCCCTTGTCATATAAAGACTCTCCACCGGAAGGAAAGAACTCAGACCCCAAACACCCCCTCTGCTGGCCCCACTGGGAGGCAGAGAAGGGAGGGGAGGAACAGGAAGGCCTGCCTGGTGGTCAGCATCCCATTCTTGGAGGGCCCAAGTGCAACCACCGTGCGAGCTTGCCGGCCTCCAGGGATCCCTCGAGGGGCTACGAGCCTGAGTGCTGGAGCCAGATTCGACACAATCCCCCAAGACTCATGCTCCAGCCCTACCCACTTTAGCAGGAATGCTTTTGTCTGGTGACAGAACAGCCAATGCCGCCCCACAGGCTTCCCTGTGGCCGCAGATTAGCAGCATCACACGCCCAGCTCTGCCCCCAGAGGCGAGACGGTGGTGCGCTTTGGTAGCAGGCGGTCCCCTTGAGGCTGCCCCAAAAGCCCACCCTAGTCCAGGTGTGGCCAGAGGGGCCCAAATGGCAGTCCTCCCCACCTGAGGTTCCACCACTCCTGGTTGTACACGTCCTTCTCGATGGTGCCATCGAAGACCTTCCAGCGAAACAGGTCCATCAGGTAGGCGAAGGGGATGAAGGCTATCTTCTCCAGGGCCACACTCATCAGGAAGTTGACCTCCTCCTCTGGGGAAAGCGGGGGGCAGTCAGGAGGCGGCTCTGGTCCTGCCTCCCTTAGGCCTTGCCCGGGGGCCCCAGGCCTGGGATCCTTCTGGTCCCCATCACCTTTGTCCTGGTGCTGTTGGCTGAGCAGGCCTCTGTTGAGCAGGTGCTTGTGGGAGGAGGCTGAGAGGGTGACCACCGACCCCACGGCCTCCTCGAAGGCTGGGTTGGCGCCTGCGCGGAAGATCACCGAGAGGTTCCTGTACTGCAGGAAGTACTGGATGTGGCCCATCTGGTGGAAGATGGACAGCAGGTCTTCTATGGTCACTTCAGTGCACTTCTTTATCCTAGGGTTAAAGGGCAGGGGTCAAGGAGCATGGGGATGCCCTGGGAGAGGGAGACATTTCCCTATTCAGGCTCTGTAAAGGGACTGGGTGGTCAGGCTGGAGACCGGCAGGGCCTTGTGCTCTTGGCACTCCAGGCGCCACAGCCAAGCAGCAGCCAGGCCCTTGGCTTTCACACTCATCTCCCCCAGGTGGCTGGCTCTCCGCCCCCTACCCCCGGCCGCCACCCCGCTGAAACAGGCAGACAGGTGGAGAGCAGAAGGAGCAGAGGAAGGGGGTGACAGCGGCCGCAGGGTGAGCACCTGAAGTCCTTGCCGTTGTAGAAGTCCCAGGCGGACGCGTGGCACTCCACCTCCCGCCCGTCAGTTGGCCTTTCCATCATGGAGTTTTCCCAGAACTTAGGAGGGGTGGAAAGCAGCCCCATGGAGGTGAAGAATTTTTCAGCCTCTTGGAACATTTTCTCGGGCTTCCAGTGCTATGGGGAAGAGGCAGCGTGTGGGGCCCCGCCCGGGGGCTGTGGGGTGGGCACAGCAGACCGGGGCCGAGCGCTGACCTGGCCTTGCATGATCTTCGTGATGTCCTCAGGGGGCTTCTCTGGGAAAGGCAGGGCCAGATCTAAGATGTTGACCCAGGACTGAGCCCACATGTTCCCTGGAAGAGGAGGGGCAGGGTTAAGAGGAGGCGGGAGACCATCTCTCCCCACTGACTGAGAGCCTGCTCAGGAGGCCTACTCCACCTGCCCGCCTCTGCCTCCAGCTGGGGCTTTACCCAGGATGTGGGCAGGGATGGGCCCCCTCAGGTCGATGAGCTCAGGCCCATAGAAGCGGTAGAGGGCCCTGCGCACATAGGCGTGTAGGTTCAGGTAGAGCGGCTGCAGCTCCTGGAACAGCTGCTCCAGGTCTTCCTGCAGCGAGTCGGACTCGTACTTGGACCGCCACAAGGCCCCCATGTCTTGGTAACCTAGGACAGGGGAAGGGGCTCAAGGTTGACCCCCACCCACCCTTCACCCTTCAGCCTGGCCTGGCTGGCAGGAAAGCCAGGCACCTGCTAGGGAACACAACTGACTTCCTAGATCCTTGAGGTCTTTATCTGCCAAACAGGAAAGACACCACACTCTGAAGATCCCCATCCGTAAAGGATGAGAGTGGGGTGGAAAGGCCCTCAGCAAAGCACACACCGAGCCTCCTCTGGGCCCGCACCCTCTGGGACAGGGTCTGCTCCTCTCTCACCTGGAGCCCCACCCACCTGGGCTGCCTTTCTTCAGATCCTCCTGAGGGCTTCTTGTTGCCCAGCTTGCTCCATCTTTCAGGCCTTGGATGAATGTCAGCGAGGCCCCCCCCCCCCCCGCCCACCTGGCTGAAACAGGGTCCCTTCTTCTCTCTCTGCAGCCCCATCCTTCTCAGCACTTATCCTGGGTGGTGACTGGAAATGAGCGTCTGTCTCCCAGAGGTCTGTAGCCCGGGGAGTGTGGGCACCTTCCCTGTCTTCCCGCCTGTGCATCCTTCGTAGCAGCGGCAGACCCCAGGAGTAGTCCCTCCCCAGCAGCGGCACACCCCAGGAGTAGTGCTCAGTTGCTGTTTGTGGATCCGATGGACAAATGAGCCAGCTCTGCACTCCCCAGTGGCAGGACTCAGGGTTCCTGTCTCCAGGTCCTACCCAGACTTGGCTTCACCCTTCCCTGCACTGCCCTGAGCCCCATGCAGGATGTAGTCTGCCCAGCTGGATGGGCTGGCAGGTGCGGGGTGAGGGGCCTCACCATTGAGCTTCGCAGCCTTGTTGCTGAGCTGCACGTAGCGCTCAAAGGTCATGCGGAGCTGGCGACCCACGGCATCTCGCCAGCCCTGCCAGGCCCACAGCAGCTCCTTCTGGTCTCGGGAGGTGGCCATGACTTCTTCAAGGTCTGTACCCAGAAAAGCAGCCGAGGTGGGACCTCACTCCAGCCGGCCTCCTGCCCTCTCCTGCTGTGGGTAGCCCCTCCCCAAGTGCAGCTGGGGCTGGGAGGAAGGTGGGAATCTGGAGGCTATGGGCTGTGCTGAGACTCTGGGGTGTGTGGGGGTGGGCTCGGGTGCTCACCAGGCTCCAGGGGCAGGCAGGGCCCCTCATTCAGGCAGACCTGGGCCATGCTGTACGTGGTCTCCATGTAGGCCAGAATCTTGTTGTACTGGGGGGACAGGTGTCACCCAGGGCAGGCCCGCAGCCATGGGCCCACCCCCAGTGCTAGTCCCACCAGCTGGAAGAGGCAGGCCTGGCCAAGGCATCGTCCCATCTTCCCACTAGCCTCTGCTCACTTCCCCCACCCACCCAGAGGAAGCTCTGGCCCTGCCTCCCCCAACCTCCTTGCAGCCCCAGGCAGCTCCCCACCCGGCGGCCTGCCCACCCCTGGGGTGGGGAGCATGTGCCTGGAGACCTGGGGGCTCGTCCATCACCTCCCGGAGCTCCTCCTTGGGCAGAGCCGCCTTGTCTACGTTCAGCAGCTTACTCAGCATGCGCTTCACGTCCGAGTCCTGGAAGTTGGCGACCTTAAACAGGCGGGCCCGCGTGCCAAAGTACAGCGTGTGCTGGGACTTCTCCACGTCCTTGTATAGCTGGAAGGACGGTCACCACGTTTGTCACGTGAGGGTGAAGGAGAGGGTGAGGGTGTCACATCGAACTCCAGGGCCCAGCCCCACAACCTTCTTCCAAAGCCCCTTTAAAGGGTTTGGAGTCATTGAAACTTTGCTAAGAGCAAGAAGGGAGGGCACCTGCTCCCTAAGAGCAAGCAGGTGATATTCACAAGAGGAAAGAAGCTAGAGGTTCTAGCCCAGACAGCTTGCAGGGTTCCAGGAGGCCTGGAGCCTGACGTCTGTTCCGACATGTGCTTTGGGGCTTCCGTCTCTCATCTAGCTCTGGAAGAGTGGCAAGAGGGTGATTCCTTGCCCCCCAGCACCCCTGCACCGTGACCCCTGAGAAGAACAAAGGGCGAAGGGGCAGGGGTGGAAGTGGTACCACACCATCTCCTCTTGATTTTTCTTTGTGATGTTGGTGACATAGTTCCAGGCAGCCTCCATGAACTGGTTCCACACAACCTGGGCTGTTTGGTCGTAAAACTGCAGGAAGGCCTTCGCCACAGTCTCATTGTAGAGCTGGTCTGCAGAGAAGGAGATGGGCATCAATTGTCCTGAGAGGGGCCTGCCCCTGCCTGGTCCCCAGGCCTGATCCCACGCTCCTTCGGGTCCCAGCCCCACCTGAGGCCTGGTCACCCTGAGCCATGGCACAACAGACGAGCACAAGCAAGGGAGGTCGCGGGCAAGTCCATCTTGTTCCCATGACCAAAAGAACAGCAGAGCTGGAGGGGCTGTGGCCCAATCACAGTCCAGCTCCATATTGTGACATCAGGGGCTAAAGGGCCAGCCACGGAATGTCAGAAAGGGAAAGGCCCCACCTAACTTCTGGCCCAACTGTCCCCATTTTACAGGTGAGGAGCCTGAGGCATAGAATGGTCTAGCCATACTACCTGCACACCAGGTCAGTGGCAGAGCCAAAGGGACAACCAGGGCTCTTAATGTCTAGAGCAGAGCTTGTTCCTCTCTACTTGGTCACTTCTCCCTGGCATTGGAGCCACCCTTGATCTTGACCAGGGATTGATGAACCCCCTCCCTCCACAGGTTGACATTACTTCTGAGCAGGTGAGTGGGAGGATGGATGAATGGGTAGACGGAAGGAAAAGATCTCTCTGGGTCTCTGGATTCTGGAAGCACAGTTGTCTTTTTATGGTCTTCTGACTTGACCGCTTATGATCTCATTTTTTGGCCTTTTTCTCTTTTGAGGGAAGTATGATCAACCCAGGGCTCCTCCTCTCTTTCACTGTCCTTACACCTGTTTCCCAAGGGAGAGCCCTAGACCATAAGTTTGCTGTCAGGAGGCACAGAAGGTAAGGGGCCATCTATCAGGATTTTAAAAAAAAGTACCTTTTGGTTGCTTGGTTATTATTCGGTTACTATTATCTTCATGCTGTACACGCCACCCTCTGGACTTAATTATCTTGCAACAAGAAGTTTATACTTTTTGACTGCCTTCACCCATTTCACCCACCCACTCTTGCCTCTGGCACTCACCGTCTCTGTATCTATGAGTTCAATTTTGCTTTGCTTTGTTTGGGGGTGTTTTTAGTTTTTTGTTTTACTGTCGTGTTGTTGTGCGTGCTCAGTTGCTCAGTCGTGTCTGACTCTTTGCGACCCCATGGACTGTGGCCCCTCAGGCTCCTCTGTCTATGGGATTTCCCCGGCAAGAACACTGGAGTGGGTTGCCATTTCCTCTTCCAGGGGATCTTCCTTACTCAGGGATTGAACCCACATCTCCTGTGTCTCTTTCCTTGCAGGCAGATTCTTTACTGCTGAGACACGGGGCAGGTTTTTGTATTTTATTTTTTTAATTAATTTCTTTATTTTAATTTTTACTTTATTTTACAACACTGTATTGGTTTTGCCATACATTGACATGAATCCGCCACAGGTGTACATGAGTTCCCGATCCTGAACCCCCCTCCCACCTCCCTCCCCAGGTTTTTGCATTTTAGATTCTGCATATAAATGAGATCATGCAGTATTTGCCCGTCTCTGTCTGACCTATCTCACTTAGCATAATGCTCTGAAGTTCCATCCATGCTGTTGCAAATGGCAAGCTTGCCTTTTTTTACTTGGCAGAATAGTATTCCTGTGCGTGTACATGCACATGTGTGTGTGTATGTGTTACATTTTAAATTTCCATCAGTGGACACTTAGGCTGTTTCCATATCTCAACTATTGTAAATAATGCTGCAATGAACATGGGGGTGCAGATATCAAGACTGTCATTTCATTTTCTTTGGATACATACCCAGGAGTGGAATTTCTGTATTATATGGTAGTTCTTCGGGCACTCTATCAGATCTAATCCCTTGAATCTATTTGTCACTTCCACTGTGTAATCGTAAGGTATTTGATTTAGGTCATACCTGAATGGTCTAGTGGTTTTCCCTATTTTCTTTTTCTTTTTTTTTTTTTTAGGTTTGATGTAGAAATTCATTTCTTAGGAATTTATTCAAAGGAAATTGTTAAAGAAATATTACAGAATAATTATTTTATAGTTGGAGACTGGCTAAATGNGGCCCCATCCTTGTCAGGGCAGTGTCTGACATCGGATGAGCAGAGAAGAGTGATTATCCGGTGTAATGGCCTGTGCCGTCAAGATGGACTAGCTTGGGACTTCCTTGGCAGCCCAGTGGTTAAGACTCCGAGCTTCCAAGGCAGGGGACATGGGTTCCATCCCTGGTCAGGGAACTAAGATCCCACATGCCGCACGGCACTACCAAGAAAACCAAGATGCACCAGCTCATTTACTTAGTACAGCCAACAGCCCACTGCAGCTTGTGGTCCTTTGTTGTCGCCTTCTGCCAGTGAGGGAACTGAGGCTCACAGAAGTTACAAAACCTGCCCCAAGACGAACAGCAACGTCAGACCCCAGATCAACCTGGGAGCTCTGGCTACAAAAGGCATGCCTTCTGTGCCCAACTGCCCAGGCTCATGCTGGGCAGAGCCTGGGCATGTTAGGCTGGGCCCTGGTGATTGTATGTTGGCTGAAGCCTCAGAGGTGGGGGTTGGAGGGGCAGAGCAGAGGGGGCTCAGAATGCAATGATCAACCCCCCCACCTTGGACATGTGCAAAGTAGTCAAGGCCACCAGTACCCAGACCCATCAAGGGTTCAGGTTAACTATACACCCCCATAATTTGATTCCTTCCAGGGAAGGCTCTGAGAGTTGGCCCCAGAGTGGGCCCTCACTGGTCCAGGCTCCAAGGGCCCTCAGGAATGAAGAGGCTACTTTGGGGGGTGACTTGTTCCCATGGGAAACCTGACCACTGGAAACTTCCCAAACCCACCAGACAGACTAGTCACCCCTCATCACCCCCTCAATCATCCTGAACCTGGCCCTCCCCTCCCTCCCCTCTCCCCTCCCCCAGTCCTGTCTTCACCCACTCCAGGCTGGCCTGTTTATGAGGGAGTTCAAACCTGGGGTCACTATGAGACAGAGCTTCCCCCCTCCTCTGGACCCCACCTCCTCTTGGCACGTCCTCCCAGCACTCCTGTCCCCTTATGCACTGTCCCTGTCCTACGGGCCACACCCCCATCATTGCCTCATCCCCTCCCCCCTGCACTGCCCTGCCACCCATCTTCTCCCTCATCTCCCTTCCTCGGCCTCACCCCTGCATCTCCACCCCTCCCAGAGCCATCTCCCCGGCAGGGGCCGCCCGGCTGACCTCTGCCCGGTCCCCACCCCCAGGTCCTGTCCCTGGGAGCGGACGTGCTGCCAGAGTACAAGCTGCAGGCCCCTCGCATCCACCGGGGGACCCTCCTGCACTACAGCCCCTTCAAGGCCGTGTGGGACTGGCTCATCCTGCTGCTGGTCATCTACACGGCTGTCTTCACGCCCTACTCGGCTGCCTTCCTGCTCAGCGACCAGGATGAGTCTCAGCGCGGAGACTGCGGCTACACCTGCAGCCCGCTCACTGTGGTGGACCTCATCGTGGACATCATGTTCGTGGTGGACATCATCATCAACTTCCGCACCACCTACGTCAACACCAACGATGAGGTGGTCAGCCACCCCCGGCGCATTGCCGTCCACTACTTCAAGGGCTGGTTCCTCATCGACATGGTGGCCGCCATCCCCTTCGACCTGCTCATCTTCCGCACCGGCTCTGATGAGGTGAGCAAACCCCGTTCCGGCCAGCCCCTCGAGGCCGTCCCCTGTGCCCTGGGTACGGGAAGTACCTGGCATGGGGCACCTTTGCCAAAGCAAGTGGTGGTGGGAAGGAGGGACCTCAGACATCTGTCACCTCCCAGCCCTGGAGAAGGGGTATCTGGGGCTTCCCCTAGGCCTGGGTGCCCTCTCTGTGCTCCCGAACCCCACCCCTCCTGGGACGGGCACTCCTATACGGCTCGCCCATCCTGCTGACTTCTAAACCTCAGTTACCCTGGAAATCCACAGGGCAGCCTGACTGCCTCCTCAGCCCCAGCCCCTCCACTCTGCCCACCCTGCCTCTCACAGCTGACATGAGGGCATTTTCATGCTGTTCTCGTAGCTTCTAGTCCCAGTCTGTCCTTTTGCTCCATCTCCTAGGGATCAGCTTTATTGTTATTGTTGCTTTAATATTTATTTATTTATTTATTCATTCACTCATTCATTTATTTATTTGGCTGTTGGGTCTTAATTGCTGCCTGCGGGATCATCATTGCATCACGCGAGATCTTTCGCTGTGGGGTGTGGACTCTCACCGACTTTCTCGTTGTGGCTCTTGGGCATAGGAGTTGTGGCTTGAAGGCTTAGTTTTTCCGCAACATGTGGGACCTTAGTTCTCAGACCAGGGATGGAACCCATGTCCCCTGAATTACACGGTGGATTCTTAACCACAGGACCACCAGGGAAGTCCTTTGGAATCAGATTTCCACTCAGATAGCTTGCCTCCTGTGTTCCAGTCACACCCCAATCACCTAGCCTGTCCAGCACGGAGTGTACGTTGTGACTGTGTGTTCCCATGCCCACCCACCCACTTCCAGCAGATCTATCCCCAAGTCCTCGCCCCACCCTTTCCACCTGCACTGCCCCTGCCTGGACACGGAGTGGCCTTCTTACCACCTCTGCCCCAGCCCCACACCTGCCAGCCTCACCTCCTGCACATAGGAGCCAGAGCAAGTTTCAGATCACTTATCTGACCCTGACCCTCATTCAGTCCCGTCTTCAGAACTTTCAATGGCTCCCCAGTGGCTTGGAATAAAAGCCAAGCTCTTTGAGGAGCCTGTAGCCACAGCAGCAGCCCCTGCCCATCTTCCAGGCTCATTCCTCACCACTCCACCATCTTCTGCTCTGTGTTCTCATCTGCAGCACCCCCTTTGGTTCCCCAGGTGGATCGTGCCATTTCACACATCCATGCCTTTGTTCAGTTGCTTGCTCCCTGTGCCTGGAATGCCCTTTCCCTCTCCCTCCTGTCTGGAGACCTAGCTTCATCTTTCAAGACTCAGCTCCTGTGTCACCTCCTCTAGGAAGCCTTCCCTGTCCTGTTGCTGCAGACTTTTCCTCCCCTTCCTCTGTGCCCCCTTAGACTACTGTCCTGGCAACCATAAAGCTATTTTGAGCTTTAGGCTGAGAGCTCCTTAAGGTCCTACACAGTGTCCTGCTGCCAAGAGCCTGGCCCAAAGCAGGCTTTCCGTAAGTGTTTGTTAAATGACTATGTGACCATACCTGCAAGGGAATAAATGTGGTCCTAAGGGACCTCAAGGTCACAGTCTCTCAAGGGCTGACCCCAGCCCTGGGGCCCCCTCCCTGCCTCTCCAGACCACAACCTTGATAGGACTGCTGAAGACAGCGCGGCTGCTGCGGCTGGTGCGTGTGGCTCGGAAGCTAGACCGCTACTCTGAGTATGGGGCGGCCGTGCTCTTCCTGCTTATGTGCACCTTTGCGCTCATCGCGCACTGGCTGGCCTGCATCTGGTATGCCATCGGCAACGTGGAGCGGCCCTACCTGGAGCCCAAGATCGGCTGGTTGGACAGCCTGGGCGCGCAGCTCGGCAAGCGCTACAACGGCAGCGACCCAGCCTCGGGCCCCTCGGTGCAGGACAAGTACGTCACTGCCCTGTACTTCACCTTCAGCAGCCTCACCAGCGTGGGCTTTGGCAACGTCTCCCCCAACACCAACTCCGAAAAGGTCTTCTCCATCTGCGTGATGCTCATTGGCTGTGAGTGTCCGGGGCCTTACCCGCGAATTCCAGGTTTAGTTTTGTAATGAGATATAACGCAGTAACAATTTCTGTGATTGGCAGGTCCTAAGTTTGCAGCACAATGAATATTTGCATGTGTGTACACTAACTGTGGGCTTCCGTGGTGGCTCAGACGGAATCTGCCCGCAATGCAGGAGACCCAGGTTCGATTCCTGGGTTGGGCAGAAGAAAATAGAGAAGGAAATGGCAACCCACTCCAGTATTCTTGCCTGGAGAATCCTATGGACAGAGGAGCCTGGCGGGCTACAGTCTGTGGGGTCACAGAGAGCTGGATACGACTGAGTGACTAACACTTTCACACTAAGTATATACAGAATCTATAGCCCTCGATATATACCAGGGATCAGGGCCAGCTGCCTCATTTTCAGGGCCTCATGCAAAATGAAAATGTGGAGCCCTTTGTTTAAAATATTATCAACTATTTCAAGACAGTGAGAGCAGAGCACTAAACCAAAATGCAGGGCCCTTCTTAGCACAGGTCCACATCTATGAAATGTGCTTACCAGGCACTTTTCTTTTCAATAATATGCTTATTTGGCTATGCTGGGTCTTAGTGGCAGCATGTAGGGTCTTTAGTTGAGGCATGTGAACTCTTAGTTGCAGTATGTGTGATCTAGTTCCCTGACCAGGGATGAAACCAGGGACCCCCTGCTTTAGGAGCATGGAGTCTTAGCCACTGGACCACCAGGGTAGTCCCTGCCAGGCACTTTTCTAAGTCCTTATCAGAGGTCCATGTTTTGTTCCCATCACTACTCCATAATATGAGCTGTTTACAGACCAAGAAACTGAACGTCCTAACTTGCCAGGGGTTACAGAGAAACCCAATTCCAGCCCAGGGGGCCAACTCTCAGAGAACCAGCTCCCAAGGCTGTGTACTCTCAGGCCCCACACTGTGCTTCCTGCCTTTCAAGACACGTGGGCTAGGAACAGGAGAGGCAGTGTGGAATGTTACACGCAGATTAAGCTGTCATGTTCAGAGTATTTAGAGATGTGAAAGCCCAGAAAAACAAAAGGGGGGAAAAAGGGGTGAAAACAGGCCGAGAGTTTTCCCTTTATAATATTTTTACAGCTTGAAAGAGAAAACAAATCTGAACTAAAAAAACCCATTGCCCTAGTTCTTTCTTCTCAGGAGTTTGGCCTATGGGGCTCGGGAAGCTGCCAAGACGCACAGGGTAGAAGGAGGAGGGCAGGAAACCCAGGGGTCTTTGTCCCCCCCCAGACACCCTGGCACCGTCCTGGACACTTCTGACCTCGCCCTGGACAGAGGGGTCCCTGGCTGGGGGATCCCAGGGTGGGGGAGGCTGGAGCAGGCCTGGTGGAGATGCTCTGGAGCTCAGCCCCCGCATCCCGCCGCCCTGCCCCAGCCCTCATGTACGCCAGCATCTTCGGCAACGTGTCGGCCATCATCCAGCGCCTATACTCCGGCACGGCTCGCTACCACACGCAGATGCTGCGGGTCAAGGAGTTCATCCGCTTCCACCAGATTCCCAACCCCCTGCGGCAGCGCCTAGAGGAGTACTTCCAGCACGCCTGGTCCTACACCAACGGCATCGACATGAACGCGGTGAGCCCCTGCCCCTCGGGCCCGGGTGGGGCCGGCCACCTCGCTCAAGTCCCAGCTCCAGCGAATGCCGCCGGGGCAGGGCGGTGGGGGGAGACCGAGGTCCCGCAGGCACGGGCGTCCCCGGAACCCTCCTTACCTCCCGCTCCCCCAGCCCCCGCCCCAGCTGCACCCCGCTGGACGCCCCCGCCGCCCCGCAGGTGCTGAAGGGCTTCCCCGAGTGCCTGCAGGCCGACATCTGCCTGCACCTGCACCGCGCGCTGCTGCAGCACTGCCCCGCCTTCCACGGCGCCCGCGAGGGCTGCC
>SJYA01002587.1:1010687-1063792 GCA_006410615.1 Neotragus moschatus
GGTCGGGCGGGGAGGGCCGGGCTGGGGGTGGGTGGAGTGGGAGAGGTGTCTTGCCTGGACCAGGCCGTTCCCAGGGACGCCGATGGCACCTGCCACATACTGAGCATGTGCCAAGGGGGATCTTGACACCCAGCTGACGGAATCCTTCACACCAACCCCGGCCACAGGCCCCATTTTCCTGATAGGGAAGTTGAGGCTCAGAGAGGTCTGGTAGGTGGACAGACAGGGATTCCAGGGCTGGGGAAGTCCAGACAGGCTGCGACTTTCTCCCGCTCTTAAGAAGCTGGGGTGAGAAGGCAAGGGCTTGTATGGGGTGGAGAGGGGGCGGTGGTCACTGCAGCTTCAGGGACAGCTGGACTTTGGAGGAAGGATGAGGAACTCTGGACAGGGGAGAGACTGGGGGCACACATAGCCTCTGCCGCTCCCCTGGGCAGATCACTCACCTTGGGCAGGTCACTTGCCGTATCTGAGGTGGTTCTCATCTTCCACACCTCCCCCCTGCCTTCAGCCTTCCCTAAGTCCCTGACCAGGCCACCAGCCTCCCCATCCTCTGGTGCCCCTGGCCGGGCTTTCCTCTACCCCTCAGCCCAGTCCTCTCCCTCCTGCCTGCCCTCGCTACATCCTCACCTGGGCTAGCTTCTTGCTCTCATCATCTCAGGCTCACCTGTGCCACATGGACCCCCAGAGTTCCGTCCTGGCCCCAGTCTCTCCATAGACTGGAAGATTCCTTTCACTTCAGACATGGCCATCCTTATATTCCATAGGCAGACCAAACAGCTTATCTTAATCTGAAATCATCATCTTCCCTCAAAGGCAGCTCCATGGGCATCCCTGTCACTGTGAACCTCTCACTGCCCGGGCCAGAGACCTGGGAGTCAGCCAGGGAAGTACCCTCCTCCTTTCCTGGCCCACGCCCACCATCCAGGCAGCTGCAGAACCCTGTCTGTTCCCTGCATTGAGAGCTCTCTTTCCCATACCTGTCTCCTCCTCTCTGCCTGGGCCCAGTCCTCATTGTGTCCTTCCTGGGCAGGTATCAGGAGCTCCTTTCCCGCAGCCCTGAATCTGGTGTACCCCAGACTCCATCTTCCACCTGCCAGTGACCTGAAATTCACATCTGCGCATGGTCTTCTGCTCAAAATCCTTTCATGGTTCCCCATGACCCACGGGGCAAATGTCAACCCCTGTGCACGGCTCTCCACGTTCTGGCCACCCCTGGGTCCTGCCACCTTCTCTCTAGTGGCTCATGCTCCAGCCATCAGACCGCTTAGTTCCCTGCGCCTCCCCCTCTGCCCCACCCCTGTGCCTCTGCACAAGCTGCCACTCCACTCGGAGTACCTGCCTCACACCTGTGCCTGGCAGACCCCAGGCATCCTTCAGTGCTCAGCTCAAGCTCAGCTCCTCTATGAGCCCGTTCCTCATTCCCAGCCGAGTTTAGAAGTGCCATCCAGGTGGGAGAGAGAATTATTATTAATAATTAAGAAGCCAGTCCAATTTAAGTTTCAGTTAGAGACATGAACTCTCATTTTGTCCTGAGTAGAAATGGATATTAGGTCATAATCCTTCATCTACTGGAAAACCATCACTTTATAATGTTGCCCAGATTTCTAGCTTCTGGGTTTCATATGTGACCCTGGAGAGTCCCTCCCTTCTCTGAGCCTCCTCAGTCCCCTCCTCTGTAAGAGACCTTTTATCCTGTTCTCCTGGGGGCACATGTCCTGGCTGCCATCCATCATTGAGCAAACACTTAGCACCCTTTGTGCAGAATGGCCAGGCTAGGGGGCTGGACTTTCCTGTGAGAAGTGGCCATCATAATCATGGTCTGTGGCACTCTGGCCCTGGATTCTCTTCCCTGAACCCTGACTGTGCTGCACAGACCACAGCCTGCTTCCTCCACCTGATTGCCTTTCTCCTGGAGGACCAGCCCTCCTAGATTCTCACAGCCCAGGCTCCACTCCAGTAGCTCTGTAAGACCCCTCCCCACCTCCAACCACTCCTGGTGGAATGAACCCCTCCCTCTTCTGTAAGCCCATTGCTCTTGGCTCCTACTTGTTCTGAGACTCTAGAAATCATTCTATAATCTGTCTGTTGGAGATTTGGGGGACTCCTTGTGGGTGGGACTTCTGCCCTAGTCATGTTTTTATCCTGTGGCTAGCACAGTGCCTGGCAGCAGAAGGGCCCAGCACCCTTACCACCTGTCCCCGCATCCAGCCCAGGTCCACCCCATGACATCGTCCATCCTAACGCCTTGCATCTGCCTGTCTGGTGCCTCTCGCTCTCCGAGGCACTTCCTCCAGCATCGCCTCTGCTCCTCTGGACCGCCCGGGGTGGGGGCAGCCAGGGAAGATATGGTTATAGCCATTTTTGAGTGGGGACACCGGGGTGCAGAGAGGGCCATGCTGGTCATGTGGCCCCACAGTGGGAGTGGGAACCGAAGAGAGAGAAGCCTGAGGTGCTGTCCCAGGGAGCTGGGTGGTCCTGACCCCTGGCCCCCACCACTCTGCAGCTCCGTGGCCAATCTGAGAGGAAGAGGTTGGGCAAGGAGCCTTTGGTGTCTCTTCTGCCTGCTGTTCCCTGGGTAGGGGTGGGAGGGGCAGTTCCCAAGCAAGTGGGAAACTGAAAGGAAATTCTGGTAGAGGTCCTGAGGATCCTGGAGATAGTGAGGGGACCCACAGGCTGGGGTGGCAGGGGTCTCTGCGTACTCCCTGCCCTCAGCCAGCACATCCAGCCTTGTTCTAGGCCCCCACCTGGCGGGACCCCTGAAGCTGGGCGAGGTCAAGGTTAAGAGGTCCTCAGGGAGGCTCCTCAGAAGACAGCAGGGAGCCAGGCCCTGGAGATTCCCCCGCCCTTCTGGCTGGCAGGAAAGAATGACATCTTTGGAGAGCCCGTTAGCCTCCATGCCCGGCCGGGCAAGTCCAGCGCCGATGTACGGGCCCTGACCTACTGTGACCTGCACAAGATCCAGCGGGCAGACCTGCTGGAGGTGCTGGACATGTACCCTGCCTTCGCAGACAGCTTCTGGAGTAAGCTGGAAGTCACCTTCAACCTGCGGGACGTGAGTCTGGGCTGGGTGGGCCGGGGCGGGGGTGGCCCTCAGCCAGCCTGTAATGGGCCATGGCCAGTCAGCCTGCTGAGTGCTTGGCCTGCTTGGCTGGAGAGGACCCATCTGACCGCTTCCCTTCTTTTCAACCCCGCCTCTTCATCCTTTGTCATAATCACTTCTGTGCCTCCCATGGCCAACATAATGCTAAGTATGAAGATAGCTACCAATTACGGAGCACCAACTATGTGGTAAGCACTGGGCTCCTTCTACACGATCTCATTTAGTTTTCCTACAGATGGTGTTCTTATCCCCATTTTCCAGATGGGGAAACTGAGGGTCCTAGGAGACAAATGACTAAAGCCACAGTCACACAGTAAATCATATAGTCAGTGGTGCAGCCAAAATGGAACTCAAGTTTGTGCATCTCCAGAGCCCAAGCTTTCCCCACTACATCCTTCCAAGCTGTAAGGGGGCGGTGGGGGCGGGCAGCAGTGTCTGCCATCCTCGAGCTCACGGTCCAGGTTGCAGAAGTGTAAGCAGTGATAGAGCAATCTCTCCTCTCAAATTTATCACTCAGTGGAGATTATAATAACCCAAGAAGAAGAAAGAAAAAAAAAGAAAGAGCTAAATAGTTCTCTCTTTTTTTTTTTTGGCCTCACCAAGCAGCTTGTGGGACTTCAGTCCCCCGATCAGGGACTGAACCTGGGCCGCAGCAGTCCAGAATCCTAACCACTAGGCCACCAGGGAACTCCCAAGAGCTCCATAGTGAAGAACCAAGGCAGTCTCAAGAGTGTGCAATGAGACCAAATATCTGTGGAGCTCAGGGTGGCCAAGGCATGGGACAGCCAGTACAGAATAGAAGTGCCCAGAAGGGTCTGCGTGCAGGGCAGGGCCAGGAACCAGCTAGTGGGAAGGAGGGGGCAGGCGCGCCTAGCAGGGGCCACGGTGGCCGGCCGAGGCCTGGGCACTGAGCCCCCACCCCCGGCCTCAGGCAGAGGGTTCCGTTGGCCCAGCCCCGCATCCCACATCTGGAGGCGGAGCTGAGGCAGGTTTACCTGCTCCAGACGGCCCTCCCCACCCTGCCCTCTGCTGTCCTCCCCTCCCCAGGCTCTCCCCTTCCCTCTNAAAAAAAAAAAATACCATGAGCCCTTGGAAAGGGGGTGTGGCCTGCGGATGTCAGGGCTGTGTGGCAGAGTGAGGGCTTAGGGGCAACACAGTCCTGGGTTCAAATTCTGGCTTGGTAACTTACCAGCAATACTGTGTATAAGTAACAACCACTCTAAGCCTTGGTTTACTCTTTTGTGAAATGGGGGTAACCAGAATACCTGTGTTGAAGCTTCATGATGAGGGCAGAATGTCTCTTTCTCAAGCACCTTCTGGGAAACAGTGATAAGGAGAGCTAAGCATTAGGCTGGTTTCTTGTAGCTGGGGGGTGGGGGGCAGAGGTGACTTCTCTGTTCACCAAGGCAGTACAGGTGTGTTTGGGTTACCTTCACCTATTCTGTAAGTACTGAAACATCTACTTAAGTTCTTTCCTTAGTACCATTCCTTCAAATTAAATAATTTGGTACCTACCCTCCCTCCTAAAAAAACTTCACTGTGAGGACCAAATGATGTGTGCAGCTGCCTCATCACTGTGATTATCAAGAGTCAGAGATGTACTAAGGGGAATTTGGGCAGAGGATGTAGATTGTAGGAGATTCCCTGGTGGCTCAGACATTAAAGAGTTTGGTCTGCCTGCAATGCAGGAAACCCGGGTTCAGTCCCTGGGTCGGGAAGATTCCCCTGGAGAAGGAAATGGCAACCCACTCCAATATTCTTGCCTGGAAATCCCAAGGATGGAGGAGTCTGGCAGGCTACAGTCTATGGGGTCGCAAAGAGTTGGCTGTGACTGAGGTGACCTAGCACTCCTGTGGATTATAGCGGGGAAATAGCTTCATCCAGCAGGGACAGCCTGAAGCCTGCAAAACTGAGGGCTGCCCTCAGGACCTAAACTGCTCTTGCCAACCCTGACCCTGACCCTGACTGTGGAGTTCTGCCTGGCAGGCTGGAGTCCCGCATGTCTTCAGACCTCAGCCGCATCCTGAAGCTCCTTCAGCAGCCCCTTCCCCAGGACCGCACTGGCTACATCTTGGGAGCCTCTGCCTCCAATGACCTGGCCTTGTTCCCTGCAACCTCAGCAACTCAGAGTCCAGCAACTCGGCTGCCCCGGGGTGACCCACCCCCGGCACAGGTGAGCAGTGGAGGGGACCCCCAGGGGCTTGCCTGGCGGCGGCTGCATATCTTCCCCCACCCTTACCTTGGGCTCAGTGGTCACCTGGCCCAGGGCCTTCGTGGCCTGAGAACAGTTGTGACTTCTGCTGTCCTCCCTTACGGCCTGAGTCACAAGAGCAGCCTGGACAGGTGGTGGCAGAGCCCAGACTGTGACCACCGACTCCACATCGGGAGCAGGGGCAGCAGGATACATCTCCTGCTGGTCCCCAGCCCTGAAGTCAGGGTGCCCTGGGGAGGCTCCCCACCCTGCTTGCCCCCCTCTTTCTTGCCCCCCGCAGATGCCCAGCTACGGTGACGCGGATGAATGGAGGCCAGAGCTCAGGAACTCTTCCTCTAGGGTGCCCCCCTCTGCCCTGGAAATGGACAGAACTCTGACACTGTCCTCGGAACAGAAGCAGCCCGAGGGCCTTCTGTCACCCCTGGCCTCCCCTCTGTGTCCCTTGGAGGTACAGGGACTTGTCTGTGGTCCCCGCTTCCCCTCCCTCCCTGAACACCTCAGCTCTGTGCCCAAGCAGTTGGAGTTCCAGAGACATGGCTCAGATCCTGGGTTTTCGAGGAGCTACAGCCACTGTGCCCCAGGATTAAACGACAAACAAAAAAAGGCACTATGAAGGAACTGAATGTGGGTAAGGTGATAGTTAAGGATGTGGGGGAGGCAGACAGCCTCTAAACTAGCCCTTCACCTAGAGTAGCTACAAACTGCCAATCCAGGCGACCCCAAATGGTGCAGGTGAAGAGGCTCATGACTTTCTCCAGCCTCCTCCAGGGCTTTCCTTAGACAGCAGGGCTGGTGGAAGGTGGATGAGCCTCAGGAGTGGAGGTAGCTGCCAGGACAGAGGGCTCAGGGAAGAAAGGAGACATTTCTGATCTTTTCTATATGACAGCCTGGCTCTGTGCAGAGTCCAGTCACCTCCCAGCTCAGAACTCTCCCCAGCCGTGCAGGCAAGCCCTCAGAGTTGGTCAAGACCTCCTGCCGAGAGCCTGTGAACCAGCTAGAGACAGGAGTGTCCTCTGCAGTGGACACATCAGGGCCCAGAATGCTAGCCCTCAGCCACCCTGCCCTTATGGTTCTGTGATGACCTTTGGGACCTAGTGGGCAGTGGAGGGTCTCAGAGCTAATAAAGTCTGCACACTTCATGTTGAGCTGGGTGTGTAATTTGTCTGAGGGTCATCAGGTCCTCGATGGGGCTGTAATCCTGACAGTTGTGATCTTCTTCCAAGGAGCTGTGTGTTAGGGACCTGAAGGTGACTCCACCGGGTCTTGGAGCCACTGGAGTAAGGGGCTCTTAGCCAGGCTGGGGTGAAGGGAAGCAGAGAGACACTGGCATGGCGGCCACAGGGAATCATGACAAGTGCAAACACTTCCAAAGCACTCTTCTCTGTAAGGGGATATCGTGCTGGCTGCCCTGCAGATATTGTTGACTCTTTGCAGCAAGCCTATGGGGTCAGTATGATCACCTTCATTTGAGAGAGAGGGATCAGAAGTAGAGAATCACTAAGAAATGTACCCAAGCAAGAAGGGAACTTCTGGGGTGCCGGTACTCTTCTGTTTCCTGATCTAAGTGCTGATTGTATGAGTGTGTTTCAGGTTGTAAGAATATGTGCACTTCTATGTGCAAATTATACTTTGATTTTAAGAAAAAGAATGTTTCCCAAAAATATATCAAAAGGAGGACATAATTTCAACCCAGATGGTCTGGTTTGAGAACATGTGCAGTCAACCACTCCACTGAAGTGGGCTCTTGTTCAAAAAGTCACAGGTCCTGTCCTTTTTTCCCTAAAAGAATTTTGAAAATGTATTTCTCCATTATACATTTTTAGTTGACATCTGGAGTATTCCATGATAACTTTAAATAGTTGCAAAGGACATAATTTCCAGTGTGTTGTAAATATTGACACTTTATAAACTGTGGCATTTATATTGGTCCATTTAGATCCAAATAGCAGTGATTCAGAAGCCAGTATTGGGACTTCCTTGGAAGTCCAGTAGTTAAGATTCTGCACTTCCAATGAGGGGGTGAGGGTTCAATCCCTGGTTGGGAAACTAAGATTCCCACATGCTCTGCTCTGCCCTCCACAGAAGTCAGTGTCATTCATTTTAAAAACAGGAGAACAAGCTCTTCTTTAACACTGTTCCTTTTTCTCTGCTCATGTGTGTGCTGTGCTTTGTCACTTAGTTGTGTCTGACTTTGCAACCCCATGGATTGTAGCCCTCCAGGCTCCTCTGTCTGTGGGGATTCTCCAGGTAAGAATACTGGAGTGGGTGGCCATGCCCTCCTCCAAGGGATCTTCCCAACCCAGGGATCGAACCCAGGTCTCCCACATTTGCAGGAAGACTCTTTACAGTCTAAGGCACCAGGGAAGCCCTTTCTTTGCTCATAATTTCACTCCATTCCATTCAAAGTTTACCCAACATGTAATTTATTACCATGCTTGAAAGTATATTATTGATAACCTTATCATATGTGTTTGTGACACACACACATATAATTTTTAAAAGTAATTGTTTCTAACCTTACTAAGGCTTTAAGGGTTACACTTATTAGTACTGGGTTTTCCAAAACAACATAAATACGTCTATTTAAATTTTTATAGAAACTAAAATTTTATTGACATACACCTGTTAAAAGAGGGAATTTTTCTCTCAATTAGTTCATGTGAGTGGATAAATATTATTTTTTTGTTACAGTAAAACATAAGCCCAGAGAAACTTGTTCACATAAGGAAGCAGATGGTACTTTAAGGGGGTTGTTACACATATAACAGTGACACTCAGTTCTTTGAATTCTGAGTTGTGTTAACAATCACATCACTAAAAGCTATACTTAATGATGTGTTAAGTCACTTCAGTCGTGTTTGACTCTTTGCAACCCCATGGACTGTAGCCCGCTAGGCTCTGCTCTCGATGGGGTTTTCTAGGCAAGAATACTGGGCTGGGTTGCCATTTCCTCCTCCAGGAGATCTTCCCCACCCAGGGATCGAACCTGCGTCTTTTGCATTAACAGGCGGGTTTCTTTGTACCACTAGCGCCACTTGGGAAGGCCCATACTTAATGTTATCNCCCCCATTTTACTGATGGGGAAACTGAGGCACCGTGTTGCAGCTTACCCGGGTCAGTTATTTCGTGACGGAAACAGGTCTCAAACGCAAGTTTACACCCCAGAACTATGCCATTTATCACTAGTATCCGCTCCCCTGCTGCACTGCTTCAGTTAGGGGGCAGAAGAAGGATAAGGGAATGATGGCTGTGAGGAAAATGCGCTTACGATGGTCATTCACTTCTGACCACACTGGATTTCTGTTAGGTCTGGTTATTGCGCAGGCTTTCCCGCCCCCTACACCCACCCGCAGGTACTATTATTGATGGATTTGTCGAGATTGCCATCGCTGTTGCGGCCTCGTGTTTCTCCTCTTCACCGCGATCTCCTTTTGGAAATCTTGACCAGTGATCTCGCCGTTGGTTTCCAAATAGAGAAGGATGTTAACTTGCTGTATCTTTTCTTGGCATCTTTCTTGCTAATACAAATATGTAGCCTTGAGTAGTAAGTCTTTCTGGACATCCGGAACTTGAGAATCCTTCATAGAAGGTAGTGGGAGGAATCTTTAAGCTGGTTCAGTTCAGTTCGTAGTGCAGTATAAATTTGTTTTTGAAAGTTGTTGAATAAGTTAGAAGAATTTTCTTTCCTTTGCTCTTTAAATCTCTTCCATTTTGTATTAGAGTAAACGTGGTGATTGATCGTAATCAGAGCGACTAAGAGCTGTGCTTAGCGGTGTTTAAAGCCTGTACACCTGCTTGACACCATGAGCGCTGTGACTTAGGAAGAATAGCCTATGTGGATGGTGACAGGCATGGTGCAGGGAAGAAAGGCAGGTGCTCTAGAGTTGGATGCCCTGTCTAGTCCACTGACTGACGATGGGTCACTGCACAGGTCAGTTTTATTATTTCTCACCCACAGATTGTTGTAGGCAAGTTCTTTTTTAGACATAAAGGTCCTGTAGAAAACATTTGAACATTGTAACTTTGTTTACAGATTTTCAGGAGCCCGTCTGTTTCTCTGGAGTTAAGTCTTAACCTTTCTGGAATCCCCTTTAAGAAATTGATGAAAGTGATGGACTCTCATTATCCAAACATCATATATACATAATTTATAAACAAATCCCAGGGAATATGCACTGATCTTGGGGCCCATCCGTTGCCCACAGAAAGCAGAGAGTCCTGACAAGACTAAAGACATAGCTTTATTTCCTTTTCTCGGTTGCCTCTTTCTTCCTAATGGCCGGGTTGTGCATAGCAGAGTGGGGAATAGAATTCAAGGTACTGATGTGTGAAGTGGGATAGAACTGTTGTCTTAAGAATACATGTTGGGAAGAAAAAAAAAGTAAAACACATCTTTCAAAGGGCTTGAGTCTTTAACACAGAGCTTTTTGCCTTGCAAGTTCTTACAGGGTCATATTTTGGGGGGCGGGGGGGGCAAAGTAGAAAAGAATATCTTTATTGCTTTGTCAAGGCAAAGGGGGCCACAGTGGGCTAATGCCCTCATAACTGTATTCCAACCTGGAGCGAGCAATGAGAAGTTTTATAGAAATGGTTCAAAGAGGGGGTGGTCAGCTTGTGGGCATTCTTCCGATGGGTTGTGATTGGTGGGTAGTGAGGTAAGTGGGAGTCAGCATCATCAACCTGCTGGTTGCAGCTGCTCTGGGCTCGCCATGCTTGTGAGAGCATACAGTCAGCTTCCTCCACCTGGGGGAGTTTCAGTATTGAGCCCCAGGTTCTTGATATCTTATCTCAGGAAGAGTTGAGTGAGAGACAAAGGGATCGCTAAGAAGTGGATTTATTTAGAGAGAAACACACTCCACAGACAGAGTGTGGGCCGTCTCAGAAGGTGAGAGTGGCCTCGCAGTCTAGTAGTCCCATTTTCAAGAGGGGAGAAACTGAGCTACACCGTTAAGCTGCTGGTGGAATCAGTGGAGTAATTGGTGTCAAATCTTGGTTGCAGGAACTCCATCCCAAAGTTTGTCCTTCCATTTAGTAACAGCATGGAGCTCCTTCTTTGTGCCAGGCACACAGGCAGTGCGGTTTTAGGGAGATGCAAACTGCTAATCCTAGGAGTAACAAGCAAGCGGCTACCACTGTCTTAACTCACTTGCATGGTGTAGGCAATGCAGCATCTTGCCTTCTGTTTTCGTGTCCCCACCTGTCTAGGTTAGAGTTCTTAACGTGTGTGTGTGTGTGTGATGAACACCTTTGGCAATTTGAAGCCAACAGACCTCTGTTCATAATTATGTTTTCAAATGCATAAAATCCATAGGGTTACGAAGGAAACCATTGTATTGAGCTATAGTTTTTAAAAACACTTTTTAAGAAGTGAAAGTCGCTCAGGTGNGTGTGTGTGTGTGTGTGATGAACACCTTTGGCAATTTGAAGCCAACAGACCTCTGTTCATAATTATGTTTTCAAATGCATAAAATCCATAGGGTTACGAAGGAAACCATTGTATTGAGCTATAGTTTTTAAAAACACTTTTTAAGAAGTGAAAGTCGCTCAGGTGTGTCTGATTCTTTGCGACCCCATGGACTATACAGTCCATGGAATTCTCCAGGCCAGAATACTGGAGTGGGTAGCCTTTCCCTTCTATGTACTTTAAAGTTAACTCATTAGATGACATCATCCATTAATTTTGAAGTAGTAGCATTTCAGGATGTTCGCTGTGGTGTGATATGAAAAGAAAGCAATGATTTCTGTTAGGGACAAATCACAGATATTAATGCCGTGGTGAGTAACTGCCTCCATTTGTAATGGAAGGAGATGGTAAATTTCGGCTAGAGGTTTGTGAAAATGTAAGTATGATTTTTCCAACTCAAGTTCATGGACTTCAAGGTAAGAAGCCCTGTGCCTTGGGGCTGACGGGCAGTAAATCTAGCTACCACACAGTGATTATCAGGCTCAGTTTTGGAAAAACCTGGTTGTGGAGGTGCCAGACTTGATGTTTTAGAGGAGCTTAAAAATTATTGGTTGAAATTCTCAGACCA
Organism: Neotragus moschatus; assembly: GCA_006410615.1. Lineage (NCBI taxonomy): Eukaryota > Metazoa > Chordata > Mammalia > Artiodactyla > Bovidae > Neotragus > Neotragus moschatus. Next base: position 1,022,032 of record SJYA01002587.1, read on the forward strand.
TTGATTCCTGTTTGCTGTCAATAGCGATTACCAGTAGAGGACAAAATAAATTGACTCAGCAAATTAACATTGACATTAAGAAAACACGATCATAATTTTAAAAAATTGTGTGGTAATGTCATCATACTTTCGTGTAGTGAAATTATTTGTAGTTTGATGGAATTAAATCTGTTAGTGCTTCAAGGACAACTTGCCTTTTAGGTGTTGCATCTCCTGAATAAATTTGGGAATTGCCGCACTGTAAAGAACTAAATTCTGTCATCTACATCTGGATTAAAGAGTCCCATTATCGATGATCATGTTTTATGGTCTTCGTGTGTGTGTGTGGTCTCTGCTGGGGGATAGAGCAGCACTGGTGTTGGAACATGGTTTTCTAAAATTTGGCGTGTGTGTGACTCCTCCGAGGGACTTACACCTTCCTGGGCTTCACTCCTGAAGTTAAAAGACACCCGGGTGATTCAGACACAGGCGGTCCAGGTGGCGCTGCAAGACCATTTCCCTGGAGGTGCCTTTCATCTGCTGACCAGAGGTGGGAAGCATTTTCTGTACCTGCCTAAATACTGATTCTGCCCTTCATCCCCTGAGAAGCTCAATCTCCGGATAGCGCCTGGCTTGAGATCTCAGTCCTGCCGCTTCCCAGTTTTGCGTGGCCTTCGCCAAGTGACAGCCTCAGTTTCCTCATCTGTAAAATGAGGGTAGTGAAGGAGATGAAAGGGGTTTTAAATGTGATGGGTTTAGGAACTCTGCCTGGCACATAGCGATCACATCACTACTGCACCTGTAACCGAAATATCATCTAGGAGAATTGTGTGAGTGTTCGGTAAAGGTACCACGAAAGGTCATTGTGTTCATTCTCTGACTTTTAAAGACCTGGGGGGGAAAAATCCCTTGGTGCCTTTGAACCAAACCTACTTTGTGGTCTAGAAGCTTCTTGTTGTTGGACTTGGAGTACCGTAATGTGCTAGTTGAAGCCTATTTTCTCTTGTTCTGCCTGGCTTAGACAAGTAACTGATAGAAGAACTCTGGCATTTTTCCTGAGTCTTGACAGTATCTGTGGTCTTCAGACAAGTGATGTTTCCCTTGTTTTGTGGAGAAAGATAACCAGCAGTTCCTGGGCTTCTATTCCACTTAGTTGTATATTTCAGGGTTGATTTTGACTAGAACTGGCAGTGTGCTTGGGACTTATTTTGCACTAATAGTTAACTAGCTGACCATTTGTGCTTTAAGATATAGCATCTAGAAAACGTTTTCGGGATTCTGAGGAGAAACCATAGGTATACCTCCTGCTTTTGAAGACTATCAGTGGTGAGTCTGAGTAAGACTGCCTTGTAATTCAAAGTCACGTGGGATGAATGCTTGCCTTGTCAGCCTCTGATGATTCCCACGAGATCTTTAATGCTGAGCTACTTTATCTATTTGACACGGAATGATTTTGACCCTGGCATACAAGTTTTCATTTCTCAGTACTTCTGGCAGCCTTTCAGGATTCCCATTCAATTGTTCATTAATTCAATAAGTATGTATTGTGTTTTAGGCACAGTGATGATACTTGGTAACCTTCTGTATCCTTTTCAGCAGATGTGAAATTGGCAGCAATAAAGAGCAAGTGTTTTGGTACTCAAAAGTGTTTTTGATAGCTACTTAGAATTTTGCAGTGCTCCATCTGTCTCTGGCAAGACTGCAAGCAGGATAATTTAAAGTGTCGAACTGTCTGGTTTTAATTTCCTCCTTTCTTTTTTCTAGACAATGAGAGCACTAATTCCTCCATGAGACCACTAGATAAAACTTCTGCTGCTTTATTGCTTTCTGCCCTGACCTGGCTCACACAGACTTCCTAGAGATGCTGTGATGTGAACAAGGGGTGAATCTGTGTTCTGTAGGTAGTCTGTAGTCTGTCCCGCCTGGGGCTGTGGGGCCAGAGCTCATTGGTTAGACTCAGAGTCAGGACCAGAAGAGGCACTGTGCCAAGGCAGAGCCTCTCCACAGATATTGATCGACAATCATCAGTCAGGAACAGGCTTGAAGGGAGGACATGGAAAAGATCAGGAAAAGCTGGTTTATTCTGTCAGAATTTTGCCTTTAGCTGGTTTTGGTTGTACTAACAACTGTGGGGAAATGTGCCACTGACAAGAGGTGGTATTATTGATTTGGATCACTTTTTTTTAAACTACACACACGCACACACACACACGCACACGTGCACACATTAGCCTTTGTGTTCTAGTGCTAGCACTGTGTGTAATTAAAGAGGAATACAGTTTCCTCCATCAAGATAGACACAGGAACTCTTTTAATTTTTTAAAAATATAAGGTATGAGTAATGTGAGTAGTAATTTATGTTGTTATTCACGAAAGTAATTGAAAGTGAAGAAGCGGTCATGCCTCTGAGGAATAAATACATAATATTTTATACCTGCTTCTTAGGAGATATCTGACATAGTAATCTCCACAGTTTAAAAACAAGTTAAAATGATCTTGTTTCACGTTTGTTTTTTTTTAAGGGCATTTGTCTCACATGCTGGGGTAAAGTGTTGTGAACAAATAGTTGCAGAAGAGTAGTGGGTGTGGGAGATAGAAGTTTAGGAGGAGGACAGAGAAGACTGGAGGAAAGAAAGGGCAGGGGGTAATAATCTAAATATTGACAAGATGATTAAAATTGTACTTTTTGGTTATGCTCCCACAATAAGGGAGTGTAGTGAAGACCAGATGGGTACAGTACAGGAAGAGGCCAAGACAGGATTCAAGCTCGGAACGGCACAGTTTTCCAGAACAGGGTTTTGATGGGCAACATCAACACTCCTTGGTTTGGGGTAGTGGAAGAGGGTGCATGCCTGGCAGCAGGAGCTTCTCCAGTCCCCGCCCCCCACCCCCACCGACAGCCTTGCATGAGAGGAGAGCTTAGCTGTACAAGGAGACAGACATGCCATCATCTCTAAAAGCCCTGGATTAGGCAGGCTGGAAGAGACTGAATTGTGAGCAGCTTGAAGTTCCTCATCTCTGTTGCCTGGGAAGATGCAAAAACTTTGTGTGTTTATGCTAACTTGGAACAGAGTCCTGGCCTCTTTCCCATAAGAACTTCCTTGAGATCATCTAGAAGGAACTTGCCTCATTGAAAAGGAATCAGCGTAGTAGCAACAGCAAGATAGTATAAGAGGAAAAAATGGGAAACACGTGTAAGGTAAAGCATCCACACTAGAAAATGTTTTCACCTTAGTTGAACATTAATGGCTGGTCTTCCCGCCATGAATTCAGAGAACTTAAAGAACTCCAAGCAGAGGTACAGGAGATCAATAAAATGAGGCATGGTGACGGGAGAAAATGGACCCGCCGCAGACAGAGTCCAGGAAAACAGTGGAAGAGAAAGCGAGCATTACCATGGAACTAAAACCCACGTTGGAAAGAGAAGAAAAATGAATATAAACTCCTGGAAACAGCGAAGATGAGGGAAGACAGGTTGAGAAAATGAAGTGGAAACGAACAATTAGGAAGAATAGAATAGATGCAGAAAATAAAGAATACCTAACTTCGGTATAATTGCTGTCTCTGAAGAAGACCAAAGAAATGAAACACAAAATCTCAAATCTGTAGTTAGACTATAGAATAAAGGTATGAAGTAATGCCTTCAAACTGTGTATCTCAAGAAAAACGGACACAGAACACTTGGCACTGAAAGCTTTCTTAGGAAAGCATCTACATTTTAAGGGTGAAGAAGAATCCTTTAGACATCCAGGTAAGCCGGTCTCCTCCTCTGAGAGGGGAGAAGGAGAAGTTAGGCTAGCCGCGGTTGGCGACAGAAGGCGTGGAGCAGCTTGTGCAAATCCGCCACTGTCATAGGTTGTGCTGATGTGAACACGTGAGCATGTACTTACGAGTATATAAGATTATGTGGGGAAAGGAGTATACTTTTTAAATAGGTAATTTATAAAAATTGACCATATATTAAGAAAAAAACCCAGTTTTTAAGTTAAGGGAAATCAGCTGATTGGTAAAAGATAATACATATCAGAACGTATGGGATGGGATTTCCCTGGTGGTCCAGTGGTTAAGACTCCGCCCTCCTAATGCAGGGGGCCCAGGTTTGATCCCTGACCAGGGAGCCAGGTCCTACATGCCACAACCAAGACCCAGCACAGTCAAATAATATTAAAAAACAAAACAAAACAAAACAAAACCCTCAAACTTATGGGATGTTGAAGAATCTCAGGCCCAGATATGCTAAGTAACTTCCCAAAGTGACATGGAAGGTAATAGCAGGGCCAGAACTGGAATAGTCTGTCTCCAGAGTCTTGACCGTATACTGATGGGGAACAAAAAAGAATGTTTCGGAAACAGAGAGGGGAACACTTGCCTTACCAGATCAGAGTAAACATACTGCAATTGGTATAGTTATAGCCAATAAATACCACATAGAGTTGATGCAGTCACACAGAATGTTCCAAAGCAAATTTAAGTATCTATAGAAAAGTAGTTAGTGATAAAATTCACTGAGGAAAAATTAATACATTCTGTGGCTTAATTGGCTTCCCAGGTGGCACTAGTGGTAAATAACCTGCCTGCCAATGCAGGAGATGTAAGAGACTCGGGTTCCATCCCTGAGTTGGGAAGATCCCCTGGAGGAGGGCACGGCAACCCAGTCTATTCTTCCCGGAGAATCCCGTGGTCGGAGGAGCCTGGCGGGCTACAGTCCGTGGGGTCACACAGAGTGGGACATGAAAGAAGCAACTTGGCACACAGGGCATAATTAGCTGTCTACCTGGCAGAACAATTTAGAGTCTCTATTACAGGTCATATTTGCTGTCATTGTTCAGGCGTGTCTGACTCTCTGCAACCCCATGGACTGCAGCACGTGGGGCTTCCCTGTCCTTCACCATCTCCTGGAGTTTGCTCAGATGCAAGTCCATTGAGTCAGTGATGCCATCCAGCCATCTTGTCCTCTGTCGTCCCCTTCTCCTCCTGCCTTCAGTCTTTCCCAGCATCAGGGTCTTTTCTGATGAATTGGCTCTTCACATCAGGTGGCCAAAGTATTGGAGCTTCAATTTCAGCATCAGTCCTTCCAATGAATATTCAGGGTTGATTTCCTTTAGGATTGACTGGTTTGGTCTCCTTGCTCAAGGGACCCTCAAGGGTCTTGTACAACACCACAGTTCAACACCACATGTCGTACATGAAAATCAATTCCAGACCAAGTATTTAAACGTAAAGAAAAGTCCCACAAACATAGTAGAAGAAAACTGAGTAGGAAACTTGCCCTGGGGCAGTGGGGAGAAGAGAGTGCAGACTTTTAGCCAGTCATTAAATCCAGGGTCAACTAAAGCAAAGATGGACAGTTGACTGTAGTACTGCTGACCCTTGAACAGTGCTGGTTTGAGCTGCACAGGTTCACATAAATGGACATGTTTCGATGATAAGAACTACACAAGGCCCCTGGTTGGCTGAATCCAAGGATGCATAGGACTCACATACTAAAATATACACAGATTAACCACTCATGAGTCAGTTGTACCTACAAATAAAACATTTTTTTTGTGAAAAGATGTGGAAAAAAATCAAAAGACAGATGGTAGGCCAAGGAAAGATACTTTCAAAACCTGACAGCTGGTAGGAGCTAATTTACTTACTGTGATAGCAAAATGAACAAAGCATATAAATAGCCAGTACATAGTAGAGAAAACGCAAGTGATCATGAGACAGGAAGAGATACTCAACCTCAGGTAGTTAAGGGAAATGACCCTATGATGTTTCTTCTCACTTTCAAATCTATGAAAATTAAGTTTCTTCTTCTAGTGTTGCTGAAGTATAGGGAAGTGATCACCTTCGTGATCCTGGGCAAGATACTCACCATCTCTTTTACTCAGTATCTTAATGAAAGTAGAGAGGATAATAGCACCTACGTTATGGATGTGTTGAGAAGATTAAATGAGGAGTGTGAAGCCTTAAGCATATTGCCTATACTTGGACCATTATAAGAACTCGGATATTAAAAATGGCTCCTCAGAAGTAAAAATAATAAGTATGCTCAGCTTCAGTAGTAAAATGCCATTTTTCATCTATCAGAGTAGCAACACATTAAAGATTAATTTCAGTGTTTTCAAAGATACGGGGAAATTGGCACTCATACACTGTTAAATGAAAAGGTAAACACGTTTATTATCTCGTAGTTTCTGTGGTATTAATATCTGAAATGGGATGCCGCAGTTACACTTCCAGCAACCTGTCCCAATAGCGGCATTTGCACATAGTACACAAAGTGTTGTTTATAATAGCAAAACAATGGGGTACAACCACGGGAACTATGAGTAGTTAAATTGTGTGCTCACCGCAGTTGGCTGTGGAAGGATGAGGCAGAACTTTTTGCACTGACAGGCGATCTGCCAATATGGTGTTAAGGGCACCTTGCGGAATATATTTTATGGTCCAAGCCTATCTGTTGTGGTGCTTGTTTTAACCCACCATGTACACACATATACAGATGCAGAGAGAATCATTCGGAAAGTAGTTCATGTCAGACAGGGTTGAGAGTAAGTAGAATTGAGGGTGAAGTTAATGGGAGACTTTACTGTGTCGCTCTGTATTATATGAACTGAACATTCTCTTCCATTAAGTTTTTAATGATAGGCCAAGGAAAACTATTTGCAAAACATGACTGTTGCTGGGAGCTGACTGAATAACAGGGAAAGCTAACTGTTATTCCTCTCAGTGCTTGGTTGGCATCGAAACAAGTTAGGCTGCAGATGAAACAGGAATCTGAGCAAACACATGAAGTCTCTGAGAAGATCAGGAAACATTAAATCCCAGCCATTTCTTGACTTCTTCCCTGGCTTAGGGACAGTTGTGCAGAGGTTATCAAACCTAGGTGAGTCAGATCACTGGGGAGGTTCTTAAGAATGTAGACTCACGGGCCACAGTTGACACTTGTTGAATCAGAATCTTGGGCTAGTGGTGGGGAGCCCAGGCCTTGTAAAGCACTCTTAAGTAAATCTGATCATCAGATTTGGAAAGCATTGCTATTGGCAGTACAAGCAGGAGTCAGACATAGGCCCTGTTTTTACAGCATTTACTAAGTGAAATAGTATAAGACAGCCATTTACTAAGGGAAATAGTATAAGACAGTCATATAAGGGCTTTCATGAGGCAGTGTGGGATGAGTCCTCAAATGGGCGGAATAGATATGAGTACCAAGGGCTCTGCAGGTGGCTCAGGGGTAAAGAATCTGGCTGCCAGGCAGGAGGTGCAGGATATGTGGGTCTGTCCCTGGGTCAGGAAGATCCCCTGGAGGAGGAAATGGCAACCCACTCTAGCATTCTTGCCTGGGAAATCCCATGGACAGAGGAGCCTGGCAGGCTACAGCCCCTGGGGTCGCAAGAGAGTCAGACAGGACTGAGAGACAGCACGCCTGAGAGGCCACTGTGTTAGGAAGACTGAAGATGGCTTATGAAGGAGGTGAGATGTAATGATATTAAAAGCTCATACACTGAGGGGGGCACCATGCTGAGCAGCTTACATGTGAAAGGTGTTACATACAACTCTGAGGCATGGGTAATGGGAATATCCTCACTTTACATGGAAATAGGTTTGGCAAAGTTAAGTAACATGTCCAAGGTTCCACGGCCAGCAAGTAGTGAGTAAGGAGCCCTGGAAGCCTGATGGCCCTGCACTTATATTAATACTGGGCAGACTTGGATCAACAGAAGGACATAAGAGGGTCTTAGAGTATGAGGGCGGTGTAAGCAGAGGGATGGAAAGCACTGACTAGATCAGTGAGAGTGAAGATCAAGTAGGCTGGTCAAAGCCTTGAACACCTGGGTAAGTGGATCCTAAGTGGTACATGTTCCCAGGACCTGATATTTTGAGGTTTGCAGAGAAATCTCCAGTGGCCTGAAAAGCACCTTTTAGAAGTAGCAGCATTTTTCTTTTCTAATTTAGCCTTACAGTGTTACCTGCATGGTTAGAGAGAGGTTTTCTTCCTTTTGTGCCACAGTTAGAACAGTGCCTGGCTCCTGACAGTCACTTGGTAAATATTTGAATAAATACCTGAATGCAGTATCTGGCTCAGAATCTACATGAGAGGCTTACTCTTTATTCTGCCCAATGAGCCACAAAATTTAGCTTCTCCTCTAAAGCTAAATCTTAGAGCTCCCTCCCCCACCAAGTCTGATCCCAGTTTTCCCTTTCCCATCGTCCTTTATATTTTGTTCTCTGCAACAGTTAGAATGTCAGCTTTTTAATTCCTTTAAGAACTGTTCATTCTGCCAAATTCACTCTCACGTCCCTGTCTGGTTATCCCTTGCCATTCTCACTGCCAGTCACCATAAGCCTTTAACTTGCCCACCTGTTCCCCTGTAGGTCTCGGGGCCGAGCTCCCCACCTCCAGCCTCTTCCTGGATCCGGTCAGTCCTGCCCAGCATTGCGAGGCCCCATACTCATACCTCCATGGCCTGATAGTCCGGCCTTTCAGGCACTTGCCCGAGGGAGAGCCACCCCTGCCCTGAGTTGGCTCTCAGGGCTCCCCAGCCCGCTCGGGGCATGACTCCTAGCATTCTCAGCGCAGCTGTCTCATGTGGTTCCTCTTGCTGCCCCCCAGCCCCAGTGGGTCATTCAGTTAGTTCCTCTGCCCCACCTGCCAGTGATGTCTTCCGTTTCTTTGCCTCCTCAGAACCGTTCCACAGACCTTTGTAGACTGCTCAGACCCAGCTTCTCCTCACTTGCCTACTTTGAATTATTACTCTTTCCTCTAAACGTCTGTTTATGTCTGTGCTATGAAGAAGCAAGTAATCGTATATTACCTGTGACGTCACTGGTGGTGTCCTGAGACCACCTGGGCAGGGTGGTGTTTTCCCGCAGTGGGCTTTCTTCTCCTTTTATGTCTTCGTACATTCTCTTCCCTGCACATTATATGATTTTTGGAAGTCTGTAGGTGCTCTATAAAAAGGAATATTTAGTGTTAGTTGTCATATGGATTTTTAAGTCAGACATGGATGGCTCGATCTATCAATATACATAGAAATATGCATAGGAATCTACAAAACTACTAAAACTAATAACTAATTTGGCAGAGTTACAGGACCTGAGATTAATAGGCAAAAATCAATTATATTTTCATATAGTAGCAATTAGCAATTGGAAATTTAATTTTAAAAGCCATTCCATTTATAATAATATAAAAATGCTTAGGAATAAAGTTAATAAATGGAAGACTTGTATATTGAATACTTCAAAAATTCGGTAAGAGAAATTAAAGAAAACCTAAACAAGTGGAGAATAGGTTCTGTTTGTGAGTTAGAAGACCCAGTACTGTTATAACAGTAGTTTTTCAAAACTGATTATAGATTCAACACAATCCCAATCAGAATCTAGATTTTATATATATATATATATATATATAATTTTACAAGCTACTTCTAAAATTTACACAGAAAAGCAAACATGTAGAATAGCCATTTTGAAAAAGAACTGCAGAATTGGAGAACTGACAATATCTGATTTCAGGGCTTCACTAGGAAGCTGGTGTGCAGCCAGGATGCTGTGGTCCTGGTCAGTGGACAGGCATATACATCAATGGGACTGAATAGAGTCCAGAAATAGATGCTTAAATACATGGGCAGTGGATTCTCAACAAGGAGACCAAGGTAATTCACAGGATAAAGGAAGAAGAAAACACAGGAGAAAATATTTATGAGCAGGAGTTGGGCAAAAATTTCTTAGCTCGGACACAGCATGAACTGTAAAAGAAGAGAAATAATAAGCTAATATTAACATTTAACATTTCTATTCTTCAATAAATACTGAAAGAAAATGATGGAACAGCCATAGACTATAAGGTATTTGAAAAATGTAAAACCAGGGACTTGTATCCAGACCATACGAAGAACTCCCCAAGCTCAGTAAACAAAACAACCTAGTAAAAAATGAAGTGAAAGAAACATTCTATGTGATACTGTACAGTGTGGATACATGCCATTTTACATTTGTCAAAACCTAGAAGTTGTACAACACAAAGAGTGACCTTGAATGTATATGAGAACTCTACTTTCTGCCCAGTTCTTCTGTGAATCTAAAATTATGAAGTTTTGGAGGGGACTTCCTGGTGGTCCAGTGGTTAAGACCCTGACTTTCCAGTACAGATGGCACAAGTTTGATCCCTGGCCAGGGTAATAAGATCCTGCATGCGGCAGAGCCAAAGAAAAAAGTGTTTTTTTTTTTTTTGAAAGGACAAAAGATTTGAGAAGAGAAAATAAATATGCATGACAAACAAGTGCATGAAAAGACCCTCAGTATCATTAGTTATTCAGTTCAGTTCAGTTCAGTTGCTCAGTCGTGTCCGACTCTTTGCAACCCCATGAACCGAAGCACGCCTCCCTGTCCATCACAAACTCCCAGAGTCCACCCAAACCCATGTCCATCGAGTTGGTGATGCCATCCAACCATCTCATCCTCTCTCGTCCCCTTCTCCTCCTGCCCTCAATCTTTCCCAGCATCAGGGTCTTTTCAAATGAGTCAGCTCTTTGCATCAGGTGGCCAAAGTATGGGAGTTTCAGTTTCAACATCAGTCCTTCCAATGAACACGCAGGACNATTGTTTTTGCTTTGGCTCCATCCCTTCATTCTTTCTGGAGTTATTTCTCCACTGATCTTCAGTAGCATTTTGGTCACCTACCTACCTGGAGAGTTCATCTTTCAGTGTCCTATCTTTTTGCCTTTTCATACTGTTTGTGGGGTTCTCAAGCCAAGAATACTGAAGTGGTTTGCCATTCCCTTCTGCAGTGGACCACATTCTTTCAGACCTCTCCACCATGACCTGTCCATCTTGGGTGGCCCCATACGGCATGGCTTAGTTTCATTGAGTTAGACAAGGCTGTGGTCCATGTGGTAAGATTAGCTAGTTGTCTGTGATTGTAGTTTCAGTCTGCCCTCTGATCCCCTCTCTCAGTGCCTACCATCTTACTTGGTTTTCACCTACCTTGGACAGGGTTTCACTTACCTTGGACGTAGGGTCTCTCTTCACGGCTGCTCTAGCAAAGTGCAGCCGCTGTTCCTTATCTTGGATGCGGGGAAGCTCCTCTTGGCCACTGCCCCTGACCTCCAGCCCAGGGTAGCTCCTCTTGGCTAGTTATTAGAGCAGTGCAAGTTAAAGCAGTACTTCATGCCAATTAGAATGACCTTTAAAAAGCTGGCAATGCCAAGTGCTGACAAGTATATGTGAGGCTCATACACTGTTAGTGAGAGTGCAAAATGACACTGCCGCTTTAGACACTGTTTATTATTTTTTCAAGATAGAGTTAGACGTATGCTTACAGTATGACCCCAGAATTTCACTCTTAGTTGTTTAACCAAGAAAAAGGAAGGCTTGTCAATAAAAACAGGGCCATCACTGGCAGTCTGGGGGTTAAGACTCTGTGCCTCAATGCAGGGCACACAGGTTCAATTCCTGGTTGGGGAACAGAAATCCCGCATGTCACATAGTGGGGCCAAAAAAAAAAAAGCATTAAAAAAATTTTTTTTACACATAAATGTTCAAAGCAGCAGTATTTCTAATGGCCTTAAACTGGCAGTAACCCAAGAGTTCATCATCTGGTAAGTGGATAAATATGGATAAAGAAAATCCATATACTGCAGTATTATTCAGTGATAAAAACATGGCTGAATCTCAAGAGTATCCTGCAGAAGGTAGCCAGTCCCAAAAGACTCAGCATCACAAATCCATCTATGTGATGTTACGGAATAGGCAGAACCGTAGCCAGTGAGGCTCAGTGAGTGTGGCCTGACTGCAGAGGAGCCCAGGAAAACCTTTGGGGATGATGGAAATATTCTATGGTTTTCTGTGGTTTTTTTTTTTTTGGCCCTGCTGCATGGCTTGTGAGATCCTAGTTTTCTAGTCAAGGATCTAGTCAGGCTCCCAGCAGTGAAAGCTCGGAGTGCCAACCACTAAACTGCCAGGAAATTCCCCAGATAGTTTATATCTTAGTTGTTGTGGGAGATTATACAGCTCTACACATTTGCAAATGTTCCAGCTCATGGAAGTGTACAGTTAAAGTGAGTACATTTTATTGTATGCAATTGAACCTAAATAATATCGTTTTTTTTTTAAAAAAAGAGAGATAGGAAGATACTGGTATCTTGAGACAAAAGTCAGAAAGACAAGAGTGGAAGGAATTCTGTTTTCTTCTGTGTGGTTAGTGCTTCTCCTCTGTTTATCCTCCCTACCAATCCGTTCCATCTTCCACCGGGTGGAAGTTCATGAACAAATGGATAGCAAGTGGCATTTCCAACTGGGCCAGATCAAGTCTGACAGCAAAGTTTGGAAGTTAATATTGGTCCAAAACTGACTCAAAGAAAAGGTAGTCAGAACCAAGTGGGACTTTCTCATCAACAGCACCCACCTTTTTGCCCATTACAATGGTTTGGATTCTCAGATGCTCATTTGGCACGCTGTTCTGTGTAAACATGTTACTACCCATTGGGGACAAAGGCAGGGGTGGTTAGAGGAGGAGGCAGTCCATGTACGACTGCTCTTTTAAAAATACTTTTGTCCGTGCTAGGTCTTGGTTGCGAAATATGGGATCTTTTCACTGCGGCACACGGGCTTCTCTCTAGTTGAGACCTGAGGCTCAGTAGTTGTGGTACATCATGTGGGATCTTGTTCCCAGACCAGGAATCAAACCTGCATCCCTGCATTGCCAGGTGGGTTCTTAACCACTGGACAAAGACCAGGGAAGTCCCACGATTGCCTTATTTTAGGTGAGATGTTACTTTGTTGGGTGGCACTGAGTGCCCACAGCACTTCTAGTCATGGAGTCACTAAAACCATGGCTGCATGTCGTCAAGGGCCTTGAGTTGCAAGAGAAAAATGTAAGCAGCTGGGCAGATAGTGGCAGCTCTGTGGTTGAATCAAGAGTGCGGAGAGTTGGATTCAGGAAGCCTGTCTTCAGGTTTGGTCTCTGCCCCTTACTAGCTCTGCAGTCTCAGTGTGACTTGGTCCCTCTGAGGCTGGGTTTCCTCGTCTCAGCAGCGGGTCGGCTGGACTAGATGCCCCCCACCCAGTGGTTCTTGACTCTGCAGTGAAGGGTGGGACAGTGTTAGGACTGCTGATGGGCTCTGGAGTACTTGGTAACTGAGAAACCAAAGTTTACGTGGCTCCATTTTGTGGTGTTACAGGTTCAGCTCGTGGGTTTAGACGAAGAGAGTTCAGAGTTTATCTGCCGGAACACCTTTGACCACCCGTACCCCACCACCAAGCTCATGTGGATCCCTGACACGAAGGGCGTGTATCCAGACCTGCTGGCGACGAGTGGCGACTATCTCCGTGTGTGGAGGGTGAGTGGGTGCTCGACTGGCTGCTGGTGGCAGCTGTGGACTCAGGGCGCAGGCTGGGGCTGGAGGCTGGGTCACTGCAGCCAGGAGAAGCAGGTGGCAGCGGGTGTGGACTGAGCTTGTTGGGCTCAGCAGACGTCCTGCTCAGTCTGGCCCAGGTTTCCTTGGAGTCCGGCTGCAGTCAGCTCTGGAAACTCAGGGCTAGGTGAACGTGATATAAGGATGAGAGCCTTCTGCGGGGTGGGGACATCAGCGGCCTCTTATTCTGCTCACAGCCAGGCTACTTCTGAGTACATTGAATGAAATCCCGGGCCACTGGTTCTATTGCAGCGTGGGAGTGGACGGTGGGCCTCACCTCCCCTCAGCTGAGCCGTCACCGCAGCTCTCCTATAACTGGAGGTATAGCACCCGGCTAGGCGGGTACAGACACTGATTTGGACAGGATGAGAAGACCTTTTGCCTTAGAAGGATTTGGGGGTGAAAATTTGGAAAACAGCTGGGTGGAGGAGAAAGCTTGGAAAGAAAAGTAGCATTCATGTCATTCCTCTGGGCTGTGGTATTCTTCATGATAAAACTGTCTCTACATGTCTTACATTTACTAAGGTATCATCTGAAAGAGGCCTGGAAGATTTTTTGTGAAGCTAAGACTGGCTGAGTTTGTAAAACTTATTGTTCCTTCAGGTAGGCGAAACAGAGACCAGGTTGGAATGTTTGCTGAACAATAACAAGAACTCGGATTTCTGTGCTCCTCTGACCTCCTTTGACTGGAATGAGGTGGATCCTTATCTTTTAGGTAAGGAGCCAGGGCAGGGGTATCCCGGTGTGAAGAAGCAGAGATACGTGTTCTGAGCTGTCGCACTGGGCCTTGAGGTATGTGCAGCCTCCTAAATCGGGGCTGAGTGGGAAAGAGGCTAAACAAGGAATGTGGTTATTAATTCCTCCCGTGGAGTCGAGCTTCCCACATGTGCAGGTCTCATCTCTCCAGGCAGAGGCTGAGGCCCTGGGGTGAGGATTGAGTACGTGACGCTTGGGTTCTCCTGGTTCCCTCCCTGTACTCAGGAAGTGCTTGCAGCGTGTCTCCTGGGCTCAACAGATGAACAGGCACAAGGAGAGGGGCTGGCGTGGGACCTCAGCCCCGGCAGCCGCTGACCCGCACTGGTTGTTTGCAGGCACCTCTAGCATCGACACTACGTGTACCATCTGGGGGCTGGAGACCGGGCAGGTGTTGGGGCGAGTGAACCTCGTGTCTGGCCACGTGAAGACCCAGCTCATCGCCCATGACAAAGAGGTACTGATGCTGCTCTGCAGCCGCTTTCTCTGCCTTAGTGTGAGGTCGGCTGTTGTCTTCCTCTTTTGCAAGTGACGTGGAAGATCATTGTATAATACTGATGTCTTCTCATCTAAATTGAGAACAGTAGTATGTCAAAACAGTGGAAAACAGTATGACATGAGTGCCTTTTTTTACTCATATAGACAACTTATTCTATAGTCTGTTGTTTTTCTTTTTGTGCCAGAGATTGCTGGTTTTTAATAAAAAACCAGACTCTCTTAGAGGCAAACTTGGACCTGATATTATTAAAAAAATAATCTTATAATTTTAGGGTAACACTTACTTTGAAATATATTTACTTTTTTGGGAGCAGGAAGGCAAGAAGAGGGGAAATGTCCTGGCAGACAAAACTAATTGATTAACTCTTCTGTAAACTTGTGTTATGAATTTCTAGTATGTTCGCTTAATCCTTACATGTGTAATACTATTTGGAATTGAATATGGTTAACTTTGATGGTGATGTTTCTCCTATGTGTATTGGAAGAGCCAAAGGGAGTGAGCTCTAATTGTATTTACAGAGCCTTCTTCTGAGTGATTTTGTAAAATGGTCATAAATCTTTTAACTCCCAGAGCCACCATGTGCTGATCCTCCATCAGGGAAATCACAGGATGTCTCCTGTGGGTAGTGTTTCCTTTTCTCTCCAACTCCTGTGCAGCGAGGAGTGTTGTCTGTACAGATTAAAAGGATGCCTAGACATTAGGTGAGAGCTGTGAGGTTGTCCACAGAAGTTGGTGACCAGGTTATCATTCTTAGTGAGAGGTCGTTCTTCAGCTTTCTGTGCTCCCAGTGCTGAGATCTGTTAAAGGCTGCTTCACTCGGTCACCATAAAACAAGGGGCAGAGGAAGAGCTTGACCTGCCGGGAACACCAGGAAGGGCGTCCTGGCACCCAGTGGAGCAAGTTGCTACGTTTTGGTTCTGTGACACTTAGCCTGTCGTTCTCTGTCAGGGTCCAACCCGGAAAACTAGAGCTACTCTGCATGTTTAACCTGAGGGGATTTAACGAGGAGATGGCTCACACAGCTGCTGCTGCTGCTGCTAAGTTGCATCAGTCGTGTCCGACTCTGTGCGACCCCATAGACGGCAGCCCACCAGGCTCCCCCGTTCCTGGGATTCTCCAGGAAGGAACACTGGAGTGGGTTGCCATTTCCTTCTCCAATGCATGAAAGTGAAAAGTGAAAGTGAAGTCGCTCAGTCATGTCTGACTCTTAGCGACCCCATGGACTGCAGCCTACCAGGCTCCTCCATCCATGGGATTTTCCAGGCAAAAGTACTGGAGTGGGGTGCCAGATGACAGTAAAAGATGCCAGATGATGGTAAAGATGATGGTAAAGCTGAGGAGCCACACTGGCCGCAGTGAGGTTGTCTCGGCAAGAGGAACAGCGAGTTTAACGGCCAGCAGGCCCTGGACCAACACGCTGGCCTCAAAGAAATGAATCTCAGGGTGGTGATCCGGAGGGAAACATGACACCTCCCAGCACCTTTGACTTTTCTCCGTCCACATTTCTGTTGAAGTAGACTTGCTCAGAGGTTCTTGTTGCTGCTGGCGCGTTGGTGTAGAAGAGGGTAGCGTGTGTCTGGGAGTTGTCACCTGCTCTTGGCTTCTGATGCAATATGTGGGTGGAACACAGAGGAAGGAGCAATCAGAGTGGCTGTACACACTTGGCTGTACTGCCTGTGGGCACCTTATTGCTTAGTGATGCTGCCATGGTGTCCCTGTCCCTGGGAGTCAGAGCGCCTGCTGTGGGTGCACGTGTGGATAAACGTGCCCCAGCCCTGATGCAACTGGCCAGTGCTGGCCAATGCCTAGGTCTGTCAGGTCTTGGAATGCCCAGCCTAGTTTCCTGTTGAACCACTTCTCGTTCCCACCATAGAGAGAGAAGTGCAGTTTCCTCATTGTCAGCCAGAGGAAGGGCAATTTTATGATGTTGATTAGAAACATATGCTTGTTAGTCAGTGTCCCCCAGAAGGTAGAACCTCAGGAAGGCTGGAGTCACAGTGTGAGGGAAAGATTCCACCCATGTCTCCCCAGAAGTCAGCTCTTACGGTCCTTGACCCCAGGAAATGGGTTTTGTTTGGCATTTTTGTTTTTCTTTGTTCATCATTTTGTTTTTCTTTTTCTCTCTCTCTCCGCTTGTCTGGCTCTGGCTTTGTCGGTCTCTCTTTGTCCCTTTCTTTCTCTGAAGCCCTCTGTTGCTCTCTGCCTGTTTTCTCATAGACATTAGTGCAATGCAAAGTTTGCAGCAGGTAATAAATGCAGAAGACAATAATTCAAAACCTAAGTTGTTATACTTATGACCACAAACTCAACTAGGAGAAGAAACAGCATTTCCTAGGAGAGCAATATTAACCCTCTTTGTAAATAAAGGAATACCCGAGCCCCCCATGATTCAGAGCGGCTCTTACCTCTTTCTTGCACATGGGTCTCACAGCAGAACTGTGGTCAGAGGAGGGCCACTTAAGCCTCTCCAGTCGATGACCTAAGCCTTGTTGTGGTCATGGATCTGCTCTGATTGTACATAGATAAAAGCCACGAGGGCCAGGAAATAAATGTCTCAATCTCGTAACAGGGTGGCAGGAGACAGCCACTGGTTCTGGCTCCATTGAGCCTGTCCAAGCCGACCGGATAGAATACTTGCTAAGTTATTTGTGCTCTGTTGGTCAGCAGGGTGTGTGCTGTGTTATCACGGGAGGTGGAGGAAGAATCCTTGGAAGGCAGCAAGTGAGAGGAAGCCTACCGGCTTCCACCGTAGGATGGTCGTCACTTGCTGGGTAATCGTTGGAGTTAGCACTCGCGGTTTCTGGTCCTCGCAGGCGCGGTGTGGCTTTATTTACCTCCTTCCAAGTCATGAGCAGGGGTTTAGGTGAACCAGGGGACAGTAGGTTTCCCTGTGACATGAAAAGGAGGTAACTGGCCTGAATCTGACAGTTGCTTCTTACTCACCAACAGGTCT
This sequence comes from Neotragus moschatus, assembly GCA_006410615.1. Classification (NCBI taxonomy): domain Eukaryota; kingdom Metazoa; phylum Chordata; class Mammalia; order Artiodactyla; family Bovidae; genus Neotragus; species Neotragus moschatus. Next base: position 1,039,622 of record SJYA01002587.1, read on the forward strand.
ACGACATTGCATTCAGCCGGGCGGGGGGCGGCAGGGACATGTTCGCCTCCGTGGGTGCTGATGGCTCGGTGCGGATGTTTGACCTCCGTCACCTAGAACACAGCACCATCATTTACGAAGACCCACAGCACCACCCACTGCTGCGCCTCTGCTGGAACAAGCAGGACCCCAACTACCTGGCCACCATGGCCATGGATGGAATGGAGGTGAGAGTCCCACTTTGGGCTAACCTAGGCCCTGCCACTCCGCTCTGGCCCGGCTTAGTGGATCCAGAAGAGCGGTTCTCAGCTGACGGCAGTTTTCTCCCCAGGGGATTTTTGGATCCACCTGGAGACATTTTGGATTGTCCCAACTTTGGAGGGGGTGGGGGGTGCAAGAAGGGGTGGTGCTCCTAGTGTCTGGGAGTTGGGGGCCTATGGTGCCCAAGACCACTCCCTGCAACACAGCACAGCCTTATCCCACCCCAATGTCAGTAGTGCCAAAATTGAGAAAACCTGATCTAGAGTAAGGGCTGTGTCAAGAACTTGTAATACATAGAGAGCTGGACTCAGAGCCAGGAAAAGCAGTATCTAAAAAGTCAACCAAATCATTCATGCTTCTGGCGCCGAGTAGACAAACAGGCAGTTTTCCCTCTGTCGTCTGGGCAGAGTCTTCCAGCCTTAGTGAATAGACGGGGAAATGGCCGCTGTGTAGCCTGTTGTTCCACAGAAGCAGTCAGTTGTGGGTGCGCATGATGCCGTGATGAACTGTGTGTTGAGGAAGCCAGTGCCTTTCAGATTTTGCTTTGGGGTTCAGGGGAGAGGGCTCTCATCTGCCCAGCTGAGCAGGCAGAGAATTCTGAGTACGTGTACCTGCTGGCTCATGGTGGCTTATTCACATTCGTGTTACCTGCCCCTCCGCCTCCCCTGCAGCCTAGAAGCCCCATGTGGCTTATGATACAGACTATAAATGACCCGTGCCTTTGTTTCCTTTTCCCTCAATCTTATAGTTACTCTGGGGACCCCTCTGTCTCTAAGAGTCTTTTAAGTCTACAGATGAGCAAGTTATATGTACACTTCTTTTTTCCCCTTGTGTAGTGTCTCTTTTTTTTTTTTTCCTCCTGTCACCCACCAGGGTTTCTTGTTCTTTCTGCAGGTAGTGATTCTGGACGTCCGAGTTCCCTGCACGCCTGTCGCTAGGTTAAACAACCACCGAGCATGCGTCAATGGCATCGCCTGGGCCCCACACTCATCCTGCCACATCTGTACTGCAGGTAATTACTGGAGGGGGGTGATGGGAAGGATTACTGGAGGCGGGTGATGGGAAGGGAGGGGGAGGGGAGGTTTTTCTCTGGTCTCCTTAGCATCGTAATCCTCGCTCTATCCCAAGGAAGGTTTGAGAGATGTACAGAGTGATGCCACTGAGAACCTCCCTACACTAGCGTAGCTGAAACAGCCTGAACTCCCGGATGATCCTGTACCCTCAGTGACATCAGAGAATCTGTACAATGTCTATATCGTGTACAGTTACGGGCTTGTGTTGCCCGCTGTGTGCCCCCAGAATCCTGGCTTGCACAGGAGGTGCATCCAGGAATATGAGAAGAGGGACCGTCTCCTTGGCTGTAACCTCCGCCCCCCCGCCCCCCACCCCTGCGCTNCCTCTCCAGTCGATGACCTAAGCCTTGTTGTGGTCATGGATCTGCTCTGATTGTACATAGATAAAAGCCACGAGGGCCAGGAAATAAATGTCTCAATCTCGTAACAGGGTGGCAGGAGACAGCCACTGGTTCTGGCTCCATTGAGCCTGTCCAAGCCGACCGGATAGAATACTTGCTAAGTTATTTGTGCTCTGTTGGTCAGCAGGGTGTGTGCTGTGTTATCACGGGAGGTGGAGGAAGAATCCTTGGAAGGCAGCAAGTGAGAGGAAGCCTACCGGCTTCCACCGTAGGATGGTCGTCACTCGCTGGGTAATCGTTGGAGTTAGCACTCGCGGTTTCTGGTCCTCGCAGGCGCGGTGTGGCTTTATTTACCTCCTTCCAAGTCATGAGCAGGGGTTTAGGTGAACCAGGGGACAGTAGGTTTCCCTGTGACATGAAAAGGAGGTAACTGGCCTGAATCTGACAGTTGCTTCTTACTCACCAACAGGTCTACGACATTGCATTCAGCCGGGCGGGGGGCGGCAGGGACATGTTCGCCTCCGTGGGTGCAGATGGCTCGGTACGGATGTTTGACCTCCGTCACCTAGAACACAGCACCATCATTTACGAAGACCCACAGCACCACCCACTGCTGCGCCTCTGCTGGAACAAGCAGGACCCCAACTACCTGGCCACCATGGCCATGGATGGAATGGAGGTGAGAGTCCCACTTTGGGCTAACCTAGGCCCTGCCACTCCGCTCTGGCCCGGCTTAGTGGATCCAGAAGAGCGGTTCTCAGCTGACGGCAGTTTTCTCCCCAGGGGATTTTTGGATCCACCTGGAGACATTTTGGATTGTCCCAACTTTGGAGGGGGTGGGGGGTGCAAGAAGGGGTGGTGCTCCTAGTGTCTGGGAGTTGGGGGCCTATGGTGCCCAAGACCACTCCCTGCAACACAGCACAGCCTTATCCCACCCCAATGTCAGTAGTGCCAAAATTGAGAAAACCTGATCTAGAGTAAGGGCTGTGTCAAGAACTTGTAATACATAGAGAGCTGGACTCAGAGCCAGGAAAAGCAGTATCTAAAAAGTCAACCAAATCATTCATGCTTCTGGCGCCGAGTAGACAAACAGGCAGTTTTCCCTCTGTCGTCTGGGCAGAGTCTTCCAGCCTTAGTGAATAGACGGGGAAATGGCCGCTGTGTAGCCTGTTGTTCCACAGAAGCAGTCAGTTGTGGGTGCGCATGATGCCGTGATGAACTGTGTGTTGAGGAAGCCAGTGCCTTTCAGATTTTGCTTTGGGGTTCAGGGGAGAGGGCTCTCATCTGCCCAGCTGAGCAGGCAGAGAATTCTGAGTACGTGTACCTGCTGGCTCATGGTGGCTTATTCACATTCGTGTTACCTGCCCCTCCGCCTCCCCTGCAGCCTAGAAGCCCCATGTGGCTTATGATACAGACTATAAATGACCCGTGCCTTTGTTTCCTTTTCCCTCAATCTTATAGTTACTCTGGGGACCCCTCTGTCTCTAAGAGTCTTTTAAGTCTACAGATGAGCAAGTTATATGTACACTTCTTTTTTCCCCTTGTGTAGTGTCTCTTTTTTCTTTTTTCCTCCTGTCACCCACCAGGGTTTCTTGTTCTTTCTGCAGGTAGTGATTCTGGACGTCCGAGTTCCCTGCACGCCTGTCGCTAGGTTAAACAACCACCGAGCATGCGTCAATGGCATCGCCTGGGCCCCACACTCATCCTGCCACATCTGTACTGCAGGTAATTACTGGAGGGGGGTGATGGGAAGGATTACTGGAGGCGGGTGATGGGAAGGGAGGGGGAGGGGAAGTTTTTCTCTGGTCTCCTTAGCATTGTAATCCTCGCTCTATCCCAAGGAAGGTTTGAGAGATGTACAGAGTGATGCCACTGAGAACCTCCCTACACTAGCGTAGCTGAAACAGCCTGAACTCCCGGATGATCCTGTACCCTCAGTGACATCAGAGAATCTGTACACTGTCTATATCGTGTACAGTTACGGGCTTGTGTTGCCCGCTGTGTGCCCCCAGAATCCTGGCTTGCACAGGAGGTGCATCCAGGAATATGAGAAGAGGGGCCGTCTCCTTGGCTGTAACCTCCGCCCCCCCGCCCCCCACCCCTGCGCTGAGCTTCCGGTGCCTCGACGGGCCCCGCAGAACCTGACTGGATCTGCAGCATGTGATATGTAGTTCCCATTTCACCATCTGCTAGACCCCAAGAGTCCCCCTGAAAAATGTGCTGGCCGTCGGAGTTCTTTTACCATAGAAATAATGTCTGGTATCAAAAATTAAACAACGCTCAACGCAGAGATGTGTGAAGCAGGAGGGTGAAAGGCCTCTTCCCTCCTTCCTTTCCCGTTTCCCCCTTAGCAGTGCAGTGTGGTGGTTGGGGCCAGTTCAGCGTGAGTTTGGAAGCGTGAAGCTTGTCCTCCTGGGGCCCTCTGCCCGTGCCTTATCTGTGTGGTTGAGGCGCCGCCAGAGGCCCAGGCCCGCCCAGCTCCTCTGAGCCTCAGGTCGTGGCCTGCCTTCTTCCCTGTGGCCCTCGCTGATGCATGTATGTCCCTAGGGTGGGGGAAAGTCCCATTAAATTGAACCATCAGAGCGAGATCTTGAATGACTCAGGTACTCTAAGGGGCTGAAGACGCCACGTGTGGGATCGAATCCCAGCTTTCTTCCCTGACGTCCGCCTCAGAGGAGATGAGGTGTCGGTCTGAGTCCCTCTGCCATCCCCGCTTTGCTGTGGTGAATGGGCCCTGAGATGCAGAGGTGGAGGGCTCTGCCCTTCACTGGTGCAGAGCTCTGTGGCGCAGGGCACCTGCCTAAACGCTTCCTCATCACTAAAACCTCCCTCCGTGGGGTTTGGGTGAGTGAGTCTTTGTAAAGAGTGCCCCCGCCCTGATGCAGGGCTCATGACCCTCACTGCCTGAGTGGTGACTTGCCTGCCGGCTCTCTGTGCCCCCAGCGGATGACCATCAGGCCCTCATCTGGGACATCCAGCAGATGCCCCGGGCCATCGAGGACCCGATCCTGGCCTACACAGCTGAGGGGGAGATCAACAACGTGCAGTGGGCGTCGACCCAGCCTGACTGGATTGCCATCTGCTACAACAACTGCCTGGAGATACTCAGAGTGTAGCGTCCGTGGCGCCATGCCCACACGGCAGGGGCTCGTGTGTCTCCCGCCGCTGCCCCACCCCCAGAGTAAGAAGACGCGCGTTTCCGGTGGCCAGTACCTCTGTCGCTTTGCACCCGCTGTTAGCAGAAACTGCTCCAAAGTCCCCGGCCAGCTGCCCACTGCTCGCTCTGCCGGACTCAGCGCCACGTGGCGCCTCCTCAGCCCAGGGCTGAGTGTTTCGATTTCTCTCTCCTTTCCTCATCTCCTTTGTTCTGCTATTAAAAATTTCTGTGTATCTGTTTGTCAGCCGTCATGTTAATGAGCTCTGTGGGCAGCGGCTGTGTCTGTATTCATCTGTCGCAGAGGTCTCTGTCTGCCCAAGACAGCAGTCTGGGTCCTTGTCCATGTGAGCACTTCCTGGGAACAAACACCAGTTTGAAACTGTCTTTCTTCATGTTATCCGTGTCTCTTAACAAATTTCAACTTTGTATATTTTTTAATCTATCAGGCTAATTTTTTAACGAAAAGAATTTTACTCCCTGGCCTCTTCCTTGGTTTTATCGCCCTCCCTGTTGACACCTTCCTCTCTTCCCTCCCTGCCTGGATCTGGCCCCAGGCCCCTGACCCTCCGAGCAGTTTGCCTTCTTGAATCACTGCCTGGGCAGAACATACCTGACTGGGAGTCCCAAACCTCCTTGGTGCTCTGAAGTCGGCCAGCTCACACCTTTCCTTGGCTTGGCTCTTGTCGAGGGCATTCTGAGCTCCAGGGTAGACGTGTGACCCCTGCACTTACTCCCTCAATTACATACACCTGTCCAGCCCCCCAGGACCTACTGAGCTAGCCAGGCTAATGGGGGTGCCCGACTCCCAGGGGACTGTCAGTGGCAGGAAGGCTGAGCTTAGAGCATGTTTCTGGTCCACAGTTTAAGAGTCTGTTTTTCTCTCCAAATATAAGCCCCCAACCATTCTCTTTCGATAGGCAGGAATGATGTTTCAGCTGAACTTCAGTATCTGTTTAGTTCACTGTGACTGGTGGTACGTTGGCCACTCTTCCGCTAGAGAGGAGAGAAAGCCCTCCTTGGCAAGTGCCCAGTCTGAGTGTCCATCCCAAACAAGATCTCCTCTAGATTGAGGGAGACGGTCAGCTCTTGCAGAGGATGGATTTAGGCTGGGGTGATCCCAGGCCATCAATTAAACAGCAAGAGAAGNCTCTTCCGCTAGAGAGGAGAGAAAGCCCTCCTTGGCAAGTGCCCAGTCTGAGTGTCCATCCCAAACAAGATCTCCTCTAGATTGAGGGAGACGGTCAGCTCTTGCAGAGGATGGATTTAGGCTGGGGTGATCCCAGGCCATCAATTAAACAGCAAGAGAAGCTTCAGAGACTCAGGGCCAGCCAGTTCTGAGCCCCACGAACCCATCAGCCACCCTGCCCCAAGTTTCAGATCTGAGCAGTATTGGACATGGAGGCGGCAGGTGTCCTTTCCGTTAGATGAATGAGTTCCAGGGAGGGGTCCTGTGTGTGACTCTGGTGGTAGGCGAGTCCTTGGGCAGGCAGAGTTTGGGACACGCCCAGAGTCTCAGGGGAGTCTGATTTGCTGAGCTCTGCCAAGTGCCTGAACGTTTCTGAGACCTTCTGAGTTGAGCAGCTGGGAGTAGAGAGCAGCAGGCCTTGGCGCCAAAGATCTTGTCCACAGAGGCTCTCACCTGCTCTTGAGAAACAAAGCAGCTAGCTTTGTGTTTCTGCATCCTTAAAGTCTCTTGGTTGAGTCTCCCTTTTCAGAAGCAGATGGATTGGTATCCCCAAAGTCATAGCTCTTTGCTTTCATACATGGGGGGTTATCCCAAAGAAAAAGCCTCTTTTTCTTTTCAGTCAGGGTATTTCCCCTTCTACCTTTATTCTTGCTTCTGATTTTGGGGCTCTCCAACTGGCTGTCTGCTTGGCCAATCCTCCTGCGTTTACTGCCAGCTTTGCCCTGCATCATTTTTGGACATGTGACACGAACCAGTTCTTGGTCAGAACCCTCCTTTGCTTGTTACTGTGTCTGATGGTTCCAGGGTCCTTCCCTCAAGAATAGCAAGGCTAAGTTGAATGTTGCTGGCTCTGGGAGGCCGTCAGTTCCTTCCTGTGGAAAGGGTCTTGAAGTAGAGTCTAGTGGGAGAGGTCGTTCTGGGGACAGGGCTTACCTCAGTGAGTTCTGAGTTAAGATCCCTTCTCTGATCTGCACTTTTGTGGTCTGAGTGGTGAGGAGGTTTGTCACCTGGAACTTGAAAGCAACCTGGAGAGAAAAGTTAGTTACTAGGAATGAGGATATTTTGGACAATGTTGTTATTTACCATGGAAACCAACAACTTTTTTTTTTTTTCTTCCTTTGCCCTGTGGACTCCCAGCCCTGTCACCCACCTTAGGCCCTGGGGTGTGGTCCTCTTCCTCCCAACATCCCACCTGGGCCCAGGTGAGACTCCGCAGCTCACCTTGGGGGAGAGAGATGCACACTCGCATGCATGCATGCACGCACACACACAGTAGCTGGGATGCTAGAATTTTGAAGGCTCCCTCTCCCTCCCTCCATGCCCTGAACCAGATGGCCTCAGGGCTGAGGAGGGGATTTCTAGTCTCAGGATTTAGAAAGCCTCTTAGTCAGCCACGCTCCTGGAAGCAGAGATCTGCTGTAGTTTCAAAAGCAGGTGTCGGTTAGTTTAATTTGTTTAGATTCTCAGATTGCCAGCTGGATAGAAGAGGTGGGAGGCGCTGCCTCTGTCCTTGAAGGTGAGAAGAGCCCTGGGAAGGCTGTGCTGATGCCTCTCAGCTCTGGCTCTCCCGGCTGTCGCCCTTTGACGTGGCCTTGAACCCCTGAGCCACAGCCACCTTTGTTTTCCTTGTCCTCCCTGCGGGGAGGCAGGTGCGAATATGTCAGGCTTCAGGCTCCCCGTCGGAGAGCTGGCAAAAGTCCTTCGGAAGCGTGAGTGTTTATACCCAGGAGAGTCAGAAGTCTTTCTTTCCAGGAAGGAATTAGGCGCACGATGAGGACTTGAAGAGAGAAGATGTTTGATGATCAGGGGAGAATCTCTTATCAGAACCAGGATCGGCTGTTAGAGTACTGGTTGAGATTTGAGAAGAAACAGAATAAAAACTGAGACTCCCAACAAGTTTTTGATGACAGGTGTGGCTGAAATTTTAGGAGGAAATTGAGGATGGGGGAGGAAATCAGTGATGAAGAAGAAGAAAATATTCAAGGGTGGTATAGGTCTGAGGTGAGGAAGCAGGCAGGCTGTCATGTGGCTGTGGGGTGAGACTGTTCTCGGGCTGTGTCAACCTTCCAGGACCATTTAGCAGTGTCTGTGATGCTGGGGACAGGGTGACAGAGGGACCCCTTCCTGCTGCATTTCAACCCTGCTGTTGTTTGGTGGCAGAAATCTGCAGGAGTTGAGAGCCCCTCAGTCCTTCCAGACCATGGCTCTTCTTGGTCGTAGGTTTGTAGACAGCAGAAGCGGAGGTTGCAAGGTCATACTGATTCCCCACCACACTGTTCTCTCTCTCTTCCTCTTACCTCCCCACCCCTTGCCTCTGTAGAGCTCTCTTCCTGCTGCAGCCTGGGCCTTGAATTCCCAGCCTGCGACACACGTAGGAGCTGCACAGTCTGCCAGCTATGGGAGGCCTGCCAAGTGTCTTCCCTCCACTGTCCCCAGCTCCTTTGACTGCCCAGCTTAGGGGAAGGGAGACCATTAAAGCAGAAGCCCCAAAACGGACTCTGCCCTTTCCTGTCTGCGCTCCGGGATAAGCAAGAAAGGTCACGCTAGTCACTTCAGTTGGGTTTTCCCTGGGAGGAGAGCTGAGCCAAGCAGTCAGCTGTGACCCCTGGGCCAGGCTCTCCAAGAAGAGTTGTCCCTGCACTGGCTGGGCCAGCTACTCAGTGTTGCATAGCCCCGCCCTCTTTTCCCACCATGTCATTGCTGCTATTGGTCAAGGTCAAATATATGGCCACATGGAATGGCCCAGGTCCTCTCAGGCTCATTTGTGGATGTGACTTTTTTTTTTTTAAAGAATGGAAACATGCAGGTGCCTTCCCGAGAGGCTTGGACTGGTGTCTCCAACCAGAAACAGATAAGCTAATCAGAGTATGAACTCAAGAGGAGGGATGTCAGCAGTCTGTGTAACAGCTGGAAAACGTCCATGTACTGGCCTTTAGGACAACCCAGGGGATCAGAACTCGGGATCCCTGCTCTTTAAAAGAACGTTTTCACCTTGGGTTGATAATGCAGTGTGTTATGAAACTTGTAGAGCTAAAGCTTGGACTTGCTGGAGTTGAAGATGGATCATTTGATGTGGTTCCTGTGTATGTGATGACCCCTGTCAGTGACCTTCCAGCCTTCCTCCCCGAGCGTGAATTTGTAGCATGGTTGTACAAATCTCTCTGTAGAAAGTGGAGGTTTCTTGTTCTCTGAAGTGTTAAGCTCTAGCCAATCAGTTTCTGTCCCCTTTAGCCTAGTGTGTCTGAACTTAATTTCTCACTATATATTTAAACTTTTCCTCTGTATCATAGGTTTTGTGGCATCCCACAGTCAGGTGGAGAGGAAGCTGCCCCTTACAGAACTGTACTGTAACCATTTTTTAAAGAAACATTATTTTCACAGGGCTGATTATACACAGGGCTTGTAAAAAAATTTTTAACACTGTGCTGTGAAACCACGCTGGTAAATCTCCATTGAAGGCTACTTCAAAGGCACCTGAAAGTGGAGTGTTATATCTATGACTTTATTTCTTGCTTCCTAAGTATATTAAACCTAATTTTCACCCTTTCATTCTGTTTCAGCCTCCTGTATAAGAAGTACCGTATTTTCTGCCCATCTTACTTTGTAATAAAACTTGAACATGTATAGACTGACTGAATTTCTTCTTGTGATAAATTCAGTTCTTCCCATTCTGCCATGGAGGTCATGTTCCAGAGGCACTGGCCAGGGGATTAGACTCTACGTCGGCCCATCACACTATCTGATGGCTTAACTCATCATTTGTAACAAAACACAGAGAACCTACTGCCTGCCAGGGGCCCATGACCTTCGGGTTGCTTGCAGGGGACCGGAAGAGATGTCCATAGAAACAAATACAGGCCATGTCCTGTGCAGTGACTCAGGTTCAGGGTTCCTGGTGGCCCTGTGGAGGAGAGGGTCACCTGTGCCTGGGGGGGAGTCACAGGGGATCAGGGAAAACTTCATGAGACAAAGTTGCTTGAACTGGGTTTTGAAGACTGAGTTGGAGTTTTCCGGGTATAGAGAAAGGCATTTAAGGCAGAGAGAACATCCATGTACAGATCTAGAGAGGACAGATCTCTCCCTCAGTCCAGGGGTTAAGACCTCACCTCCCAATGCAGAGGATGCGAATTCAGTCCCTAGTTGGGGAGCTAAGATCCTGCATGCCTCCTGGCCAAAAAAACCAAAATGTGAACCAGAAGCAATATTGTAGCAAATTCAAAAAGACTTTAAAAACTGTGTACATCAGAAAAATGTGCAGTTGCTGGAGGGAAGGGATGGTTAGGGAGTTTGGGGTGGTCACGTACACAGTGCTGTGTGTAAAATGGGTAACCAACAAGGGCCTATCATAGCACACATGGAACTCTGCCCAGTGTTAGGTAGCAGCTTGGATGGCAGAAGGGTTTGGGGGAGAATGGGCACATGCATATGTAGGACTCGGTCCCNGTCCATAGAAACAAATACAGGCCATGTCCTGTGCAGTGACTCAGGTTCAGGGTTCCTGGTGGCCCTGTGGAGGAGAGGGTCACCTGTGCCTGGGGGGGAGTCACAGGGGATCAGGGAAAACTTCATGAGACAAAGTTGCTTGAACTGGGTTTTGAAGACTGAGTTGGAGTTTTCCGGGTATAGAGAAAGGCATTTAAGGCAGAGAGAACATCCATGTACAGATCTAGAGAGGACAGATCTCTCCCTCAGTCCAGGGGTTAAGACCTCACCTCCCAATGCAGAGGATGCGAATTCAGTCCCTAGTTGGGGAGCTAAGATCCTGCATGCCTCCTGGCCAAAAAAACCAAAATGTGAACCAGAAGCAATATTGTAGCAAATTCAAAAAGACTTTAAAAACTGTGTACATCAGAAAAATGTGCAGTTGCTGGAGGGAAGGGATGGTTAGGGAGTTTGGGGTGGTCACGTACACAGTGCTGTGTGTAAAATGGGTAACCAACAAGGGCCTATCATAGCACACATGGAACTCTGCCCAGTGTTAGGTAGCAGCTTGGATGGCAGAAGGGTTTGGGGGAGAATGGGCACATGCATATGTAGGACTCGGTCCCTTCGCTGTACATCTGCAACTATCACAACATTGTTAATTGGCTATACCTCAATACAAAATAAAAGAGTCAAAAAGGAAGACCTAAAATGTAAATGTTAAGGTTCAGATATGTATGAAGGGGTTATGTGAACACACAGAGGAGGGCATCTGAGCCCAAATGGAGAATGTGGATAGTTTTCCTCTGACAGGAAATGATGCCTGAGCTACAAATCTTGAAGGAAAGACAAAAACTAGCCAGAAGTGAGATTGAACAGCAAAGACACAGGTTTGTGCTTAATACAAGAATTGGGAGAAGCAATCTGGTATTTCTACATAAACTGCAAAGTACAGGGAGGAGAGTGCTTAGCCCCAAGGAGCTTCAATAAAAAAAAAAAATGGAACAATTCATAAGTGTACTATGTATGGGCTTCCCTGATAGCTCAGTTGGTAAAGAATCCGCCTGCAATGCAGGAGACCCTGGTTTGATTCCTGGGTCTGGAAGTTCTGCTGGAGAAGGGATAGGCTACCCATTCTAGTATTCTTGGGCTTCCATTGTAGCTCAGCTGGTAAAGAATCTGCCTGCAATGCGGGAGACCTGGGCTTGATCCCTGGCTTGGGAAGATCCCCTGGAAAAGGGAAAAGCTACCCACTCCAGTATTCTGGCCTGGAGAATTCCGTGGACTGTATAGTCCATGGGGTCACAAAGAGTCGGACACAACTGAGCTACTTTCACATAAATGTACTATTAATTACAGCTAAAAGTTCAAAGAAGAACTCAAGATCATTTTACCTGAGGTGGCGACAGCTGAACTGGGTCTTGAAGCATGATAAAGATCTTACCAGCAAGATAGTGACGTCACTTCAAGCAGAAAGGAGGAAAGAAGTGATAACTTCTATTCAGAGTACAGTGAGTAATTCCCTCCAACCTCACTCTAGTATTGGGGCCTGAGACCAGAAAAATGAGTAGATCTGAGTTTATGGAGATTTTATATAATAATAACAAAGTCTATACCTGTGTATTTTATCCATTATCCCATTTAATCCTAGCAAGGCTATTCTGGCCTCCCTGATGACTCAGTGGTAAAGAATCTGCCAGCCAATGCAGGAAACTTGGGTTCCATTCCTGGGTAGGGAAGATCCCCTGAAGAAAGAAATGGCAGCCTTCCATAATATTCTTGCCTGGGAAATCCCATGGACAGAGGAGCCTGGTGGGCTATATATAGTCCACGCCATGGCAGAAGAGTCAGACACAGCCTTGAGACTAAATAACAACAAGGCTATTTACAGGTCNAGATCCCCTGAAGAAAGAAATGGCAGCCTTCCATAATATTCTTGCCTGGGAAATCCCATGGACAGAGGAGCCTGGTGGGCTATATATAGTCCACGCCATGGCAGAAGAGTCAGACACAGCCTTGAGACTAAATAACAACAAGGCTATTTACAGGTCAGGAAGTTGAAGTACAGGAAATAAAGGAGCTTGCCCAAGGTTACACTAGTAATAAATGGGGTTTGAACCCACCAGTTCAAACCAGAGGCCCCAAGCTTAAGCTGTTTAACACACCAGGTCCTTTGGATTTAACCTCACCAGCTTGGGGAGCCACTGGAAAGTTTTCACAGCTGCTGGCTGTTCTTCTATAACCTCTCTTCCTAATGGCCTCAGTTTTCTCTTCTGGGAGAGCAGAGGGGAATTTGGCTCTTGAAAAGTCTTCTGATTTTCCTCTCTCCCCAGGATGGCAAGTGTCAGTTACTTTTAGGGACTTTGTCACTATGGTCATCTCTGCTATTTACATAAGACTTTATTACTTTAAAGGCTTCCCTGGTGGCTCAGATGGTAAACAATCCTTCTGCAGTGCAGGAGACCCAGGTTTGATCCCTGGGTCGGGAAGATCCCCCTGGAAAAGAGAATGGCTACCCACTCCAGTATTCTTGCCTGGGAAATCCCATGGACAGAGGACCCTGGCAGGCTGTAGTCCATAGAGTCACAAAGAATCCATCATGACTGAGCGATTAACACTATCATTTTATTTAAAATAAAGCTCTAAGGGCTTACTTTGCGTTTTCAACCCTCCTACGNTATTCTTGCCTGGGAAATCCCATGGACAGAGGACCCTGGCAGGCTGTAGTCCATAGAGTCACAAAGAATCCATCATGACTGAGCGATTAACACTATCATTTTATTTAAAATAAAGCTCTAAGGGCTTACTTTGCGTTTTCAACCCTCCTACGTTGGTAAAGCAAGTAGTAGCATCCTTATTTACAGATAGTGAAGAGAAAGTTCAGAGAGACTAAATGACTGGGCAGATCACATCTCTGCGGACGATTTCCTTACCTGTAAAGTGAAGTGACTGAACTATCTTTTTGCAACAACAATACATTTATCATTCTAGACCTGCTCAGAGTTGGGAAGCCATTCTGAAGCAGAATCAGTTTCATAATCCAGATACATCTGTAGTAGATCGTTGTGGGACATGAAGTCCGGCGCTCCTGAGGCAACCGAAGGGACTGAGTACAGGGTTGCCTCACGTAAGTCTGGGTTCTGCTCAGCGGGTACAGAAAAGTACGTACCAAGCTGCGGAACGGCTTTTTCGGGCGGTGGGGACGCGTTTTTGGAACGGACCAGGGAAAGGAAGTGTGTTACACCATCGAGTGTATCCACTCCCGGCTGCCGCGGGGACGGTGCGGCGTCCTTGGCGTTCTCGCTGTCCTGGGCGGGCCTGAGCCTTTGGGTCTCCGGTGACGGGTAGAGGAAGCAATCGGCTCTGGACGGGCTCGTTTCGGTGGCAGACTGACCTTGGCCTAGAGTGGGAGCCGATGGCAGCTTGGGCTGTTAACAGCTTGAGCAGGGCCGCTGCCCAGTGCTTGTGGGCTCGAGGCCCCGGGGTCCGGGTGGCTCTTCCGCGCTCCGCCCTGGCCTTCCAGCCTGAGCCCCCGTGCTGTAGCGCCGCCGGGGGCCGGACGCTGCACCTCACGGCCGAAGTCCCCGCGGGGCACAACAAGTGGTCCAAAGTCCGGCACATCAAGGGTCCCAAAGACGCAGAAAGGAGTCGCATCTTCTCCAAGCTCAGCTTGAACATTCGCTTAGCAGTTAAAGGTGAGAACCTGGCGGTCACCCACTGCTGGCAGCTACCACCCTCACTGTGCCCACGCTCTCACTTGGCTCCCAAACCCCTATCCCCGGCCGTTCATTTCAAATGAACTGGAAACGTCTTTCCCAAAATACTTACCCAGCTTTCATTCAAACATCGGATAAAGTGTCCTAAACGAACCTTAATCAGAGTGGTGACTTGTCTCTCTTGGCTGATGGAGGGGAGGGCGTGGATGTCCCTTTTTTCTCTCATGTCTTATTGAGATGTCTCTGCTTACTCTTTTCTATCTCAGAAGGAGGCCCCAACCCTGAGCTCAACAGCAACCTGGCCAGCATCCTAGAAGTGTGTCGCAGCAAGCACATGCCCAAGTCAACAATTGAGGCAGCGCTGAAAATGGAGGTGTGTCCTCAGTTTGAGCTTCCTGTTGTTGATCACAGCCCCTACCAAGTATATGTTTGAAAGGCCACCACCCTTTAAATTATCAGAGAAGCGGTGTTGTTGACACTCTCAACTTAGAGCCTTCTGGTTACTCTTGGCCATTAGTTGTGGGAGCACAGTCAGGAACAGGATGTATAGACGGTGTACAGAACTGCAGCCTAAGACTACTGAGCTGAGTTGTGAGGAGCTGGGGCGGAAAGAAAGGGCAGAGAATGATGTTAGGTTGAGGAAGGGTTTGTTTTCCTGATATTGATACCTTAAAGGAGAAAAGCCAGTAGAAAGAGAGAAGGTGCAAATGATAGTGATGGTGGGAGGGGCTGGGATGTAGAACCCAGGTGTGGGAATTATCTTCAAGTCCAGGCGAGGAGACACCTCTTCTCTGGGATGGATGGGAAGGATTTGAGGAAGTAGTAGTCATCTTAGTAGCTAATAGTTATTGGGTGTTTACTCCAGGCCAAGTTCTTTTTATTTTTTTTCTGGCTGCATCTCGTGGCTTGGGAGATCTTAGTTCCCCAGCCAGGGATGGAACCCGTGTCCTCTGCAGTGGAAGCACAGAGTAGAGTCTTAACCACTGGACCACCAGGGAAGTCTGGAGGCCAAGTTCTTTGATAAAAACTGTGTGAGCGTGCTTTCACTGAATCCTTGGAATAACCTCAAGTTGGTAACAGAGGCACAGAAAGATTAGGCGACTTGACCAAGTCACACAGAAAATGACCTACTGGGAACCAGACAGACCCCAAAGCCTATTTTCGAACCATCCTGCACACTGCCTTCATATCAGGTGTGTGCAGATAAGGCACACACCTTTCCCCTGCCTGGTGGTCTTTTATTTCCTTTGTGAAAGAGGGAGAGAAAAATCATCAGTTGAGTGTTCCTGGGAAGACGGCAGGGCAAGGGGACAGAGAGAGAGGTGAAGATAGGGTGTGTGGGCGAGGAATGAACAGAGGCAGCATGGAGTGTCCCCATGAGATTGGTCCCTGGAGCTTTTGATTGTTTGAATTTTGAGGCCATGCTATTCGATGAGGCCCAGGTGTGTGATTTCTCTTAGCAGTACACAGCAGCCCAGGGGTAGACTCACAGGGGTTTCATGCAGGATAAGATATAGGAGGATGAGTTTTAGTAGGAGTGATAGAGGGGGGAATGTGGGATTCAGCTGGGGAAGGGAGAAACTAAAACTGGGAGATGAGTGATTGATTGTTCAGGGACAAGATAAAGAGACTGCCTTCCAAGGAAGGGGTAGGACTTCCAGTTACCTCAAACATTGATCCCAGGAGCCTCCTCTCAGAGAGGGAGGACAGAATTAAAGCCTTAAGAGCCTAGGCATCACCCCAGAGACCCTATTCCACGGAGTCAACTTTGTGGTGTTTGTGGTGCCTGGGCTGGCATGGAGGAGGGAATTAGGAAATAGGAAAATGTGTTTGTGTTATCTATTGCAGAAAACCAAGGACATGTATTTGTTGTATGAGGGCCGAGGCCCTGGTGGCTCTTCTCTTCTCATTGAGGCGTTATCTAACAGTAGTTCCAAGTGCCACTCGGACATCAAACATATCCTGAACAAGAATGGGTAGGTGTGTGTCTGGGGAGAGTGGAAGGGGACAGAGTCTCTAGGTTCTGATTCTAGGAGAGGTACGTGCTGTCGTTCCTGGTGGGGTTTCAGGTTTTACACACATGTCATCCTTAGCAGAATCCAACTGGGACCATTGTTGTCCTTTAATGTGTTCTGTAGTGGGCAGGATCCCAAGGACAGGTGGAGAAGGAGTGCTGTGTCCAGTTGTCTCATCTGTCCGTAGAATGTCCAGGTCTTGAAATGTCCCGCCAGCAATGTACTCTCAGTTGTACAGGAATTGATGAGCAAAGTCTTTGCAGCCTCCAGACTCTAGTCAGGGCAGAAAATAGAGGGTTGGGGACTTCCCTTGGTGGTCCAGTGGCTGAGACCCCACGCTCTTCATGTAGGCAGCCTGGGTTCGATCCCTAGAGGAACTAGATCCCACATGTCGCCACTGAAAGGTCTAGCATGCTGCAACTAAGACCTGGGCAGCCAAATTAATTAATCAAAATAAAACAGAGGGTTAGTGTTATGTTCGGATTATTCCCTTGCCCAGAGGTAGCCGGATCTTCTTCAGGAAGAGAGCTGCTCCATGTCTGTTTATACTTCAGGGGTAGGGTGGGAATGAGTGCTGGGCAGTGCTGTGTGGAGGCTGTCTAAAGGGATCCATTCTGGCCCATTTCCTTGCCTATATTAGGGGAATGATGGCTGAAGGAGCTCGGCACTCCTTTGACAAAAAGGGGGTGATTGTGGTTGGAGAGGAGGACAGAGAGAAGAAACCTGTGAACCTAGAGCGTGCCCTGGAGATGGCGATAGAAGCAGGAGCTGAGGATGTCAAGGAGGTTGAAGACGAAGAGGAAAAGAACATTTTTAAAGTGAGTAAGCAGCCATGGTGTCTGGTGGACTTCCGGGAGGGCCCTAATAGACATGTTAGGTATTCTTCTCCCAGGCTCTTCTGTCCTGTGCCTGGGGGACAGGTGAGATAAAGAGCTCGCATATTGCACCGACAATTTATCAAGTGCACACTGGATAGGACTTACTCTCCTGAGGACAAGAAGGATTCAGAAGGTTGGACACTGTTTCTGCCAGTGAAGACTTAAACCCAGTGATACATTTCAGGAATTTCATGCAGGTGTTTGCAAACTTCTGTCCAGCTTTGTTGTGTTATCTCCTGGCTCCTTACCTCCTGACTTTGCTTTGTCCCTAGTTTATTTGTGATGCCTCTTCACTGCATCAGGTGAGGAAGAAACTGGACTCCCTGGGCCTGTGTTCTGTGTCCTGTACACTAGAGTTCATCCCCAACACAAAGGTGCAGCTGGCTGACCCCGACCTGGAGCAGGCTGCCCATCTCATCCAGGCACTCAGCAACCACGACGATGTGATCCATGTCTATGACAACATCGAGTAGCCAGACTGTACGTGCCTCCAGGCGGCCTGTTCTGGAGCACAAAGTTCTGTAGCGTCCCCTGAGACTCAAGCAGATTGGGGGTGAGGGGGTCGGTTCCCTAACAGGTTAGCAAGCATAGACCTACAGTTTTGTGGTCAGCTGAATCGCTACGTATCCATGAAGCCTCTTTGTCAGCTCTGCTGGTGTCTGAGCCCTCCTGGGTGAGTCCCCCACATCCTTGATGTAGGGGGTGTGGCCAGTCAGCTAGTCAAGTTCTGATCTCAGGAATCTGGCCCTTGTGGAAACAGTAGGTGCCCTGAGGGCCCATGTACTAGAAACTACTCTTCAATAATAACAGTAATTATTGACCTGAATAGCTGCCCTGCTGTTGTGTGACTTGAGTTTTCCTGGGTTTGTGTCCAGTTGGTAGGACCCTCTTGACTTTAAGTCTGTGGGCTTAGTTTCACTACTCCAGTCCCAGGAGTGTCTTTTTTTGGATTGACCGTAGAAACGTGACTCCCTCCAGGTGCTCTGTGTTCTAGTGCTGGTCTAGAGTCTGGCATTCTTTCACGTACCTAATATCCATCAAACACCTGCTGTGTGCCAGGAGCTGTCCTTACAGGCTGTTCACTTGGGTCCGCTCTAAGACGTTGGACCTCAGGGAGAAGACACAGGCTCTTTCTCTCCTGGAGCTGTCCGAGGGCAGTGTGAACTGCTGTGCACGCATCCTTGCTTTCTTCCTGTGGTCTCTGTATCCTGCTTCTGCCAGAGAGCTGAAGGCTGTAGCCCAAAGGGTGCCAGTGTAAGGGCCTCCAAGGCCTTGCTTTGTCCGGCGCCCTCTGTGTTCTGAGTGCTTTCACTGCTGACTGAACCTATCCGTGGGCTGCACTCAGGAAAAGAAGCACCATACTGGGTTTGAAAGCTGTTTGATGCCCAGAATGCCTGACTCTGGCCCCTCTTAACCCTTGATGCCAGTTGGATGATGGGGCACTGGGAACTGGAAAGGAAATGAGAACAAAAAGAGGGGTGAAGAGCTGAGTCAGGAGCCTGGCCAGATGGGAGATAGGAGCCATGGTGCCTTTTGCTCTGAAGAGTCACTTCTAGGTTCAGAGACACTAGGAGTGCCGACCACCTGTGCTGGAGCCCGTCAAGTATGTGGGGCTTGGAGTGGCTTTTTGATCCCTGTTATTCACCTTATAAGTTGGTTAAGGCAGTTCTGAGCTCAGTGTAATTTTCCTGAAGGAGCTTTAGGTAAATTAGGATGGAAAAGAACTAAAACCAAATTGGCTCTAAGTGATAGCTTCACTTTCTAGGAAAAACAGATTACTGATTCCATGATGACTTCAACAGCTGGAGAGTGAAGCCTGGGGGAAGAAAATCAATTAAATAATCCATTATGGTTCCAAGGCATGCTCTCTTACACCTCATTTCATAATGGTGGTGCTACCTGGGATTTTTAGTTTTTATAGGAGATAACTCATCTAAATATCTGAATAGCATATCATTAAAACAAGGCAACGTAAAGTTTAAATGCCACTTCCTAATTTATAAGATACTTTCATATTTTATTTATTTGACTTTCAAAACAAACCTATGAAATAGTCAGGCCAAGTATTTTATGCACAGATGATCTCATACCAAGCAGGTGAAAACTCTGTCTTGTGTTCATAGACCTTGGTTTATAAAATAGCTCTGTTTTGTGAATGTTGAATATAGATTAATTTGGAGAAATGTGATAATTTCTGATACAAGTAGTCTTGTACTAAGGAAGCCTGCTTGAGAAGGGAACTTGGTTACTCATGTGAATAGTCCTCTGATCTAATAGATAGGATTTGTTACTGTGAATTCTGTAAACCAGTTTGTTTGCATCGAGACATGCTAGACAGCTCTACACTGACCCCTGGCGGTGCCCTGCAGTCTTCCTGCAGTTAATATGGAAAAAGCAGAAATGAAAGCTTACTCAGACCTGTTCTGACTCTAGATCTGATAAAGCGATCCTTAGCTACATAGGTTAAATAGCTGTTTAACTGAAAATTTAAGTAAAGATGGTATGAGCTGTTTTGCCACTAGAAATTATTTTTTAAAGAATAGTTTATGTTAGAGAAAACATTTACAATATAATGTTAAATGAAAACAAAGATTAAAAACTGTTATGTATATTGTGGTCCAAATTTTAAAATATATATGATGCTGTATATATGAAATTTTAAGAAAAGACTAGAAGGAAGTATACTGAGTTTTATTTTCATGTATTATATTTATTAAGGAAGCATTTTTTAAAAAGAAGGAAAAGAAGAAAACTAGTCATATTATCTTCCTACTAAGGAAGCAACATGTGAGCACCTGGGATTCAGGTGACCTTGAAGTCAAAAGAATGAGGTCTGGTCCTGGCTTGCCTTATCTTTGGTCAGTGTCTTAACAACAAAATCATTTAGCACCTTGAGCTGGCTTGGGCTCACTTTCAAGTGTCCTTTCGTGGGCTGGAAGCATCAGTGACAGGCTTTGTCCATAGCCTTGACTCTCACTGGGAAACGCTCATGTAGTATGTAGCTGCTGCACCTCTGCCAGGGGCCCTGGCTGAATCGACTGGAACAGTGAAGCTCTGCCTCCAGCTAACCATGGAAATTCAGTTGTGTGGTTACTTTTTTTTTTTCCTCAACATCGATGTTATAGGGTTGTCTTGAGAATTAAATAAGTTAATATACGCTAAGCACTTAAAACAGTGCCTGGCAGTAGTAAGTATTCAATATATGTTGGCCTTTTTTCCCACTAAGTATGAATGAACATTTTTTTAAAACAGTTTTTATTTTATATTGGAGTAGAGTCAATTAACAATATTGTGATAGTTTCAGGTGTACAACAAAGCAACTCAGCCATCCATATACATGTATCCTGAATGAACGTTTTTAAAAACTGAAATATGACCACCCCATGTTTATCTGCTTTGTGACCTGTCCCCCACCCTCTCCTTCCCCTTCGCAATATATCCTGGATGCCTTTTGGTATTGGATGGAGACGTCTACTTCTTTCTTTTTAGTGGCTACATAGTATTTTATTATTATTAATTAATGTGTCATAGTTTATTTAATTAGTCTCTATCAATGGACATTTGGATTGTTTATCTTACAGAAGATGCTACAATGAATAACTTTTTACCTTTGCTTTCTTGCAAAGTATTCTTCACGATAAATTTATAGAAGTGGAATTACGAAACACAAAGCACTTTTTCTTTAGACCTAAATGTCAATATGTAAAAATGTAAAGACGTAAAAGCAAAGCAGACCACCTAACTGATTGAACTGGTGATCTGAATATATTCTATGTTACCTCTGAATTAAAAGAATTTTTATCAAATCAGGTGATAGGTTTTTTGGTTTGTTTCCCTGTTTTACTCCAAATTCAATGCGATATCCCTTCAGAGAATTTATTCATTGGTATTTGTTGTTCCCTGACATGTGTCCTGTGCTCTTGAAAAATGAAAGGAATGTGTGCAGCTGGTGTGTGAGTGGCTGCTTAATGGGACCAGTACTTGGAGGCCCTGAGCTCTAGGGTTCGGTCATGAATCTTGGGGTCAGGGATGGCTCAGGTGCTTAAACAGAAGCACCTACTCAGTGTAAAACTAGGGCGATAGACCTGAGAAGGCCTGGCCCAGTTGGGAGGCTTCACATGGGAAAAATGAAAGGGGAGGAGAGAAACAACATAGAAAGGGAAGATAAAATACAGAGCTAAAGGAAATAACAGTTAGCAGCATCCCCATCAGAGGTTCACTTATTCATTCAACAAATACTTGCTTTTTGAATGTGCCAGGAAAGATGGTAGGCCATCTTTTTTGAATGACACAGCTTCTATTTTTTGTTGTTGTTTTTTTCTTAGAGGATAGTACACTCCTGAGACATAGGAGCGGGCCAACCCCAAAGGAGAGGCCCAACTCCTGTCTTTATGCTTACTTTCTTAAAGGCAGTTACAGTAGAGTAAGACAAGTGCTTTGATGAATAAAGTACTAGGTGCTCTGGTGCCCCGATTTAGGGCTTTCTGCCTGGAAAGGCTTCCTGAAGGGAGCAATGTTTAGGCTTACTTCTTCCCTGAAAGAATGAGGGTGGGGGCAAGAATGGAGGAGAGGGGTGTTCAAGACAGTGAATATGCAAAGGTTAGAGGCAAGAGAAAGTCATATTTGAGGAACTACCAGTGGTTCTGTGTGGCCAGAACAGAGAATTTGAATGGTGGGGTTGTTGGAGGTGGGAAATGGAAAAACTTATGGCTGGAGAAGAAATGGTTCCAGGTCCTTCTTAACTACATTGATATATTTGACTTTTCCTAAGGGTAATGGGGACTGTAAAATCTTTCAGGAGATCATGGCAGGATCAGGGATCCATTTTAAAAGGTCACCCTGGTTGGGAGTGATCTTGAGAAGCTGTTACACTAATACTCCGAGTAATAGACTTGGGAGGTTTGACCTAGGATGGTGGAGCTGGGACAGGGAGGGGAGTGGACAGATTGGAGACATGGCCACGATTAGCTGTGGGGAAGGGAAGTGGAGAGGAAGAACTCTTCAAGTTTGATAACTCAAAAGCATCCAAGCTGGGGACCTGATGATGGAGAGAGCAAACAAGAACCATGGAGGAAAATGATCAGATCAGTGTGGACCTATGGAATTTGAAGTACTTGCAGAATACTCAATGGGTGATGTCTCTGAAGTTCAGAAGAAAGCCCAGTAGGATGACTGCAGCGTGGGGATGTTTGAGATGGCTGGTTCAGTGACAGACAACGGAAATGGAGTCCTCAAAAAAAAAAGCAGTTGCTAGGAAGGTAGAGGAAAAATCAGGAGGCTGTTTCCAGCTAAAGACTTCAGTTGCTGTATTGGATGTGCCACTGTGTGCGAGGCACTGTTCTAAGTGTTGGTGACCGGGCAGTGAACGGGACCTAGCCCCTGCTTCTACACGGCTTATGTTCATTGTCGTCGGAGCCGTGTATAATTTCAAGCTCTATGAAGAAAACTAAGGCAGCATATGTAAATACAAAATGTTGGAGGAGAGAGGGCCTATTTTGGATGGTGTGGTTAGGCATTTTTGAGAGCTGACATTTGAGCGGACCTGCCCTGAAGGAAATGCAGGAATTAGCTGTGGGAAGAGCATTCTAGGTGGAACAAAGGGCAAGTGCAAAGGTCCTGAGCCTGGTAAGCTCAAAGTATGGAAAGAAGGCCAGTATGGCTGGAGTGATTTGAGGGAGCTGGAGAGGTGAGGTGGGAGAGGATGGCCGGGGCCAACTCCTGTTGGGCCCGGATGGCCATGACAGTGAGTCTATTCTGTGTGTGATGAGAAGCCCTCGCAGGGTTGAGAGCAGGGAGTGACATGATGTTAATTACATTTTACAAAGATCACTTTGGCTGCTGTGTGGAGCATCATTTGTTAGGTGACTGCAGAGGAAACAGGGAAACCAGTTAGGAGGCCAGGGCAGTCACCCAGTATGTAGAGTGGTGGCTTGCACCAGGGTGGAAGTGGTGAGAAGTAATTGGATTCAGATACATTTTTTAAAGGAAAGCTGAAAAGACTTGCTGGATGATTGGATAGAGGAATGTTAGAGAAAGAGTGAAATGAAGGAAGATGCCTCCTTGGTGTGTATTTTTACGACTGCGAAAACAGAGGAGCAAGGTTTTGTGGGGAAGGGGCAAAGAATCAAGAATTCAGTGTAAAACACGTTAAACTGGAGTTGTATTTTAGACATTCCAAGAGATGCTGCTGAGTAGACACTTGAATACAGGCAGATATTCCTAAATCTAAGAGGTGGATTTAAAGAAAAAGGTCTAAAGTAATTCTTAAGAGATTTGATACCCAAGGCAAAGCCACCGCTAAAGGTTCTTAGTTGACAGTTGAAAGCGACATCAGAGGAAGATGTTCTTGGCGTCTGATTTATCTCACACTGAACAGGAGCCCGAGGAAGGGAGCCCGGATTGTGGCGGCCTTGGAATCTGAAGATGGAGGTGTATAACATGCTGAACAGTGGAGGCTGGGAAAATTAATTATGGTCATCTCTATTTTGAAATATCATGCAGTCAAGTACAATTGTTTTGGGACAATATTAAGTGGCATGGGAAAACAGGATAAAATTTAAGCACACTACAAAACAATATGAAGCCGTTTTTATCAAACGCTGTATAGGTAGGAAAGAGACAAAATATCTCTGGGGTGGAATTTTTATTTTTTTCAATTTTAGTACAAAGAGCTTGTGTTGCTTTTATGATCAGAAAAAAAGTTTTCTTCCCGAAAGAACCTCACTTAATGGTTTCGGCCCTGGCACTACCCCAGCCCCTTAGGGTGTGTGGCTGTTGAGACCCAGGAAAAGGCAGGCAGTGGTAAACCGCTCCTGCCTCCCGGCAAGCGCAGCCTCTGGACCGGAGGACTTGTTGGGGGTCTAGCGGCAGAGGTAGCCACACGCCGGGAAGCGCTCAGAGCCAGAACCCTCCCCGCTTATTACGCGCCGGTGTGGGGACACGGAGGGGCAGGACGTCAGCCTCAGGAACCGCGGAGAGCTGGAAGGGCGGGAGGCAATGGGGCCCCTCCAAACGTCTTTCTAAACTCCAGCCCCCAAGTAGCCGGCGGGGAACCGCGCCAGCCCGCGCGCCAGCCGAGACTTGGGTGACTGACAGGAGGTGGGAATGTGGGCGGAGCCTCCAGCGCGAGCTGTGATTGGAAAA
>SJYA01002587.1:1066886-1080203 GCA_006410615.1 Neotragus moschatus
GCTGCGGACCGCCGGCGCCCGCCCGCCTCGCTCGCGGCTTAGCGGCTTCGCGGCCCGGGCGGGGGTGCTGGCTCCCCCGGCCTTCAAGGGCGGCCCCGGTCCGCAGAGCCCACTCGGCCGCCTCTTTCCTGGCCGCCCCGCCAGCACATCCCGAGGAAGCGGCGGCGGGTCGAGGGCCTGTGCTCAGCGGAGCAACCCGCTCCGGGCCGAGCGAGCGGGACCCCGAGCCCGAGGGCGGGGGAGCGCGAGCGCAGTGTGGGGCCCGGGCTGGAGGCTGGTGCAGGCCTAGCTGCTGTTGTGTCTTTTCCTTGATTTGCTTTTTTTTCCTGCCTGTGTCATTTCCTTCCCTTTGCTCACACAGGCCGGCCTGTGAGAGTTCCCGGGGCTTGCTCTCGAGCCCTGTGCGCGCCCCAGCGCAGGGGGGAGGGCGTGCGGGGAGACAGGCTGGGAGGTGATTAAAATGGCAATCACTGTTATCAGCCGCACGGTTGAGAAATGCGAGCTGCACGCAGATTGCTGGAGTTTGGGAATCGGCTGCCAGTGATAATACACATCCTACTCCTTGAAAAATCTCGTTGCAGTGTTTTACATCCATTAGTTTAATCTAGCGGTCTCCCTGAAATTATGTAACTTTTGAAAGAAAGAAACATTCACTACACAAAAGAATCTCTATGAAATCATTTCCTTTTTAATCGATAGTTGTAATTTCTGTTGTGAAGATGTAGTCTAAGGAACGCTTTTAATGTCTTCCACACGCAGCATTTGCATTGAATTATGTTTCATGTCCTTTGTGGTAATTTAGCAGACGACTATTGGAGTAGATTAGATTAAATAGCAATAACATGTTCGATGTACTTTGCTTCTCTTGTTGGATCAATTATTTTGATACGGTTGTCTGCAGTGGCAAGTTTTGCAAAGTATTTGGTATTGTCCTAATTAATCAAGCGGTAAACTTCAGTTAAGGGATCATTTGCACAGCCACTGATTCCATCTGTGAAGAGGGAACACTGTTTGCTTTGCCCGGTGGCAAGGTCAAGTCGTTTTTGTAGGAGGATAAGTGTTGCTGTGTCACATTGGGCAGATAATCTTTTGTGGCCCATCTTTACACTCTGGCTTTGAATGAATTGCCTTGTTCTGTTCCATGCTGCCCCTCTACAGTAAGGAATGGGTTCCTTCATTTATTGGGCTGTTTCCTTCCCATGCTTTATTTCAGAAGTGCTTGCTTTTCTGGGCAAAGTCTGTGACAGTAAGCAGAAAACGAACTCAGTGAGGCCTGGTATTTATTGAATAAATACGTAATTCAACAAATACTCGTTGAGCATTTACTGTAAATGGGGCACATAATTCTTCTTGTCCTCCCCAGGTTTCACATATTTATCTTGTGCTCTGGAATTTGATGATCACACTAAATCTTTGAATTGATTTGTGAACCTACATTTGTGATAATCTTTCTAATCAGTCTTTCCTTTTTATCCTGCGGGAACAGGCTTAAATCCCAAAGTGGAGTGTGAATACTTAAGGGTGTGCAGACCTCCTATTTTCCACTTTCTTGACTGCTAAATCAGTGTCCAGATATGTTGACTTCATTTCGTGCCTAATAATAAAATAGAGGTCAGCCTGTTTTCACATTTCAAGATTATTTCAAAAAATTTAAATGTGTGAGCATATGGAGAGGCAATGATGGGGACGAAAGGAATTATGTAGATAGGGTCCAGAGCCCCAAAGGAAAAAGGACCAAAAACTCAATATCTTCAATATCTTCTCATTTGGTCCCATGTCAGTTTTTACATGACGAAAGTGAGACAGTGAGGGGAAGATTAACTTGCCTAGTGGCTGCAGTATATTAATCAGCAGACAAGCTGATTTAAGAACCCCTGCCTGGCTTTCTTCATCACTCTTCCCTCATGCCATTGTCACTTTCTTTTAAGTAGATGACCTTGACATGCACCTAGAACTAGTACTAAATTCTCTTAGAACCTGACCTTCAGTTTGCTTTGTATAGGGCTCAGCAAGGGTGTATGTACAAACACACACGGAGTCTCTTAAGTACTGGTTTCCATTTTGGTGATATAAATGATGAAAAGTCAGATTCCCAGGTTAGCATGCGTTAGTTGCTGTATGTAGTCCTAAATAAGTTCAAGGGATAATAAGGGAGAAACATAGACTTATTAATATTTTATTATACTTTTTAAACTCCAGCCCAGCGAGGAAAGGACTAAAACTAATTTGAGTCCCTGCCCTTCAGGTTCCTTGGTTAACAGTCATATTTTCCTGAGCTTTTCTAAGCCCCAGACTCAAGCTTGTTTGACAGCTTGGGTTGGTAATGAAAACAAGTCAGATTTTATATTGGCAGTTAGCCCCAGTAACTTTCTAGTGGAAATTACACTTACCCTTGTAAATAATAGGAAATACTCTTTTTGTTTGTTTTTGGCCTTTTTTTTTTTTTTTTGGCTTTGATATTATGTGGTTATAAAAAAAACTGAAAATTGGCTGGTTGTTTTTTCTTGATCACACCAAAATTCCCTCCTGGTTTTAGTAATTATAGTGGCAAATGCTGCTAATTACACCTAAGATTAATTTGCTAGTGTTTACTTGGGCTCTATAAATGCAATCTAAAGTTTGGTGGGAAGTATTACTGAAAAGTGTGTAACAACTTGGAAACATTACAGGAACGTGAACTGAGTGTAGGATTTAGGATGGTGTGGTTTTGGTTTGATAACTTGGTTTGAAGTCAGAATCATTGTTTCAAGGCTGTTGTAAGCTCCCAGTTATACCGGTCTCAATTCAGTTTGGCTAGAATCTGGCTGCATGTGTAGATCTAAATAGTTGGCAACTGTTTGTTAATTGAAATTGGGATCATAGTTTAATGACTCAACATGGCTATGTCACGGCTAGACTTCTGGTGTTTTACAAAATTATGGTTGGCTTTAAAATTGAATTTTAGGCATTTATAAAAAGTATCAGTCCAACTGAGCATGACTTAGTGAAATATACAGGATAAGAAGCAGTTTTCTTGGTTCTGACTAAGCTATCCATTTTTCCTTTGCCCCTTTTATTGAACACCTCTTCT
The DNA here is from genome assembly GCA_006410615.1 of Neotragus moschatus. Classification (NCBI taxonomy): domain Eukaryota; kingdom Metazoa; phylum Chordata; class Mammalia; order Artiodactyla; family Bovidae; genus Neotragus; species Neotragus moschatus. The sequence continues at coordinate 1,069,957 of SJYA01002587.1, forward strand.
GTGTCAGATACAGTACATGGCCCTGTATATGTATTTATCCTGTATTTAAGAAGTTATAGTTAGGTAAGGTGAACCAGAAACATATAAACAGATAAGTGGTGTTATAGATACCTTGTCAAAACTAAAGATACATTGGACGGAGAGATCAATTCTGTAGTTTTGAGATTGACATACATTATCCTATAGTCCTCAGACCTTAAAGGTTAAATTTCATTAACTTAAAATAAAATATGATGGTGATGTATGGATTCTTATGAGGAAGCAATAGCTTATTTTGTAATATGTCTTTTTAAATTTTAAGTCATCAACTAATATTGAAGGACTCTTATATCACAGAAACAGAAAAATAAACCCCAGAATTTGACTTTGAGATCTAGCAAAGTTTTCAACCAGGGCCTTGGAGGAAAAAGGGAAAATGTTTGTTGTGAATTGAGAAGCAGACATTTTTGCTTATGCTTATTATACTAGGAGATGATGTTTGCCCAGAGGGACAGGATGAAGGAGAACCGTGCAGGTGTATAGCATGTCGTGAACAGTCAGGCAGTAAAATCAGACTCACAGACACTGAAGCACAGGATCTCCAGAGTGAGCAGTGTGATCGGACGATTTGACAAAGTTGAGCAGAGTAGAGCATTGCCAAGATGAAGAAATCATTTAAATGAAAACAGAGATTAAATTTGGGAGTTGTATGTATGGGAAAAAGAGTGTCTCGCATCATGCAGGACAACAGTGTTTATCCAACAACGTGTTGCTTCTGGAAACTTTTCTGGGGTTTTAGCCAAGGGAATTCATAAATGGGAGTGCCTTAAGACCCTGCTTTTAGATAGAAGTAATAGCTCTGTCTGGAAGGGTGACTTCCTGCTGGGGTTAATGAGCGAGGAGTATGTTTGCCTGGCAGCCCCCACGCCTTAGGTCAGGATATCAGAAGAAAAAGTACTCGCTGCTGGATAATTACGGATAGCTATCTGCTTGAGACTGCTGACAGAGCTTCCACTTTTTAAGCCTGGATTGTAAACCCTGTTTCATAGAGCCCTTTTTTTTTTTCCCCCCTGTGAATATTCCTCACCCCTAGATCTTTAACCCCCTAATCTCTAGAGTTAACTTCTTCCTTTGTGCTTCTTTCTGGTAGCTTTGAAGTGTGTCATACCACTCCCATCCTTTGGAAATCTTTTCAAGGTTATAGCATACTCTTACCTCTGCCTCAACTTGTTCACGTGTAAAGTTCATAAAGGAATTATTGATTTCCACTACTTCCAATCTTCAGCTTCTCGATTCCCTGTCAAGATGTTTCTGCCTCTATTACCCTATTGGACCTGCCTGCCCCTGCTCTTCTTTGGTCTTAGCTTCCGTGGTGTTACTTTTGTTTGTTTGTTTCTGATTCTCTTAAAGACTTCTGTGCTGGCACATCTTCTTCATACTCTTCTTGTTGGCATGAGTATTCACTCAGGATCAGTCCCTGAGCCTCTTTCCTTTTCCTCTGCTGTTCACGTGTTTTCTCGTCCCTTCTCCTCCTCAGTTTATTTATAAAGCTCTCATCCATAGCTGGAACAGATTTCTTTTTTTTGAAAAAGAAAAAAAATCTTTATTCTGTAAAATTATCTATATAATCCCTTGCTACTCATGTTGTAAAAAAACTTTTTCAGACATGTGTTTATGGATTCTGGTTTGTATCTTGTCTAATTCGGTCTCTTTATTTGCATAACCTTGTATCTGTGTGTTGTCTGTCTTTTTACTCCTAGGGTTTGAGTATCTGAAAGTATCTTTCAAAACTGTCTAATGTGTAATACATGATAGGTAGTCAGTAAATGGTTATTGTTAATGATTAATAAAAATTCTAAAATAAAATTAAGTATTAGGATAGATTGTGGCCTCCAGTCTTTTCCCATTAACCTTTTTTTCCCCATTGATGATGATAATAAACAGCATTTTTTCAGCATTAGGTACCATGAGGAATAGTTTGTAAGGTTTCTTTTTGCCCCTCTTAAGTCTCACAGCAGCTCTGTGTAATGATACTTTTATTATGTTCATTTTACAGATGAGGAAATTGAGGTTTAGGGAGAATAAATGATTTGTCTGAGGGCTCCTTAAAACCCAAGTCTTTGTGACTCCAAGGTCCATATAACTGTTGCACTCTAAGAAAGCTATTTGTTAATTTTTTTTTTTAAGGAATGCATACAGTAGCGCAGATAATTCAGTTAAAATCCCAATCCAGGAAGAAATGCCTGAAAGAACCACTTGATGCGCTTCCCGTCTTTATCCATCTCCTCAGTTTGAAGTATCAGTTTAAGAACCAGTTTGCCTCTAAAAATGTAAGCTCTCTTGACACAACAGCAGATTCTATGTTTCACTGTGTCAGTTCTCCTGGATTCCAGGAGATAGAGCCAAACCATTCCTCCAGTGTGTTCTCAGCGCTGGAACTACCAAATAAGTTTACCCGTTAAGTAATGCCAGGAATTGGTTAGCTTCCTGGAAACAGAGTTTGTCAACCTGATAAACCAGCTCTTATAATAGCATCATCTTATACAGAATTAGAAACAATTTCTCTAGTCACACTTGTCACAGATTTGATTTGAAAAGCATGTGTGTATCTTTGTGTGAATATACACATCCATTTTGTTTCAATATCTGAGTTGAGACAACTGTTCTCAGTTCTAAGGCTGGTTTCCTTGATATTGAAAATTATCTGCATTCTGCTGTTAGGACTATCAGTGGATGCTCCTCAGAAAACACCCCTCTAGTGCCATCTAGTCGTAATCATGGTGATCCCAATTTACTGTCACGTGCGTGCATGTGTCGCTCGGTCGCATCTGACTGAGACCCCATCGACTGTAGCCTGCCAGCCTCTCCTCCACGGGATCTTCCCGACCCACGGTTGAACCTGTGTCTCCTGCATTGGCAGGCAGATTCTTTACCATTGAGCCACCTGGGAAGCCCTCATTTACTATTGTAGTTGGTCCAATAATTTTATACATATATCATATTTAATGATATATAATTTTATACATATGCATTTTTAATTATTTATGTTAAATTTAATATATGTGTGTGTGTATGCTAAGTTGCTTCAATCGTGTTCGACTTTTTGCGACCCCATGGACTATAGCCCACCAGGCTCCTCTGTCCTTGGGATTTCCCAGGCAGGAATACTGGAGTGGCTTGCCATTTCCTTCTCCAATATAAATACGTATATTTATATTATATGTGTATAAGCCAGTCATTCTAGTTTAGGTGTTATACTCTAGTTTTAAAATCTTGGTTTGGAGGTTAAAAAATAAAAACCAAGCAAGTTCTCTTTAAGAAGCCTACAGGTAAATTGTGAGAAAATGTAAAATAATTGATGGGATGTGTGAGTTTTAATTTTTTAATAAGTGTCTTTGTGTAAATACCCGCTTCATCCTCATTCATTACCCGTATCACTCATACTTTTGTATGTATGTTGAAGTGGAATTAGTAAGGAAGCTACTCTAATGGTATTTTTCTTACAAGTCTTTAATTTTACTTTTCTGAGCAGACAGAGATCTCTTCACGGGTATCCTTCGCCTTCCTTGCTGCACCCCCTCAGAGGGCAAGTAGGGCACCTGAGCAGATTTGGTTCAGGACAAGGGGAAGGCAGATGATGCCATTTACTTCCTGTACTTCATGCTGGTCTTTCCTGTACACAGGGCATTAGAATATTTTAAAGGGGCAGTGATAAATGGCAGAAGACAGGCACACTCTGTGGGTGGAGTCTTGTGCTTGCTTCTTTTAAGGTGTGCCCCAAGTCTGTGAGTGACTCACTTGTCATGAAAGCAAGTATAACAACTCATTCCTCATGGTTCTTTGCAGATCAACAGACCTGTTTATTTTCAACCTCCCACTGCTATTTGAGTGGACAAGGATCTCTTGAAGGACCTGGGAAAATTTGGTAAAATGTGGAATGGGCCTGGTTTTAGGTTCTCGGTTTTGGCCAGTTGCCTTCAGTGCATGAGAACTCTAGTGCTCTATGCTATTTCAAGAAAGAGGGATTGAAAGTAATACCAATAAGGCAGAGAGAATGCATTGCTTGCTTGGTTAGGGAAGAAAAACAATAGAACTGCCTTTCGACTTCCCTGTGGGAAGCAGAAGGCCTATAAACTTGTAAAGAGTTGGGAAGGGGCATTCAAAGGCTAGGCTTGTGAAACAATTTCTGTTCAAAGCAGCGACCTTGCTTGGTACCTTTTAAATATGCTCTCCTACAGTACTTGAGGAATAGGTCTGTGACTGATTGTCTCATAATTGATTCTCCGTGAATTCATCTTTCTACTCAGTTCCCTGCTACACTGTGCTGTGTTGTTCTTCACTTCACTCCAACTTTTCATCTATTTTTCCTGGTTGAGTTTCTCTGGCATTGGAAGAATTGGTTTGTTTGAGCACCTCTCACTCCCAGTGAATAGGTAGATATTGCTGCCAGAAATCTGATTGGAGAGCTGTTAGAATCTATTAAAATTCAATTTGCCAATTATTCTCTTTTCACAGATAGCAAATTTATGTCATTTAGTTACAGGGCCTGTCATTTCACCTGGGCAAAACTCCCTGAGTATGAGTCATACAATTTGTGAAAGTACTTTCTTTTGTGGTCTGTTTTAAAGTGTCTTAGCCCATGTGCTCTCTTTCTTTGCAGACGAGCAGGAGGCATTGAACTCAATCATGAAGGACCTGGTGGCCCTCCAGATGAGCCGACGTCCCCGGGTGCCTGGATATGAGACCATGAAGAGCAAAGACACGAGTCACCCAAATAGGCAGGTGTGTGCAGCTGTGGCTGTTAACTAACTTTGTTGGGGGTGAATTTCAGATGGGAAATATGTGAGAAGCCAGTGATACTCTAATACAGGTTTAAATGCTGTTGGCCCCTTCCTTTCACAGTCTCTTGAATGGTAAGTAAGTGATGTATACCCACCAGGTATGGGTCATGATCTGGAGTCCCTGTGTCTTGTGCATCTGACCTTGTAAATAGTATTTCATTTGCGAAGAATAAGAGTAATTTCTTTGCTAATTACGGGGACAGTATTCATAGAATTTTTCCTTTACTGATCATTTGGCAAATATTTTATCTAGACTCATGATCTCTAGCTTAGAAGGTCTTTAAACAGTATATTCTCAGGAAGAATTAATTGACTTTAGTTTATTTAAGTGTAATTAGGAAGGGAAATATATTTAATAAAACATCATATATTCTGAAGGTAAGAATGAGTGATTTTGTTATTATTGTTATTTACAGCTGTTTCCCCTTGTTAACTCAGGTAATCGAGAGTGCCTGTTTTATTGAGAGCTGTGTGCTTTCTTAGGAAAACAATTTCTGTTTTGTTAACATTTCCGCTTGTGCACTGTTGAGAACTTTCTTCTCCCGTTCAGTATTGCTGACCTCCTTGTTTCCTGGGTCCTTGGCAGCAGAGAGGCGTGAGTGAGGGGGAGCCTTCCTAGTGGGCATCAGAGGGTTGTGTTCAGTGTGTTTGATGATTTCCTCCTTGTGGTTCTCTTGGTTGTCAGCTGACCTTCTCTCTCCTCATATGCACCTTGTCTACCAGTTCTTCAAAAGTGCTCTTGGTTCCTGGAGAATGTAGAAGGAGCTGGAACTTTGTCTGTCTGAGGTCTGCTAGATGTAGCCTCCCAGAGTATTTCCTGCCTTTAGGAAAACTGGGGACCCCACGTCCTTTTGTTTCAGTTATAGCGGAAGGAATAGTTCAGAGAGCTGCTTTTATTTTTTGTGGTTACCTTATAAAACTGGGGGAGCAACAGAATAGGGCCCATTCTTGTACTGCTTTCATACATTATTCTGATTGTGTGGGTTCTCCCTTGCTGTAACGTTTCTATTCAAAGCTGCTTTTGGAAGGAGCATTTTACCAGAAGCGAATCCCCTCCCCCAGGCTTGAGCCTAATGACCTCACTTTCCTTCCTGTCTTCCTATGTGGAGTGTGCTTGCTAATGCTGCTCCAGTCAGCTGATCCTTCTCCAAATGGGACTGTTAGCGTGGATATCAGTTAGTAGGTGAAAAGGGGAAGCTTTCTTGAGCTGGAAGGCCCGAAAGACCCCGGCCGAGGAGTGAAGTGGTCTGTTACTGTTTAGGAATCCTGCTTGGAGGACACTAAAGCTGGTGTTAGAAAACCCTGACCTTCTACTGTGTCTACTGCTGTGTTCTTGGAGTAAAGGCAGTGGTTACAGAAGTAGACGCCTGTGAAAAAGATGGACTACTCTCAGGAAGTAATCTTAACAAGAGATACTAGCTGTTTGGATCCACAGTTTACTTGAATATCATCAGACTTTTTCTGCAGCATGAAGGATACAAATTATTAACCTCAGTTTTTTTGTTTTTAAAGAAAAAGCACAACAGCAGCAGCTCAGCCCTTCTGAACAGCCCCACAGTAACAACAAGCTCATGTGCAGGGGCCAGTGAGAAAAAGAAATTTTGGGTAAGGAATAAAATTACCCATTAAAGCTGAAATGTGTTTTTAAATCTTGCAGTGCTGGAAGTGTAGGGAATTCATATCCTGGACAAATTGTTTTAGTGGATTTGTAGGGAGCACTGGTCACTCATTACCTGTGTTCTGTTACCATTTCTCACAACAATATTATTCATAAGCAGCCTGTATCACTGCTGAACAGTAAATTTCTGTGGTGATAGAAATGTTCTATATTTGTGCTGCCCTATGTAGTAGCCATTGGCCATACGTGGCTGTTGAGCAACTAAGGAACTGAATTTAAATTTTTATTCAGTTCTAATTATTTTAAATTTAAATAGCAACATGTGGCTATTGGCTATGGTCTTAGCACAACTTTATATAAGGGCCTATTGATTTGCTGGGCAAGAAATTGAGTACATCCTTGGAGATGTGTACATTCATCCTCCATGGACTGGTCATGAGTTCATGGGTTTCTACACATTGTGATAAACTTATCAGTGGGAAACCTATCTAATAGTCTAATCCAGGGGCATGGGGTTCTGGGGAGAACGTGAAGCTGTGGAACTATCATGGCTGTTTAGAAATTGAAGCTCAAAGTTTTATGCTAACTTTAGGTAAAAGGACAATGAAAACATCAGACTAGCTTCTGCTGTTAATAAAGTCAAGGTTGTAGAATGGTCTTTTCTGGGAAGTGTAGCAGATGTTCAGCTCCTGACCAGGAGAAATATTCTTCAGGAAAATCCTGAAAGCAGAAGGAGAGAGAAGGTCTTAGTGAATGCATTTCCGAGGAAGTGTGAGATGGGGTAAGATGGGGGTGATGAGAGCAGAGGGGACAAGTGTTTACAACCTGATACAATGAAAAGAGCCCAGCCTAAGAGTCTCGAGATGTTAATAGTTTGTTTCTGTAGGGCTTTACAGTTTACAAAGTGAATTCCCTTTTTAAGAATTCTTGCTTTTGTTTGCCTGGGCCTGGGATAGGAATAAACAGTTTTCTCATTATCACTTCTTCTGCCAGAAGGTCCATGCTTAGGAGGAGAGAGGACTGAAAGATCAAAAACCTAATTTAAATGGCTAAGAGATGCCAAATTGGTCTAAGAAATGTCACACTGGGCTAAAGATTCAGGTTGCAGAGTCCTGGTTGAAAGAACCAAAGTATTTTGGCCAGTAGGAAAGGTGGTTTGTTTGGGGATAGATTGGTGCTCGTAGGGGCAAGCAGCGCTTCAGGGTAAGAATGGTGGCCTCCTGGGGCTCCGGCTTGGCACAGCAAGGAGTGCCACAGGAGCTGGGGCTTCACCGACAGAACTGTTCGGGACCGAGGCCTGGAAGAACGGGAAAGCCTAATTTAATATCTCTGCTTGGCAAGACTGCAGACATCCTCTTCCCCGAGTAAACAAACTAGACGATTAATTGAAAAAGGGAATGGTTTGAGAACAGCTAAGCGTTCTGAGCAGCTGTGGAGGTACAGGGGCATGACGTGCTTGGTTATCCACCTGTTTGCTAGGAGTTAGGATCTGTGCGGTTTGTGTTTTCCCATTAGGTCCCCAGAAGCCTGCCACCTGGTTAGAGCTGGCTGCACATTTTTGGACCGGTGTGGCGCACCCTCGGTGTGATTGGGGCCCAGGATGGCTCTGTAGGCCGTAATGTGCAGACTCTTCAGAAGCCATCGCTTGCAGTGCTTTAGCAGCAGGTGCTGTTTTTCCGAGTTGATAGCTTAGTGTACTGAAAGGAGCACTGACCCAGAAGTCACTGAATTGTTAATAACCCATTAATGTGGAATTTTACAGTTTAGAGAGTGCTGTCAACAACGACAATTAACAACAATAACATCAATATAAGCATGTGTGTTATACTTTAAAAATTCTCAAAGTGCTTATGCAAAGGTTTTAAGTAGAGCCAGGAAGCAAACCCAGGTCTTCTGACCCCTGGTCACAGTAGTTTTACCATGTGTAAGTCTTATGCCCTTTCTGAACCTCAGTTTTTCTGTTTACCTCTGGAAGTTGTGAGCCCATAGAATATAAAGCGCTTTATACATTGGAGCACAAGGCATGGGTGTAAAGCGGTAGTGACCGCATCTCTTCTGTTGTCATGGAGCTGAAAAGGTTAAGGATTTCTGCCTTTATTGGATTACTGTCAATCAGATGGTCCTTTGCAGACTTCTGTAGCTAACCTAACATGAAAATCCCAGTGAAGGAAGAAGTAGAATCCTTATTACCACAGGTTCCTGTTTTTCTTGAATCTTATCACAGAGGTAGGTAGAGGCTTGCCCGGAGATGTTCACTAGTTGGTACTTGAGAATGAAAAAGTTGTTTTCTTCATAGTAGGCACTAGAAGGGCAGGCTCTTGGTATCAGCTGTAAAGGAGGAGAATTCTGGGAGCTGTTCTGCCAGCAGGGTCAGGGACTGAGAGGACTGTCTTTTGCTTTTTACTGTGCTAGACCTGACTCTTCAGGACTTCCTTTCTCTTTCAAGAGTTATTGATAAGATAGGCTGGCTAGTTTGAAAATAAAACACAATACAGTGTACAAGTCTCATATTCTGTTTCGTAAGAAGCTTCCTTTTCTGTGGTATTTTATTAAGTAGCAGTAAATGATGAATATACCGTTTGATCATTGATTTATTCACATCCTCACTGAATGCCTTGCACAGTGCTAGGACTGGGGACTGAGAAGGGACTGGGGCAGGGAAGACGGTTGCTTTATAATCACCTCTTCCACTGATCTCTTAGGACTTCTTTGAATCACACAAATAAAATTATTTTTGGTGCTCTTTTCTTCTCATTTATTTACTATCTTTGGCAAAATAAGGGCTCCAGTGCCAAAGATGTGGGAGCCAGCAAAGGTACATAGCAATGTGGAGGAATGGGAGCGCTACAGAATCAGAGAGAGGGTGCAGGAGACACTGGACACTGGCTCGTGGGGGCCTTCGCCAGGTTAGAGGTTCACAGACCTTTGTTTAATAAACACTTTGATTTTTTTTTTTTTTTTTTTTTATTCTTGAGAATCTTCCTGGATTACATGTTCAGTTGTTGAGTTCAGACTTTGAGAAGATCTTTTCTACTTAAGTTTGGTATTGTCGATCACTCCTGTTGCCCGTATGTCTTTCCCAGACTGTAGCCCAGTCCGGAGGCCTGCACTGCCTTCTCCTGGGTGTGGTTCTTAGTCTTTTGCTACACTGGCTTTGGTGGGCAGGGGACTTGAACCTCCCTGGGCCTGAACTTTTGTACCAGTGCTTTTTTCGCAGCAGCTGTGGCATCTCTCCATTCACTTCAATGTGAGCTTATACTCAAGCTTCTTAGACAAAAGAAATATGTTACATTCCTTCTACCCTAGGAATCATGCAGTCTTATTATAAATGAAAAACGTGAAAAAAAAGAAACTAAGATAGGATGTGACTGTGCCTAAATATATGGTACAAATTCTGAGAGGTGATGGCGGCCAGGAAAGTGAAAGGTGGGCCAGCACTTGGGCCAGAGGAGTCACAGAGTCATTTCCAGGGAAGGTGGCATCAGAGCCAAGCAGTGAAGGGCGTGTAGGAGTTTGGTCAGGTGGAGAGGAGGAAATGCAGCACCCCGGGCAGGAGACTGCAGTATTAAAGGCCTAGGGGGAGGAGTGCATATGGCACATTCCAGGAAATAGGGTGCGCATGGATCTGGCTGGAGAGAGGGTTCCCTTTGAGAACAAACCATGTGAGATGATTTAGTAAGCATAAGTTCCAGGGGGCTTTGAATAATAGTTAATAACTTAGACTTTATTCCATAGGTCATGGGTATCACGGATTACTTTTTGAATAAAGAAGGGATGTGGTGAAAGCGGTGGCTAAGATGATTGAGACT
>SJYA01002587.1:1081727-1229748 GCA_006410615.1 Neotragus moschatus
TTTTTTTTTTTTTTTTTGAATTCTTGAGAATCTTCCTGGATTACATGTTCAGTTGTTGAGTTCAGACTTTGAGAAGATCTTTTCTACTTAAGTTTGGTATTGTCGATCACTCCTGTTGCCCGTATGTCTTTCCCAGACTGTAGCCCAGTCCGGAGGCCTGCACTGCCTTCTCCTGGGTGTGGTTCTTAGTCTTTTGCTACACTGGCTTTGGTGGGCAGGGGACTTGAACCTCCCTGGGCCTGAACTTTTGTACCAGTGCTTTTTTCGCAGCAGCTGTGGCATCTCTCCATTCACTTCAATGTGAGCTTATACTCAAGCTTCTTAGACAAAAGAAATATGTTACATTCCTTCTACCCTAGGAATCATGCAGTCTTATTATAAATGAAAAACGTGAAAAAAAAGAAACTAAGATAGGATGTGACTGTGCCTAAATATATGGTACAAATTCTGAGAGGTGATGGCGGCCAGGAAAGTGAAAGGTGGGCCAGCACTTGGGCCAGAGGAGTCACAGAGTCATTTCCAGGGAAGGTGGCATCAGAGCCAAGCAGTGAAGGGCGTGTAGGAGTTTGGTCAGGTGGAGAGGAGGAAATGCAGCACCCCGGGCAGGAGACTGCAGTATTAAAGGCCTAGGGGGAGGAGTGCATATGGCACATTCCAGGAAATAGGGTGCGCATGGATCTGGCTGGAGAGAGGGTTCCCTTTGAGAACAAACCATGTGAGATGATTTAGTAAGCATAAGTTCCAGGGGGCTTTGAATAATAGTTAATAACTTAGACTTTATTCCATAGGTCATGGGTATCACGGATTACTTTTTGAATAAAGAAGGGATGTGGTGAAAGCGGTGGCTAAGATGATTGAGACTGTGGAGACATGTAGAACGTGCTGGAAGAGGGGAGCTGAGAAGTGCAGAGGCTGCTTCAGGAGTTCAGGAGGGGAAAGGGACTCCAGGCGAGTGAGGACTGAGAGAATGGGAATCTGGGAGTCTCTGGAGGGGAGAGCGGGGTCTTGCCATCTGCTGAGAAAGGGAAAAGAGGGAACGAATCAAACAGAGCTCAGAGGTTTGAGACTGTCACCAGTATTATAAATGGCACCGTTGAGAAGGGGGACTAGTTAGGGAGAGTAACTGATTCACACACATGACTAGGTTGAGTTTGCAATTATAGCGAAAGACTGAGCTGTGTGCGCAGGTATGTGTGTGCACTGCTTTTGCAGTTCTGAAATCCAAAGAGTACTGCCAACTAAAAGGAGCTTTTTAAAATTTATGTATTTTAAAATTTTTGGCGAACTCATTTGGCAACAAAACTTGGCCTGAATGGACACAGGGCTGTTTACAGTCTTTATTTATTGCACTTATTGTAAATATTCATACTTTTCAATACAGAAACTGACTTTTGCTGTTAACAGGTAAACCCTGAATCTCAGTGACTGTACAGCTGTGTCCATTGCAGGGAAGGAGGCGACAGTGTTCCCCACAGCCACATCAGGACCCTGATTGAGGGTGGCTCCTCTGGCCTGGAATATGTGGCTGCCAAGGAAGAGAGTGCAGGACTCAACTTTGTCCCCAGCTATTGGTTAGAACTAGTTACAAAGCCCCAAAGTAACTTCCGAGAGGCTTAGCAGCGTAGAGGAGGGCACAAAGTGTCTGTGTCTGCCTCTGCCATGGGAGCGCCACCTGTCACCTTCCCCCATGAGGGGCATCACTTAACATACAGAACACAAACCGCTGTTCTGAAACACTTTTGGCTCCAAGGGTTTGGCTAAAGGAAAATGGACCTGTATTATTTTTTGGACATGTGTATCAGATACTCTTCTTATATCTTTCCCCAGTTATTTCATTTAATATTTTGATAATTCCATGAGACAGATTGCCACTGTTTTCACTTTGCAGATGAAGAAACTGGGTCACAGCGAGTCATGTTCAAGGTTATAACGGGGAGGTTATAGAGCCAGGGTTTAAAGCCAGACAACTTGACTCTAGTGTTCCATTCCTTACAACAACTTACCTGCCTCGTTTACATGGCAGATGGATGACGTTTTGCTTGAGAAGCTGGGGGTGGACATAGAGATTTGGGAATCTTCTACTTAGAGGTGACCTGATTTTTTAATTTCTACCGAGGAGAAGAAGAGAAGAAAAGGAGAGAAATCCAGAGGCCAAAAGTTCAAACCTTGAGGCACAGTCACGTGTTGAGGAGAGGGGTGGGAGAAGGCACAAGGAAGAGGAACCAGCAAAGAAGCAGAAGTGGTTAGAGTGGTGGCAGGTTCCCTGGCTTGAGACAGAGTCACAGAGGCAAGAGGACAAGCCACCAATGCGAAATGCCTCAGAGAGACACAGAGGACGGTTGGCAGGCAGGAATCGAATCTAGTGAGCTTTAGCTGAGCTTTCTTGTCCATGGCTTGTTCTAGGCAGCTCTGACAGGGGAAACCCAGGGTTAGGAACTTGGCAGATTTGGGCACACCATGTGGTACATGGAAACCAGTCGCGGGCCTGCATCCTGCTCTGGAAATGCTGTAGCCACATCTGACATAGGACTCAGAAGACTGGGCGTCTTTGTTTACACTGCTTGCTAATCACAGGCTAGGTTAGTCTTGAGTAGGAGTGATTTGTGGTTTGAGGCAAAAGTTTAATTCCCTTTCTGACTGAATTCACGTCAAATAGCATTTGGATTATGTCCCATCATGAAATAAATGTAGTTCCTTTGGTCCCACAAAGGGACGGAGGGAGGTCCTTCCTAGGTGCATCTAAATGTCCTAAGTCCCCCGCATATGAACCTTCAAGTTGTGAGCTTTCAAAGATGCGCTGTGCCTTCCCGTGTTCAGTCATGTAAGTTGGCTCACGTGCCTGGCATACACGCGCATGCGTCCTCTACGGGCGGCTGTGCTTCTGTGCGCTGTACAGCACTGTGCACCCTAGCACAGGGTCTGCGTTTCAGGCCCAGGATGTGAGAAGCAAGGGTAAGAGCAGCAGTGGCGCCGCTGGGGCTGCTGCACGTCTCAAGGGGCTGCGCTGCAAGATTAAGGCGTGCTATGCTCTGTGTTTCCACATTATTTGTGTGAGAAGTATCATAAACCTACTACAGTACACACTATGTAACTGATTGTGTTAGTTGGGTAACCAGGCTAACTTTGTTGGACTTGAACAAATCAAACTTGTGAATGTGCTCTTGGAATGGAACTTACTGATATGTAGGGGACTTAACTGTAATAATGTTGTAGGTGAAAGGCGTGGCACCCTACCTGTAGGGACAGACAGGACTGCAAACTGTGGTGGAGACGTGGGGTCCTCTAGAGCTGGCGTGAAATTGGACAGTATGGGAAGCTGGAGGTGGCATGTCTGAGCGCGGCAGCATGATGCAGACACTGTGCTTTGGAAGGCCCTTCCCATGGGAACTTCAGGGAAAGGAGAAAAGAAGACGGTGGCAAAACTGCTGTCACTTGTAAAACCTTGAAGCCGCATAACTTCCTCTGCAGTGTGGCGCATCTTTCCACGTGTGTGTGTGCATGCTCACACACACAGTCTCTCTCACCTAGAATGCAGACCAGGTGGGGCACCCTGCCTTCCCATTCCACCTTCTTCACCTCCAGCCATGCACAGCCTCAACCAGAGCCTCGCCTACTGGTTCCCCAGGCCTCATAGCTTCCCGCAAGGTCACCACCCTGATCTGATGCTGACTCCATTATTACTTCATTTCCTCCATGAGTTCTGAAAAGTAAGGTTTCAGAAGATCCTGTGATAGTTTCTTTTTTTCAGTGTTCCCAGTGAAGCCCTGCATCTGTGAGTAAAATAAGCCTCCCTTGCCTGTGTAACACTTAAGTTGTAGCCTATTTGCTGCTGCTGCTGTTGCTAAGTCGCTTCAGTCGTGTCCAACTCTGTGCAACACCATAGACGGCAACCCATCAGGCCCCACCATCCCTGGGATTCTCTAGGCAGGAACACTGGAGTGGGTTGCCATTTCCTTCTCCCAAATGCATGAAAGTGAAAAGTGAAAGTGAAGTTGCTCAGTCGTGTCCGACTCTTTGCGACCCCATGGACTGCAGCCCACCAGGCTCCTCCGTCTATGGATTTTTCAGGCAAGAGTACTGGAGTGGGGTGCCATTGCCTTCTCCTTGTAGCCTATTTAGGCTTCTTTTAAAGCATTATTATCTTGAGAGAATTTATTTAACTTCACTGTAACTCAGTTTCTCCTATAAAATAGGGATCGTAAGAGTTCCTACTGTGAGGGTTAGTTTAATTGATGCATGTAACATACTTAGAACAAGGCTTGGTATATAGTAAATGCTCTATAAATGTCAGCTACTGTCATATTATTGGTAATGGATAGTGGTCCATATATTAAATCGAAGGATGAGTGGGCTGTATCAGGGTTGTATTTTGAGGAGCTGTTACAGTGCAGGCCTGTTACTCCAGGGAGCTTTGCTGTCCACTATTTAGTGTGTGAATTTTGGGGGAGAATCCCAGGGACAGGGGAGCCTGGGAGCCTGCCATCTGTGGGGTCGCACAGAGTTGGACACGACTGAAGTGACTTAGCAGCAGCAGCTCTTTGAGCCTCTATTTCCTTGACTTTAAAATAGTGAGTTAGAGGCTGTATTCTTATATTTTAATTCAGTAACTCTCAAGGTGTGTTCTGGGACCCCTAGCAGGTTCCCAAGAACCTTCGGGTGTCCCTCAGGTTAAAACTGTTGTCATAATAGTACTAAGATGTTCCTTGCCCTTTTCACCCTCATACTCTTAAAGAAGTACAGTAGAGTTTTCCGGAGGCTACATGATCCATGTTACTACAGCAGTTTGGAAGCAGAAGCTGCTCTGAGAGCCCACCCGTCTCCTATGAAGCCAGCATTCAAGAGTTTCCCACTCTGTTGCTTCACTTTTTCTTTCTTTTTTTTTTCCTGGTGTTCTGGCCGCACTTCGTGGCATAGAGGGTACTCCCCTGACCAGGAGTTGAATCTGTGCCTCCACAGTGAAAGTGCCAAATCCTAACCACTAGGCCACCAGGGAACTCCATCTCACTTCACGTTTTAAAAAACATACGGTTTTTAAAATGTGTTTACATTAACATATAATGGTTTTAAATTATTTTTAGATGAATAAAATTTGTTTTCTTAGTTTTAATTTGTAATAAGGCAAATATCTGTAGATATCATATACATAAACAAAAGCTTTTAGGGGTTTTTAGTGTGTAATTAGAGTCTTTAGAGTATAAATTTTTAGAGTGTAGGTCAGAATCATCAGTCTAGTTCATTTGACTGGAAGAAAATTCTAGCCCTCCCATCTCTTGGAAAGGGGAAGTCCTTTGTGCACCTACCCTGCCTTCCAGCTTTCTCCTTTTTCTGTCACCTTCTCTGTCTGCTTTATGTTCTTCATCTTCAGATATCCTGAAACCCTCTTCTTTCTTCAAAGCCACAGTCTTTTGTTTGTCTCAGTATTGTTTTCATTCACTGACTATGAACTCTTTCTTAGCTTTATCTCTATTGCTTGTTGGTTTCCTAACAATCTAAGTTTTCTTTTTCCTTTGTACCTGTTCTTCTATAATATCTTGTCTCTTTTCCTGTCATTTCTAACTCCCTCAAGTTATTTGTTTGACCTTTATAGTATCTCTTCCTCCCTGATTTGTTCTTTAACCTTCTAACACCACTTCTTTCTCTTGTTCCTGATACTTATACTCAACTCTGTGTTTTTCAATCAACGAATTCACTTAACAAATATTGTTAAGTACAAACATTATATACCATTACATTTGCTTGTCCCTGGAGCTACGGAATTAAGAGAGGCATGATCCCTGTTCTCCCAGAGCTTATAGGGTACCCTCATGGTCATCTAGGCTAAAACTGGGGACAATTATAAGGTATTTGTCCAGGGTGCCACTCTCCTCCCACTTAGGGCAGCCGTGATAGGATAGTGGAGATCATTGGTACCCGTGGCAACCATTTATTGCATGTCTACTATGTATTAAGTATTTTACTTACCTTTTCTTGTTTAGTTCTCATAGCAACTCTGTGAGTTAGGTATTTAGCCCTATTCTGCAGAGGGAAGAACTAAGAGTTATAGAGGATAAGTAACTTGGTTGTGGTCGTATAGCTAGAATTTTTACTATGAAGAGTTCTTTTTCTGTTTAGTTATGTCAGCCAAGAAGGAGTGGTATCCTGGCCCGGAGGTGGCGACATAGTGGGAGCAGCTCCAGAGCCAGTTGTGGAAACGGAGCCTGTGAACTTAGAGATGACACGTCAGAGCAGATCTCCTGAGCTGGGCAACCCGAGGGTTCTTGTCCCAAGACCTTTGTTGCCCCAGAGGTTAGAACTCAGTGACAGGAGTGCCTGTCAGGGCAGAGAAGCTCCAACAGGAGCCTCCAGGGATGCTGCCTAATGTTGCTGAAGGGCTGCCTGAGGCTACCTGGGTGGGGCCCGAGTGACACAGGCCAGAAAACCTGCTAACCTGTCTGTCCTTTCTTTGGCAGAGTGACGTCAGAATCAAGTTTGAGCACAGCGGGGAGAGGCGGTAAGTTTGCCTTCTGATGAGTGGCTGTGTCAGCTGAGCCCCATTTCTCAGAAAGCGTGCCGCTTGTGGGACCCATCTCCCTGGAGTGATTCCTGTGGGGTCCCTGACTGGATATGGGGTTGATGGGGCAGAAAGGGGAATGTTGCATCCTTGGCTTGGCATACTGACTGAGCCTTGTTTCTGGTCTTAAAGCTGCTGGTCTGGTCACTGCTAATGTTACCCTTCTGCTCTTATTCTGCTGCTGTGAGGCCCACCGTTGTGCTGGGGGAGGAAGTCAGAGCTCCAGCTCCACTGAGTCATAGCTTCCAGACATGCGACCCTGTGCCAGCTGTGGGCATCAGAGGGAGAGGAGGCTTCTGTGATGTGCTGCCATTCCTGTCCTGAAAGAGTGTCCCTGGTTTTGTCCACATAAGGGGCCATGTTGGGTGAATTGGTAGTTTCTTTAAAATGTCTCTAGGTCATGGGAAGCTGCATTAAGTCCCTCAGTTGTGAAAGATTTCAGCTCATTTGAGGACATAGAAAGAGAGAGTTCTCAGTCTGCATTCTGCATCTTACCTTGGGGAAGTGAAAGTACTGTTACAAAACCCTTGTATCCTTTTCCCATTGTCAATATTAAGGTTTTTGTAAGAGGTCAACATAGAAGTTCTCAGTGGAGAAAAATATGACTTCACTTAATTTCTCAAGTTATTTTAAGGAAAATCTTTAAGAAAGCATATAGAACTCTGGTCAGGGGATGTTTGGGACACTTTGTGTGCATGTGTGTAGCATGTATACACACAAGCATGCTTTTCAATATCTGTTTCTTGCTCTTTGCCTTTCTCCCTCATTGATAACTGCCTGCCCTTTTTCCTTTACTGTGAGCATTTGGAGGGCAAAGGGGGATAAGACCCTCCTATTTTACCAGTCACCAGAGGACCTCGCGTGTGTCCTCAGTCTCTTCAGTCATGTCCAACTCTTTGCAACCCTATGGACTATAGCCTGCCAGGCTCTTCTGTCCATGGCATTATCCAGGCAAGAATACTGGAGTGGGTTGCCATTTCCTTCTCCAGGGGATTTTCCCGACCCAGAGATCGAACCCACATCTATCTCGGCTCCTGCATTGCAGGCAGATTCTTTACTGCTGAGCCACTGGGGAAGCCCCCAGAGGACCGTAAGTGCCTTCAAACGTTTTTGTCCTGAAAGTTCTCTGCTGCTGGCATCTTTCAGCCCACTCTGAAGCTAGCTCTGGAGCTCTGGAGATCTGTGGCTCTGCTTTCCCTTAAAAAGATACATTCAGAAGCCTGCAAGTTGGTCAGAGGTGGAAACATTGTGCAAAGGGCCGTCTATAGAGCCAGGGCCTGCTGCTGCTAGGTAAATTCTAGGGCTGTTCCAGGCCGGGAGAGAAGAAGGTTTTCTGAGCTCTGTCCCCAGCTGTTCGTCCTAGGACCTGCCAGTAGCATGGAAGTTAAATTGTCACTTCATTGTTGCTGCTTTTCACACTTCTGACCAGACTGGATACTGGAGGGATTGCCAAACTCAGAGCAGCCAAGAGTTTTCAGAAGTAGATACGAAATCAAAGGCTCGATTGTGTTGGAGCCTAATTACGCAGTTACGCTCTCCTGAATTCCTGTTCCCTAAGTGGTATATAGTTACAGTGAGCGGACTTACACTGAGAAAGTGTGTGTGCTTAGTTTCAGAGATGCTGCCAGATCGAAACCACAAATATTTAAGGTGGTCAGGCAGGAATGGCCTTTTGAAGCCCCTAGCAGCAGTATTCGTATCAAGATTTTGAGAACTGCATGCTCTTTTTATGGAGCTGTTTTCTGGAGCCGTGGAGTTTCACTGTTCGTGTACTGCATGTGGAATTGAGGACTTTATGAAGTCTGTGCGGCGAAGCCACGTACAAGCTGCTCTGTGCCAGACAGCTCTGGTTTCATGTATTTCATATCTTAAAGATTTGGTTGAAAATGTTTCTGTAGGCTTTCTTTACTTTTTACAGGACTAGGAACAGGATCTATTTAAATGTTGTAGGCTCTTACAGACTTAGAATTTACAGAAAAGAGGAAAGAAAGAAGTAGTGACTTTTCCTCTTCGTCATGGCCAGATATCCATTCTTTTCCTCTTCGTCATGGCCAGTTTCCCTTTGCTTTGGATGAGTGGGCATCAGACTCTGAACTTTCCTCCCTCTTAGCCTCAGGAGGGCAGAAGAGGACTGTAGACTAAGATCTCCCTCCTTGGAAATTATATTGCTGAATGTATTAGTTTATATCCACCAGGAAATCCATCCATATTGTAATCCTTGTATTCCCTCCCCATCTCAAATCAACCATCCCCAGCATTAATCAGGTACTGTCTTTAAAAAAGAGAGAGAGTTAAGTGCTACCTAGATATGAGTTATCTAGATATGTGTGTTTGATCGATTCTTTTGAGAGAATGCCTTTCTATTTATTCCTTATAGTATATCATATCCCCTTCACCAGGACCTCAGCCACAGTTCAAAAGGGGCCTGCCTTTTGAACTGGTGGGGATGGTTGTGCTGGGTGCTAGACCTGTCTTTGAAGTTCTAGCCTGAAAATGCCAGTTATTTAAGGCGATGGTGGCAGCTTAGATCTTAACTAACCTGGGAGTCCTGGTTTCTTGACTTTGATCGGACTTTTGGACTGCTTTTAAATGGTTTTAGAAGTTTTAAATGGTTCATCACCAGGCCAAATGCAGGAGAATTTATCTCTAAGCCTGATCTTTTTCTGACTGTGTTAGGGACATCTGAGTGATCTGGTATTTTATTCAGAAAAGCAGACCCCTTTTTGAACCGTTGCTGAGGTCCTGATGAAGTGGATATGGAATTAATTATTATGGAATTTAGTTATTCCTTAATTACGAAAGAATTAATAGAAAGGTATTCTCTCGAAAGAATCCATCAGACACTCATATCTAGATAACCCATATCTAGGTAGCGCTTAATTTTTTCTCTCTCGTTTTTTTAAAGATAGCACCTGATTAATGCTTGGGATGGTTGATTTGAGGGGGGAAAATATAAGGATTACAATATGGATGGATTTCCTGGTGGATATAAATCAATATATTCAGCAATATAATTTTCAGAAATGAAGGTAGTGACAGATGAAGGAAAAGTTATAGAGAAATTATCTTCCTGAGATATTGGGCTTTGTGTGAAGGATTATATTAATAGCCTATCAACGATGTTCAGGAGAACTTCTGCTCTAATAGAAATGTGCAGAAATCCCTTGGTAGCTGAGGAAATTGGTTCCAGGGCCCCCTGTGGATATCGAACTCCTCGGATGCTCAAGTCTTTTAGATGAAATGGTGTGGTCTTTGCATATAACCTGTGTACATCTTTGCGTATACTTTAAACCATCTCTAGATTACTTATAAACCTAAGACAATGTAAATGCCACCATGTAAATAGTTGCCACCATGGGGCATATTCAAGGTCCTCTTTTTTGGAACTTTCTGGAAATTTTTTTTTCCAGATATTTTTGATCTGCATGTGTAGACCTGGGTATAAAAAGGGGTGACTTAAGGTGTGTTTTCCAGTATCTAGTGAGCACTTGAATGTGCTGATGGGACTGAAAGAGCTGATTTTAAATTTAATCGATTTAAATTTAAATAGCCACATGTGGCTAGTGGCTACTGTATTGAACAGCTCAGTTCTAGATTTGACTTTCATGATGCCCACTGATTTCAGCCAGCCAGATTTCATGAAAATCCAATGGTTTACCAATCAAATTACCCATGACATTTTTCTCAGAACTAAAACAAATAATCTTAAAATTCATTTGGAACCACAGAAGGCTAAATTGCCAAAGCAATCTGAGGAAAAAGAAAGCAGGAGGCATAAGCCTCTCAGACTTCAGACAAATTCAAAAGTTGCAGCCATCAGCAGTTTAAATTGTTGCTGTCAAATTTGTCTTCTTCCTTTTGACTTCTGTATTTTATGTAATTTTATATAATGCTTAGGAAGACCTTCCCTACTCCAGCATTTTTTTAATTCTACATTTTCTTATAGACAGGTACATATGTAGTATGCATATAAGTTTCTTTTTTATATTCTCTTCTGTTTATCTCTTTATTTTTGTTTTCAGTAAGTTTTAAAGTATTGGGTTAGACCCCTATGATATGGCCACTTTTATATGTCAAACATTGTTGACTATCCCCAGTATCCCTAATATGTTAAAACTTTTTATTTAAAAAATGTCAAATACACACAAAAGTAGAGAATGTGAAACTGAACACCAACATTTTGTCAACCTTGTTTCATCTATCCCCACTTGTAAATTTTGTTGTGATATGTAATGACAAATTATTTTAAGACCTCTTTGAACATGTTCCTACTCTACCATATGTTAATATTTATAGAAATTGTTCTTTGAACAGACCTAATGAGTTCTCGTGGAGAAGGCAATGGCACCCCACTCCAGTACTCCTGCCTGGAAAATCCCATGGACAGAGGAGCCTGGTAGGCTGCAGTCCATGGGGGCGCTGAGGATCGGACACAACTGAGTGACTTCACTTTCACTTTTCATTTTCATGCATTGAAGAAGGAAACGGCAACCCACTCCAGTGTTCTTGCCTGGAGAATCCCAGGGACGGGGGAGCCTGGTGGGCTGCCATCTATGGGGTCGCACAGAGTTAGACACGACTGAAGTGACTTAGCAGCAGTAGCAGTAGCAGTGAGTCTCTCTAGAAAAGTATCAATATCAACACTATTTACAGGCACACGTGTGTCACTGGTTAAGAAAACTAATCAGGCATATAACCAACTCAAGGGGAATTCCTGTGGTGGGAAATGTCAATTCTTAGGATAATCAGCATTGAGATTCCTGTGGCATCTCAAAAATGAACAGTAGAAAAGACCTTTTCAAGTCCTGGATGTGAGTCATTTAGGAGTTAAGACCGTGTTTTCAGGACTGCAGTTCCAGTCTCCAGGTTTTCTTCCTAATAGGAATATTTGGAACATAGTTTTTAAATCCAGGTGTCCTGCCATGATACTGAACGGTCATTGACTGAAAGATCTGAGCTGAAGTGGTAGAACATTGATTGAGATTGAACATTGATTTAGCTGCCTGTGGGTACTATTGAAAAACCTGAGAGATGCTCAGAGAAAGAGTGAAAAGATAAAGACAGATAAGAAAAAATACAGAAAAAGCAAGCTACATGAAAAATAAAAAGAACTCTTGAAAAGAAAGGAAAATATCACTCAGGAGTCATAACTTCTAAACCTTGCATTTAAAATATGCAGTTAACCATGCTTCTGCTCTCTTTCAGAATTATAGCATTCAGCCGGCCTGTGAGATACGAAGATGTGGAGCACAAGGTGACGGCAGTGTTCGGGCAGCCCCTGGACCTACATTACATGAACAATGAGGTGCGGAAGGCAGGTGGCAGGGGTGTGGGGCGTGCCTTGCCTGCCGTTCCTCTGCTTACTTAACTGAAGGCCTCCGAGTTTGTTCTCCTGATGTCATCTGCAGGTTTCATCTTCTGGAGCCTCTTGTTAGTTCCAATAATTCTGGGATTTTTCTTTTTTACTGCGTGGAAGGTTGCACAGCTGTTTCCATTCCCTCTGCTCATTCTAGGCCGGTAGCTCTAATAACTCCATGGTGGAGTCAGGTATGAGGATCAGGGTCAGAGCTTAGCATTGCCTTGCTATAGCAGAGGGTTCAGCAGGGCTGGGGATGTGGGGAAAACTGGTGGGTAGGACTGTCAACCTCTGTTGACAGTCATAAATATTGGATTCTTCTCAGAGTTTAGCTTCTGATTGTAGCTGGTGTCAAACATTAGCACCTGATCTAATCATTTCTTTAAACGCGTACCTCCTTCTAACCCCACCCAATGGTCCTTATTTATGCATACTTTGAACATCACCCAGGAAGGAATTCTTTTGAATGTCAGTTACTTGCCTGCTTTCCCAGCTCCAAGGAAGGTACTAGAGTCTGTAGTCTGCTTAGGTTGATGCTTTGCATTAGTCTGAAAGGCAATGTGTTTGTGCCCAGTAAAGAGCCTGCACTTTGAGGGGCTTCCCTGGTGGTCTAGTGGTTAAGAATCCATCTGCCAGTGCAGGGGACATGGCTTCGATCCTTGGTCTGTGAAGTTCCCACATGCTGCGGAGCGACTAAGCCTGTGCGTCACCGCTACTGAGCCTACAGTCTAGAGCCCACAGGCTATAACTACTGAGCCCGTGTGCTGCGCCTGTGCAAGCCCATATTCCGAGAGCCTGTGCTCTACAACAAGAGAAGCCCTTGCAATGAGAAGCCCACATTCTGCAGCTAGAGAAAGCAGTGAAGACCTGTCGCTGCCAAAATTAAAATCTTAAAAAAAAATGGATTGATTCATCCCTTAGTTGAAAATAAAGGCTTAAAAAAAAAAGCTTGCTCCTTGAGGGAACTGAGTTGAGGGGAATAGACAGGAAAGCTGGGAAACCTCGTGGCTGTTTGAGAGGTCTTTCCTGTGTAGTTTTATTTTAGTGGTTGAAAAGTTAAGAATTTCCTCCAAACTTTGGGGCTGAAATCTATAGAAGCTGAGATTTGTTGGCTAAAAACTTTCTGGTCCTCTTTAAACAAAATGTACAGCCACAGTTGGGTACGCATGCTTGCTTGCTCAGTCACTTCAGTCGTGTCTGACTCTTTGTGACCCCACAGACTGTAGCCCACCAGGCTCCTCTGTCCATGGAATTCTCCAGGCAAGAATACTAGAGTGGGTTGCTATGCCCTCCTGCAGGGAATATTCCTGACTCAGGGATCGAACCCGAGTCTTCTGCGTCNTCTTTGTGACCCCACAGACTGTAGCCCACCAGGCTCCTCTGTCCATGGAATTCTCCAGGCAAGAATACTAGAGTGGGTTGCTATGCCCTCCTGCAGGGAATATTCCTGACTCAGGGATCGAACCCGAGTCTTCTGCGTCTCCTGCACTGCAGGCTCCCCAGTGGGTATATGCTGCCGTATAGCTAACAAAAATAAGATCATATGAGCTTTTGCTTTTTGGATAAATTTTAGAAATACAACAAATTTAGAAAATCAGTAACACTATGGTTAATAAAATAGATGTAAGCATTTCAAAATATGTAAACTAACGCATTTTAAATACAGGATATCAGAACCCCCAAAATATAAGTGAAAAATCCATAGCATCCATGACTGTATGAGAAAGTGAGGCTATAATCAGCTAGCCAGTCAGCATTCAAGAAGGTGTTCTTTAGTTAGGGAAGATTTTCTGGATGATTAAGCACTACTTGTTTCTCTTTCTGTTAATATTTCTATTAAGAATTCCGTATGTCCCCAAATCCATTTTCAAACTCTTTTGCCAAGGAAGTGACTGCCCAGAATGTCGGGCATTCCTTTATTCAAATGTTTATGCAGATATTGATTCTAAACCAAATATATATTTTTAAGAATCCGTGAAGACTAAAGTATTTGAGCATTTATTTTTCATCACGTTTTTGCTGTTGTTGTTTCTGTTTTTGTTTTTTGACCTCATTTCCCAGACCAGGGATTGAACCCAGCCATGTCAGTGAAAGCCCAGAGTCCTAACCACGAGACCACCAGGGAACTCCCATAATTGTTATTGTATTAAATCATGCATGTTTTTCCATACTCTGCTAATGTCAGTGACTAAGAGTTGACTAATATATATCTTATTAATTTCAACTCTCTCAACCTCTTTTTCTTTGCCCTCTAAACCCTGCCTTGTCAGGACTTGTGAACCACAAATGAAAAATCTTTGATTTCATTTATGTTTATATTTTTGTTAAAATAGCTTTTTTGAGATATAATTCACCTACCATATCACTTACCCTTTTATTTTTAAATTTATGTTTTTAAACTGTACAATTCAGTGATTCTTAGTATATTCAAAGTTGTGTTAACTATCAGTACCGGATTCCAGAACCTGTTTATCACCCCAAAGAGAAACCCTGTACTCGTTAGCAGTCACTTCCCATTCCCCCTCCACTGCCTAGCCCCGGGCAACCACTTATTTACTTTACATCTCTCTGGATTTTCCTATTCTAAACATTTTTTATATATGGAATGACACAGTATGTGGCCTTTTGTATTTGGCTTCTTTCACTGAGCATGTATTCAACGCTCATCTATATTGTAGCATATATCAGACTTCATTCCTTTCAGTGGCTGAATAATATTCCATGATACGGGTATACCACATCTTGTGTATCACTTCATTCACCTCTTGATGTTTTTCTACTTTTGGCCATTATAAGTAATGCTGCTATGAATATTTGTGTACCAGTTTTATGTGAACAGATGTGTTTAATCCTCTAAAATATACCTAAGAGGAGAATTGTGGGTCTTGTAGAAACTCTATCTAACTTTTTGAGGAACTGCCCAATTTTTTCATATTGGCTGGTACCACTTTACATTCCTACTAGCAATATATGAGGGTTGCAATTTCTCCACATTCTCACCTGTACTTGTGATTCTTTTTTTCTTTTTTAAAAAAATTATAGCCATCCTAGTAGGTATGAAGTGATACTTTATTGTGGTTTTAATTTTCATTTCTTTAATGACTAATTATGTTGAGCATCTTTTCATGTACTTATTAGCCATTTATTGATTTTTCTTTGGACAAATATATATTCAAATCGTTTGCCCATTTAAAAAACTGGATTGCTTGTCCTTTTATTGTTGAGTTGTAAGAGTTCTTCGTATACTCTGGATACTAGATCCTTACCATACATTTGCAAAATTGTAGCTTTTTTTTTTTTTTTTTAATTAAAACATGCTCCAGTAATTTCTTTATCTTCTCATATCTCCACCCGACACTAGCCCTTATTTATCCTTACTTTGTATGTTACTCAGAAATGAATTCTTTAATGTGATATGATCTGTAGAATTTCATCCCATTCCATGGGTTGTTTTGAGATTTTATTTTAAATACAGTTTTTTAATATTTGTTATTTCCTGGCCTAGGATTTAGAGTTCTCATTTCCTTGTATTAGAAATTGGGAGCCACAGAAATTAATTGGACTGTTGCTTGTGTTTGCCACAGATGTGTAAGATCTGACATTTGTTAGGTCGTAAGGCATAGCATACTTCTGCATCTTTTAATACTAAGTACTCATACTGTTTCAGAAAACTAAGATCATGGCATCCAGTCCCATCGCTTCATGGCAAATAGATGGGGAAACAGTGGCTGGCTTTATTTTTGGGGGCTCCAAAATCACTGCAGACGGTGACTGCAGCCATGAAATTAAAAGACGCTGACTCCTTGGAAGGAAAGTTATGACCAACCTAGACAGTATATTAAAAAGCAGAGACATTACTTGGTCAACAAAGATCCATCTAGTCAAGGCTATGGTTTTTCCAGTAGTCATGTATGGATGTGAGAGTTGGACTATAAAGAAAGCTGAGCACTGAAGAATTGATGGTTTTGAACTGTGGTGTTGGAGAAGACTCTTGAGAGTCCCTTGGACTGCACGGAGATCCAACCAGTTCATCCTAAATGAGATCAGTCCTGGGTGTTCATTGGAAGGACTGATGTTGAAGCTGAAGCTCCAGTACTTTGGCCACCTGATATGAAGAGCTGACTCATTGGAAAAGACCCTGATGCTGGGAAAGATTGAGGGCAGGAGGAGAAGGGGATGACAGAGGATGAGATGGTTGGATGGCATCACCGACTCATGGACATGGGTTTGGGTAGACTCCCGCTGTTGGTGGTGGATAGAAAGGCTTGGCGTGCTGCGGTTCATGGGGTCACAGAGAGTCGGACACGACTGAGTGACAGAACTGAACTCAACATCTTCTGCTTTTTAGTAGCGAGTAAGACTTATCTGTATCCTCGAGAATCTTCTCTTTAATACTTAAGTGGAATGAAAACAGAGGAAGTCATTTTTGGTTCTAGTCATGGATTTTGTTTTTAACCTTTAAACACTAAGATATTAAACCCTTCTATGTGGTCTAAATTTGTGTTCTTATTTGAGTAATGTTTTCATCCTCAGCCCTCCCTCTCTTCCTTCTCCTCTGCCTTTTCTGCTTATTCTGTTAATGTCAGCACAGAGTAGAGTGGGACACGCTTCTACTGCTCAAGTTGGGAAGAAATATGGGGACTAAAACTGTTTGGGACTTGATGCTTTGGAGTAAAGAGTATTTTGAGCGAGGAAGCTCTTCTCAGAAAATATCTTTAAATAAAGTACTAATGTGCTACAGCATGGATGAACTCAAAAACACTGAGCAAAATGAAAGAAGTTGGATGCAAAAGACTATGAATTGAATCAAATATATACAAATTGTGTGATTTCGTTTACATGAAATGTCCAGGAAATGCAAATCTCTAGAGACAGAAAGTAGATTAGTGGTTGCCTGGGGTGAGAGGTAGAAAAGAGGAGTGACTGTGAATGGGCACAAGAGATTTTTTTAAAGCAGTGAAAATGTTTTAAAATTGAATTATGTGATGGTTGCACAACTCTGTCATTTTCCTAAAACTTATTAAATTGTACACTTAATGAAGAAAAAAAAAGAAAATATTTCTATGGCTTCAGTTAGGTCTTTGAGGACTCCAGAGTGTGCATTGAGATTGTTTTTCTCCAAATTTATTTTTAGTGTTTATTTTGCTTATTTTTTCAGATTAAAGACCTATTTTATATGATTTCCTTTTTCTGTGTCCTGTGTCACAGCTCTCCATCCTGCTGAAGAATCAAGATGATCTTGACAAAGCAATTGACATTTTGGATAGAAGCTCAAGCATGAAAAGTCTTAGAATATTGTTGCTGTCCCAGGACAGAAACCATGTAAGTAGCCCTTGCCCTGGACTGACAGCTGAAGACAGCTTGCTGTCCTTCAGGAGTTCACGTTCTTCCTTGACAGAGTTTTGTGTTCCTCTCACTGCTAAAGTGAGAACGTAAGTGTGGTCTAGCCCACTGGGTCAGCAGCCAGCTAGCCTTCTGCATTTGGTTTTACTGCAAAGCCAGATCACCAGTGTTAAAGTTGCAGCCGAAGGTTACTTGGCTTGTGGTGTAGGAAGAAGGAAAGCATTTTGTGATAAAGGAGAGGATTCTTTTTCTCTGTAGTTAATGTGTTTTTTTAANACGTAAGTGCGGTCTAGCCCACTGGGTCAGCAGCCAGCTAGCCTTCTGCATTTGGTTTTACTGCAAAGCCAGATCACCAGTGTTAAAGTTGCAGCCGAAGGTTACTTGGCTTGTGGTGTAGGAAGAAGGAAAGCATTTTGTGATAAAGGAGAGGATTCTTTTTCTCTGTAGTTAATGTGTTTTTTTAATTTTAAACTAGATTTGGACCCCAGCAAGGGAGATTTGCTTAGCGTGGGGGTGCTGATTAGCAAAGACTGTCAAGGATTTGAGACTGTCATGCTTTGTGAACCCAACTCCCACAGCTCCTCAGCAACTGTGACTTTCCTTTGGGACACATGTAGAGAAAACACTTTTCCCTTCTGTTCAGTGGGGAAAAGGCGATAGACTAAAGGGCCTCTAGTAAGTTAGCATATGCTGCCTTACAAAATGGCAGCAATCTTAGGGACCTTCAGAACTTGGGGATTTTTCCTTACAGTTTCCTTTCCTAAAGAATCCCCAAGGGCCTACGTTTCACAAGAATGCTTGTAATCTGTATCTGTCTTCTGCCTGATTCCTCTACCAGTTTTCTTCACATACACGTCCCTGAAGTTTTCTTTGATGTTCTTTCCTTTCCGTATGCTTGAAAGCAGCCAACTGTGGACAGCTAGTGTTGCTGCCTGAGAACCGTGGATGCCCTATACCGGACAGAATTTAGAGGGAATGGTGCTTTAATTTTAAAGAGACTTTAGAATGTCTGTTGATTAGGGAAAGACACAGAAGAATGTAGTTAGGAAGCCTTAGAATAAAGAAGATGTTTTCTAGTACTACAGAAGTGTCCTTGCACACGAGACTGATCTTCTCTTTCCCAGTGTCTTTTTTTTTTCTGGATGTGTTTTGGGAAGTATTCTGAAGTGAAATGTAAACTTTATTCCTTCATTTCTCTGTCCCAGTTCCTTCCCTTCTCCTTGAAGTCCTTCCTCGTTGCCCATCTTGTAAGATCTAAATGTAGCCTCACACCCAAGGTTTTTCACTAACTATCCTTCTTTCAGCTCCCCTGTCTCATCTTTCTAAGTTCTTCAGCATACTTCCCTTCTTCTGCAGTTCTTTATTTCTTTTTGCCAGACCGTGGTTGTCAGCCTTTTTTTAGGTTCTAGCTTGATTTACCTGCTACAGTTTGGTCAGTATTTTTGACTGAGGCCAAATTGATTGTTCCCCTTTCCTTTAGTCTTTGGATATAATTTGCACACTAGTTTATAGGTTGCTTAGTAATTGCCCTAAAGTTGTTGCGTATTTGTAAATTTTATCCCCAAAGATTGTAAGGTCCTTGAGAACTGGAGCTATATCTTATTGTTTTGGAACCCATCTTCCTAGGAGAGCAACAGTGACTACTCGAAATTTTAGCAAGAGTCAAGTAGAGACCATCTTTAGCAAACCTCTTCTTTATAGAAGAGGCTGGAATTAAAATTTAATGACGTGATGGTTTAACTGGGAGCCAGCAACCCTGATGGTGATCCCTCCATTCCACTGATGAGAAACTTCAGACAACTGATTCTATACATTTGCCTCCCCATCCATCAAAGGTTGCACTCAGCTGCAGGTGCTGCTATAGCACCCAGAGCCGTATGAAACGTGACCATCTGATCTTTGACACTCATGGCATTACATTAGATGTTGCATGAAATAAATGCCATATTGATGCCTCTCTTTATAAGAATGTATATTTAAAAAATTATAAAGTCAGTGTAACTTACTGTAAAGTTAAAATAATAAAAAAGGATTGTCTTACATAATTCTAGCACCAAAACATTGATTTTTGCATATGTTTCTCTTTGGCCATATGTATACACACTTTCAAGTGTTGTCATGGTGTTTATGAAGTTTTCTGATTTAATTTTTCACTTATTGTCATGTACATTTTTCTGTTAATATACAGTCTTCATGTTTATAATTTATAAGAATGCAGAAGTCCCTTGAGTGGATAGACCATCATTTTATCCAGTAACCAGTTTTGCTACTATTAGAATGCTTAAGCTGCTCCTATTTTTTGGCATTTATAAAGATTTACATTTAAGACTAACAGTATTGGTGGTGATGAAATCTTTCCTTGGAGACTTCCTCAACTAGACTTCATGCTTCTTTGTAAACAGAGGTATCATGATCCAAAATTGCTATGTGCTCAGGTGTCAGAGAAGGCAATGGCACCCTACTCTAGTACTCTTGCCTGGAAAATTCCATGGATGGAGGAGCCTGGAAGGCTGCAGTCCATGGGGTCGCTAAGAGTTGGACATGACTGAGCAACTTCACTTTCCCTTTTCACTTTCATGCATTGGAGAAGGAAATGGCAACCCACTCCAGTGTTCTTGCCTGGAGAATCCCAGGGACGGCGGAGCCTGGTGGTCTGCTGTCTGTGGGGCTGCAGAGTCAGATATGACTGAAGCGACTTAGCAGCAGCAGCAGGTGTCCTACCTTTAGAAGAATGCTTCTCTGTGATGAAATCTCCCTTTTGTTCTTCTAGTTTCCAATCTGTCATAGACCAGTTCTTTTAAAAAACACAAAAACTGAAAAGTGGAAAAATTAATTAATAACAAAACACAAGCCCACAATTTTTATTGTTAGATTCAGTAGGCATAAGTCACTCTGCCAAATTGTTACCAAAGTGTTTATTAGCAAGTTACTCTTCATTTTAGTACTTAAATTGTAGAGGACTGGTTCACCACAGGTTGGAGCCTGGCACCAGCCCATAGGTCACACTCCACATACACTTCTTCAGGACACATCATCCCAGTCTTCATCCCCTCTTGATGATCACTGTCAGCTACTTTGTTCTCTATAGTTTCCTTCCATTTTAGCAGCCTATCACCTCATCACCTCATCTGAACATCTGGTCCCATCACTACATGGAAAATAGATGGGGAAACAGTGGAGACAGTGGCTGACTTTAGTTTTTTGGGCTCCAGAGTCACTGCATATGGTGACTGCAGCCATGAAATTAAAAGGCACTTACTCCTTGAAAGGAAAGTTATGACCAACCTAGATAGCATATTGAAAAGCAGAGACATTACTTTGCCAACAAAGGCCCGTCTAGTCAAGGCTATGATTTTTTCCAGTGGTCATGTATGGATGTGAGAGTTGTACTGTGAAGAAAGCTGAGCACTGAAGAATTGATGGTTTTGAACTGTGGTATTGGAGAAGACTCTTGGGAGTCCCTTGGACTGCATGGAGATCCAACCAGTCTATTCCAAAGGAGATCAGTCCTGGGTGTTCTTTGGAAGGAATGATGCTAAAGCTGAAACTCCAGTACTCTGGCCACCTCATGCAAAGAGGTGACTCATTGGAAAAGACTCTGATGCTGGGAGGGATCGGGGGCAGGAGGAGAAGGGGACGACGGAGGATGAGATGGCTGGATGGCATCACCGACTCTATGGACGTGAGTTTGAGTGAACTCGGGGAGATTGTGATGGACAGGGAGGCCTGGTGTGCTGCAGTTCATGGGGTTGCAAAAAGTCGAACACGACTGAGCAACTGAACTGAACTGAACTGAACCTTTACTTCCCTTCTCATTCTTGTTTTTAAATGTACTGTCTCTTCTCTATGGATTCCTTTTTTATTGCTCTTTCTATGACAGATTTTAGCCTTTCCTCTGTCTTCATCCCTCAGCAAGTTGGATAGTCATACTCCTCCCATCTCACCTGGCCAAAGCCCTGTCTTAGACTTCAGTATTGTTTTCACTTGAGAACACTTGGATTTTGGTAATCACAGGACTTCTCTTAGTCTGAGGAACCTTCCTCTAGCCTTGATTTTACTGCCATTTTAAGATCCTTCACCACCTCCTTCAGCAGTTCTCATTGCCCAGGACCTCTGCCTTGGGCCATCAACTCTCAGCTGTTTGCTATTACAGACTGCTTTTCTAAGCGTGTGTTCATCTAACTCTTAATTCATCTTTCTAAAGCTCTTGACCTTCTTATAACTTTCTAGATTTTCCACCGTCATAACATAATCTCAAACTCAACATTATCTTATCACTTACACATATTATAAAAACTAAATATCCAGGATAATCCAAATGATAATTCTTTTTATTTTTCTAATAATAATGGGGCAAGTGCAGGAAGTTGGAACAAAACTTGGTGGGCAGAATATTTTTAGTCTGGCCCTATTTAAAAATCATTACACATTTGGGAATTCCCTGGCAGTCTTGTGGTTAGGACTCCATGCTTTCACTGGTGAGGGTGAGGGTTCAGTCGCTGGTCAGAGAACCAGGATCCCACAAGCCAGTAGCACGGCTAACAAATAAATAAAAATTATTACATTTTACGTATCTAAGGTACTTTCTTTTCTCATTTGATTTTTGTGACTTTGAGGGATCCTGGTTATTGCTAATCTATACCTAGGGAAACTGAGGCCTAGAGTGATTTGCCCTGGGTGAAGCAGGTAATAGTGACAGAGTTGGTCTAGAGCCCAGATGTTCTGACCGAAGTCCAGTACATATGAGACACCATCCAGGAAAAGAATCTTAGAATTATTGTAAGATCCTTTATTATTAGGATAGTAGTCTTTGCAAATTATTGTAGTTCTGGAAAACCTCGCCCAGGTTCTCCCGCGGTTCATTGGAAGCAGAACAGGAAGTGTAATGTTGTCCATGAGGAAAACCTGTGATATGTGTCATTTTCTCCCCCTTTGCTTCCTTTCTTAACTTAGAAGGGAACTGAGCTAAGAAAGGTCCAAGACAAGACAAATTTTTACGAAGTCGGGATCAATTTTTTACATGAACAGCCTAAAATGCCTGGACCTCTGTAGTCAGGAAAGGGAGCTGAAGCATACATTCCTTTAGGCAAAGTCTGTGTAGCACTGAAGAGTGGGGACAATAGAAGCACAGATCTATTCACCTCATCTCAGTTTGAATGAACCTCTTGAGTACGAGGATTATCAGAGAACAAAAAAGAAATAAGAATTTGTATAAGAAACATAAACATGTCATCCTTTATTCAAGTTGTATAGCTTCAAAGCAGATTTTTTCAGACTTTTAATAAACTCGTGTGTGTCGAAAGCTGTGGATTTATTGAGTAATCTGGATGCTCCCACAGTGACCACAACTATCATGGTCTTCCATGCAAATGTGTCTTGGCGCCACCATTGAAACAGGACCACTGAGATCCAGAGAGCCACTTCTCAGCTCACGTTCCGTGAACCAGACTAAACCAAACACATGGTTACCCCTTTTTTTCCCCCCTGCATCATTGAGTTCAACTGCTCCTTTTGTCTGATACACCAAATCTTTTATCAAGATAATTCGTGGGTCAACTTTTATAATCTTTTTTTCCTGATCTCCTGGTTTCCAGTGACTGCAGTCTTTGTGGACATGGTTCCCTGGTGGCATTTCATGTTGTTTGTGTCGGCCACAGCACACTGCTACCCACAGAGTCTTTCAGTGAGGTTTTCACAAAATGGTCGAGTGCCTTCTATTTGCTGTCTCTAGAATGTTCTGCTAGCTACACACTTTGCACCTATTGAGACTCCTTTCACTCTCTGCAGGCACTTTTATTTTTTCCTAGTCCCTCCTTCCTCCCTTTCTTTCCCACTTCTAGGTCTTGTTCCAGGTTCCTTGAATCCTTGCATCATCCTCATTTTTGTTTACCATGTCATTCTCTCGTCATTCCTAAAATCAGGGTTTTCCGAACTTGACCGAACATTACCAACACTTGGGGGAGATTTTAAAAATACCAGCCCTTGGGCCTTACCCCCAGAGAGTCTGCTGTAGTTGGTCTGAGGTGTTAAAAACCCCACAGGCAGTTCTGCTGGATAGATGGGGCTGAGAACCACTGCTTTAAACCAAATATGACTCACCTCCCAGGACCTCACTGCTCTGAGTGTGGTCCAGGTACCACCTCATCAACATCCCCTGAAAGCTGGTTAGAAATGCAGATCCCCAGTCTCACCCCAGACCTCCTGAATCAGAGTCTTGCGTTTGAACAAAGTCCCAGGCGGTTTGTGTGCACGTGGCAGTGTGAGAAGTCCTGCTCAGAAACCTTCGCTGATTCCCTTCAACTGTTTTCCAACTTGGTGCCGCAGTCAGCCTTTCCTCTTAGAAACCTATGCCTGTGCCAGCTATTGAACCTCATTTCCTGTCTCAGCTTTTAGATTTGAAAACTGAGCGATTAGAATTTGCGTTCTTTAGTAACTTCGGATTGAGTTGCCAAGATGTGTGGAGCTCCCACCCCGCGTCAGGCCCCATGTCCCAGCAGGTGTCCTGTGCTCTGTACAACTCTTCTCTTTCTGACTGCAGGGCTGTAGCCTTTCTGTGCCCCTCACTGACCTGCTTCCCCGGCGTGTGGCTTTGATTGTTTTTTCCTTTCTGACCCTTGGCGGAGAGCTATTGCACATCGGAGGCTTCAGCAAGAACACTCACTTCCCCTTGGTTCTGACTTCCCGTTAGAGCAGGACAGCCAGCATGTGATCAGGTCTGGCGCGGGGAGACCAGAGGAGGCTGCTTGGCAGCTGGACCCTACCCCTGAGTGCGTGCGGGAAGCCTTTTTCCTGGAGGACAGGATAGAGTTTGTTTTGGTCGCACTTTTTTTTTTTCTTATGGGAGGTGTGTGTGAGAGAGAGAAAAAGAGAAACAAGTAGAAATTTTGACCCAAGTTATTTATAAATTCTGAGTTCCCACTCTCCATAGCGCTCTACTTACTTATGAGCACAGCCTAACATCACTTGTTCCCCTTCAGGCTTCAGTTGTGAACTTTCTCATGCCAGGCCCCCTTTTGTTGCTTTGTTTTCTCTCTAGGGCTCACCTCGTGGCCCATCTGAGTCAGTGCAAAGTGGGGTGGATGTAGCAAGGCTGCTGACCCTGTCCTGAAGTCCTTGACCTCTGGCAGCGTGGTACCTGTGATAGTCTTTCTGAGATGAACACAGTCCCAAGATGGTTCACACATAAACTCTAGGAACATGAAGTAGCCAAGCTCGTTGTACCGTAATTTTCAGGGAGCAATGATGGTGGGAGAACAAGAAGCGTATCACATTATTTTTAAAATGTTTTATCAGCCAGAGTTTTTGGTGCAGAGGTGGCCATCATTTTCCACGGCGAACCCCCACGCAACAGGTGATCTTGCTGCTGAGATAATCTGCTTTTCCTGCTATTCTCCCCAACCCTTCAGAAAGTTTTGTGAGAGCTGTTTTCTGTTTGGCACATTACTACAGGAATACCTGGTGTTCCTGTGTGTCTGGGTCATCACCTATTACATTGGAGCACTGGGTATCAGTGCTCTCTTATCAGTGAAACTGTAAAATGACATTGAGCAAATAGTGATGGGCCAGATCTGATTGAGGAGTGAGGTTTTGGGGAAAGCTGAGAAGCTCATGCACTGAAAGCATGAAGGTGGCTGAGAGCATGGTGAGTTCCAGGGAGGGGCGAGGGGACATTTCTCAGCCTGCCTCCTTAGTGAGCTGCCTTTTTCCTCTTATCTTGCAGACCAGTTCCTCTCCCCACTCCGGGGTGTCCAGGCAAGTGCGAATCAAAGCTTCCCAGTCTGCGGGAGATGTAAATACCATCTACCAGCCCCCTGAGTCCAGGAGCAGGCACCTGTCTGTCAGTGAGTATCTCATCCTTTTTTTCCCTCTTATCTATCTGCCTATGATTTTTTTAAAATATTCTTTTAAAAAATAATTATTAATTAGAAAACAGTCATCAAACATTATTGACTGCTACACTGCTTGGAATACTCTTCCATGCCTTTCTTTGGAGAAGAGAAATAGGGATATGATTGGGATGGAGTCCTGACCCTTATGCTGTCTTGCTGTGGTGGGGTAATCAGGTCCTTTTCAACAGCCCCAAAAAAGTGATCTCAAACATCTGTCTGAGGACCTTCAGTGGCAGTGGACCCTCACTTCTGACCATACTTTCCCCAAAACACTAGGGACTTGTGGAGGTAGAAGTCAGGTCCAAGTTTGAGTTTTTATATCAAGCCTCTTGCTTATGGTTCCAGGAGTTCTGATAATTCACGGAAGATGCAGACCAACAAAACTCCTGGAGCATCTTAAGTTGTCTGGGAGGACAGGACACTACTGACGTAATATGTACAGTTGGCTCATTAGTAGGAAAGATACGTAGCTGATGCCAGGCCTTCCTGGGAAAGCTAAATCAGGTCTGTGCATTACACCAGGCAGTCCAGTTTTGCTCTGGATCCCTTTTTCCACATTTGAGAAGAAAGCTCTTTTTTTGAATTGTGCAATTTGTTTCAAGGGGGAAGTCCGGCCTTGTCAGCATTTGCATTGAGGTTGCTGCCCTGATGTTGCTGGAACCCCTGCTGCTGTCCATACAGGTTCTCTCTGGGTGGGTAGAATTGCATCAAACTGAGCTGCTCTCTGGAGACCTGGAGCTGAGCTGGCAGCAGGGCGGGATAGGGTAGGGGGCTGCATTCTGAGCATCAGTCCTGTCATGCAGCTTGTGTGGGAATGAGAAGCCTCCCCAGGGAGCAGCAGAAAGATTGTGCTGCTGAGGTACTGACTCTGCCTCACTGAGTAATTTCTGGAGCCTGAGCAAGCTCTGGTAGTAAGTGTTGCCAAGCTGGAAGTCCATATATGCATTTCATATTTCCATAACCTTGTGGATGATTGGTGTACTTACAGTATGCTGGTTGAGGGCAGAGCCAGTACCCCAGCAGGGAGACCTTATCCAGAGCATCTCTGGCCCTAGAATCCAGGTGTCCAGGAACCTGTGTTTCTCTGCTAGTTTGGCCTCTGTTCTAGAGCCCTTGTAGATACCAAGGGGCTGGAGCAGGGCAGCACTGCTCCTTTGTGGAGGAAGCAGGGAGTATTGACGCTGGGCAGTGATCTGGCCTCCTGCTCCTAAGCAAGTGCCCGTGACGTGTGTGGAGGTGGGGGCTAAATGGTTGGCCATTGTCGTAGGGGCCTGATTTGGAATTTCCTTGTCTAAGAGTGCTGAGGAGTAAAGTTTCTACAGATGAGTTCCTGTCTATATAAAGAATGGGCAACACAGCCTCCTAGCATGCAGAGATCCTGGGTTCCTCCCTTCAGCCAGCATTATATCCCAGGCTCTAGGCTGGTGTGGGGCTTACAGTGGAGGCACCTGGAAAGCCAAGGGTGGTATGGGGACACAGAGGAGGGAGAACCAGCTCCGCCTAGGATTTTGCTTTCACAAGAGAGAGAACATTAGAGATGACAAATGAGGGGAAGATTTACTGAGTGTGAAATGTAGACAGATATTCTGGGCACAGAAAGGGGCATCTGCCAGGCACGATCACCAAAGAAGATGATGACTTCTGAGAACACCAGGTGGTTCTGGATTATGAGAGAGACTTGTAAAGCTGGGATGTGGCAGAGGCTATGTCTGACTAGAATGACCTGGGATGTACATCCAATGTGAGCTGGAATTTTAGAGGTCATGGAGGACTTCCATAGGCCAGGATGAGGGGAGAGGTCATTTCAATGATCTGCTGGTGGAGATCCCATGTACCCTTCTGACTGGGCTGATGTATTTGAAGGAGAAATAGAGAAGAATAAGAAAGGATGTCTGCCATGACCAAGGAGCCTCAACTGCACATGGAATTGCTCTGTGGGTGGTGGGCAGCCACTGGGAGTGATCACCCCTGGTACCCACCTCTGTTCTAACACTTATCACATTATCTTACGGTATCTCTCTCCCTGTCAAACAGCATTTTTACTCATTTGTTCATTTAGGAAATAATTACCTAGAGTATCTGCTGTGTGCCGGAATCATGGAAATCAAAAACACAGTTCCTGTCCCTGGAGCCCTTATATACCTGTAGGCGATCAGATCTCACTTGTCGTGACGTGATTCATCTCTAATTATAGACTGTGACCAAAAGGTGTGTGATGGTGTTAGCATATATAACTGAAGGATATAACCTGATTTTAGGGCCAGTGAAGCCTTAGGCTGTGACCTAGAGCATGAATGGGAGTTGTTCAGAAGGACAGGGAGGAGAGTTCCTGGCTTCGCTTGAAGAGGCCTCACGAAACAGAAGGCAGCTCTGAGGGCTGGAGGCCTGAGAACAGGGCGAGGAGGATGGGCTGAGGCTGAGGAGGAGGGGCAGGGCCTTGTGGACTGTCAGGTAGACTTCAGTCCTGTGTTGAAGGCAGTGAAAAGTCAACTTTAGGATTTTTAAGTGAAGAGGAATGGGTGACGTATTCGGATTTTTATTTTGAAAAGATTTCTCTAGCTACATAAGGGGTGGAGAGCCCATCCAAGAGGGTCCAGCGTGGCTCCAAGGGAAAGCCATATTAGCCTATGTGGTGGTCCAGATGAAAGAAGACAGAAACATGGATTAGACTAGTGATGGTAGGTAGAGAGGAAGGACCAGGTGGATTTGAGACATTGAGAAGGTACAGCCATTAGAACATGGCATTGGTCTGGGGAGATGGTGGCGTGGTCACTGAGATCCATTTAGGATCTGCAAGGTCAGAACCTATTATTTTCATGATAATACTAAGACATCAATTGGCTTTTCACTCATTCTCTCACAAATAGAGGAATTTTCCAGAGGTTACCTGCTTGGGGGTAATTATCATTGCTCTTTGGCTAATGGAATGTGTGCTTGTGTATCAGTGTGTTTTAAACTTTCTGACCCTAATTTCTAATACAGTGACTATCAACTGGTTATAACCCCCATAAATAAAAGATCTTTGGTGTCTTCAATTTTAGAAGTGAAAAAGGGTTATAAGATCAGAAGGGTTAAGAACCACTGTGGTATTGGATTGCATTTTCAGGTGTTGAGAGAGCAGGATGGTAAGGTACTGGTTTATGGATATCTGGCAGTGCCTTTCACCAAGACAGAGATTAGAAGTGAGCCTGGTTTCAGATGCTCAGAAGGGCATGAAATTTTAGGCAGGTTGAATTGGAGATGGATTTGAGTCAGCCAAGAGAAGACAGCAGATGGGTAGCTAACTCTGCAAATCTCTAGCTCAGAAGGGAGAAAACCAGCAGCAGAGGAGAAAAATGGATGTTACCAAGTTGAAGCCATGGGCCCAGATGAGAGTTTCTAAACGTACGCTAGAGTGAGAAGAGAAGAGGCCCTAGGACCGAGCCTTAGAAATCCAGACAGTGACAGTTAGAGGAGGGTGAACTTGAGGAGGACACAGGAAAGGAGCGGCCAGAGAAGTAGGAGGGAGAGTGTGCGAGGGTGGGAAGGAGGCCCTCCACGGCACCAGCCAGGATGGGAAGGCCAGGCCAGGAGTAAAGACTTGGCATTTTCATCCGACATCTGATTGCTCACTCTGCTGGTACGGTGTAGGGCCTTCTGGAATAGAAGGAAATAGAAAGAGAGGAGTTAGGGTTTCAGCATGAGGGACAGGAGAAGTCCTAGCCATGCAAATGGAGTCAGATGAGATGCCTTAGCAATGCAACCCCCAGCAACAGGAGGGGGTCTTGGCCTTCCTTCCCCACCACCATCAACATACCTGTGGGTATTGAGTGGAAGACTGAACATGCAGGTCATTCAGCTCCCACTGCAGCATTTTCAATAATGAGGAAGTGCAGCAAAGCCCAACCCAGTTTGAGACAACTTTCTTTCTTTGACATTAGTCCTTATTTTGAGTTGAGATTCTGCCTTCTCTCACTTTACCCATTGACTCTAGTACTGCCCTCTTGAGCAGCACAGATAACATCTTTCATATAACAGCTTTTCAGATGCTTGAAACCAGCTATCATGTTCACCTTTGGTTTTTTCCCATCATAATATACATAACTTGAATTCCAGTTTTTTTCAATCTAATTAGCTTTAAAAACAGACAAACCACCCCAAACCAAAAATAAAACCTACTAGATAATATGTTAACCCAAAAGAGAGACCCCGGGGGAGGATCTCCAGACAAGGCAAATGGAATTTCCCTATGTGGAGATACCCTTCTTTGTGTCTTTGCCTCTGGAGATTGTACCCGCCGTTGACACCGGGAGCTCGAGCACTGTTTCTTCCATCATACATCAGGCGATGCCCTTAAACCCTCAAGTAAAGGGCCCATCCCTGCTGCATCTGACTGGCATTTGGCCTAGTGCATCTTAAGTGCCTTTGTCTCTGCTCTCATTCCATTTTGCTCCTCTTCTTGCCACTGCGACCTGCAGTGGGCAAGCCAGATTGCAACCCCTCAGGAACGGGTAGGTGATGAGTAGAAGCAATCAGTTCTTTTTGAAAGGGTTTGGCCGTGAAAGAAAAAAAAGAGGTGGGATAGTGGCTTAAGGGAGTGGCAGAAATAAGGTCAGGCTATTTTTAGGCTAGAGATCTGAGCTTGTTTATGAAGGGAGGCACAGAGACAGCTGAAAAGGAGATTGGAGGCAGTGAAGAGGGGACCCTAGGCTCCCCTGGGGTCCTGCTGAGAGTCAACGGGGGAGTCCCGGCTGAGGGCTTATAGTGCCTGGGTAAGAAGGAAGGCAGCCCTTGTCCTCAGAGAGGAGTGTTGAAAGGATGAGATGCCTTACAGTGACAGCTGGACAGTAACGTGTTAGAGAGCTGCACACAGGGCAGACCTCCAGCCCTGGTACAGATCTACAAGAGTGAGCTGCAGAGGCAGTGACCACAGACACAGAAGCAAAATGGCCAGCTTCCTTCACTCCCACAGGTTTTTTCTCCTTGCTTAAAATTCTGCAATTCTGGATAAGACCAGAAACTGTGCAGTGGTAGCAGCAAGTTCAGAACAAAACGGGAGGTTTGCAGGTTGAGACACAGAAGACACAGGGTGTTCTCAGGGCCTCATGGGATGACAGTATCGAGGAGCTCTGTTCTGTACAGCCTGGGCCCGTGTGAGGAAATGGGGATGTATTGCTTAAGGTTTTCCATTGATGAAGGAAAAAAAGGTTGGATTCCTCCCCTCATCAGCCCCCCAAGAGAGAACCGGGTTTAGAGAAAATAGTTGATGGCCCAAAACAGCTACCTCTTTGTACTTGGAGTGACCTGCACATTAACACTGACCCAAAGCCCTAGAACTCCCTGTGGAGGCAACTTCCTGACTGCATCAGCTTCCTGACAGGAGTCTCCTATGAGAAGGGCTCAAGTCTGGGAGCCTCTCTTTCAGCTTTGAGTCAAAGAACAGAGCAAACAACTCAGCCATATCCTGGGGTAAGAGTTTTGCTCCAGCTCTGCTGCCCTGGATCAAGGAGGAATGTGGCCAGCCGGCAGCGTGAACCCCTGTGTAGAGAGGCTTCGTGGGAAGCTGCGGCCACCCTGAACACAGGATTATCAGTCTGTTCTTTTGCTTCAGTTGGTAATGACAGGGGGCCCCTTGGCACGAGTGGCCTGATGAGACTAAGAGCAGGAGCAGGCTGGAGTGCCAGGGGAGGGTGGCCCAGAGAAGTCGCTCTCCCTGTGGTACCCGCGGGGACCTGGGCTGACTGCATCCGGCATGGCACTGTGCTCGTGCCGCCTGGTTCGCGGCAGTCCTGCTGGTAAGCATGTGAGCATCAGTGAGTCTCTGTGGTCAGTATCTTGTCCTGCTCTGGTCCCTGTCTCACTCATCCTCAGTGGCTGTTGTGTGTGTCATTAGCCCCTAATTTCTGAGATGAAGATAAAAACAAAACTGAAAATGCTGTGGAGCAGTTCTGCCAACTCCTGATTTTTCCATTCGCTTCCTCTGATAGCCATTGGTTTGGGGAGACTTCCCTTTCCTGCCCCAAGCTGTGGGCCTGTGCACAATAGCCCCTGGCCCACTGCCCATCAGATAACAAGGCTGGCTCTCGGCAGGCAGCAATGTGTATTGGAAAAAGTGAAAGTCTCTGGCTGGAAATAAAAGCTCAGAAACCTTCTGCTGTTTTCCCCCAGCCCCTCCTGGGTCTATAGTGCTGGCTTCATGTGAGCTAGTCCCATCCCACCTGCAGAACCAGGGGAGAGTTCAGTGGTAGCTGGTGGAGGAGAAAGAATGGGTGTTGAGGGGCCATGGATCTTTTGTCCCAGGAGGTCTCACCCTAGACACTCTGTGTGACAGACTGAGGGTACTTCAGCCTGTCTTGGGATAGTTTGGACCAATATGTGGGATTTCATCAGTAAGTAAGAGTTTTTCTTTCTCTCTAATCATAAGAGACATCTTTTGTTTGTTTTAGGTCAAATATGTAATACCTTTTCATTCCAGAATGTATTGGTCAGGGTTGAGTTGCACAGAACAGAATCCACTCTGACTAGTTTCAGGAAGAAGGCATTTAAAGCACATTCTGGCTTATAAAATCACAAAGAGTGAGAAAGAGACTTGATAAGTCTAAAAATGCTACAGAGCTCCTCTTCCTCCTGTAATGAGGAAACCACCAGATCCAGAATTAGGGCCCCTCTGCTCTCTCCTCACACCACTTACACGGGGATCCCTGCACCTGTGTCTTGACATCAGGAAAACTGGGAACCACAGGTGAGGCCTCTGCTAACGCTGCAGCAGAAAAACCAAGGATTCCGGGACCGTGCCCAGAAACAGCAGGAATTTCAGGAAGCCGTCTAAATCTACACAAGTGCATCGACTGGCTAAACCTAAAGGAGGTCTTAGAATTAATAGCTTCTAGCTGATTAACTTCTGAAGTACAGGAAGGCACCCTGGAAGGGCAGAATGTATCTTGAGTCTAACCCGTTATCTCCTCCACATATAGTGAAGGAAACAAATGGAATTCTAGCATGTAGGTGTGTACCTGTGCTACCACACTTCATTTATAATTTCCAAAAAAGGCAATAAGGTAGATAGTTTTTCCCATTTTCATAAATGAGGAAATTTAGGTGAGAGTTTAAATCATTCAGCTAATGAGTGACAAACCTGCTCTGAACCTCTGCACATCTGATTTTCAAGCTTAGGCTTTTCTCACTATACCTTTCTCACTTCTTTGGGTTGCTTCTGCTGCTGGCAAATTGTTGCCAACATAGGATTGGATTTCCACAGGACTTGTGGGCTACTAGAATGTTATCCAAGGCTGGAAGTGGGAAGCAGGCACTTGGCTAATGTTTGTAAGCCAAGTGTTAAAAAAGTGAACTGTGCTCTTTGGGGCATGGTAAGGCTTAAGAAAGCTACCTTTTTTCCATGGTTACACTGGAATTTTATGGTACAGTGGGGAGAGAAATGGCCGGTTGCCTGGATCTTTGACATCTGACCCTCTGAAAAATGGAGTAGTTTTCTTATTCCCATTTGACTTCCTCTTACCTCCATCTTGTTGTTGCCTTTGAGCCCTCCGTTGGCCAGAGGACATCTTGCATCCAGCTTACAAGTGACCATGGACAGAACAGCTCTGAATCTGAGTGTAAATGTGGCCCTGTGTTTCTCTTGTGCTGTCGAGGAATCCCCATATTAGCCTCGCTCCTGCTCCTTGCAGAAAGGCAGTCGTGTTCCCCTATGGGTGGAATCCCCCCAACTCCTGTGTTTTGGATTGCTTCTGGGGAATGTATGGCCTGGCCAGCTTGGGGAGAAGTTTTGCTTTCCATCTCTGTGTTGAATGGTATGCCTGCCCTTTCTGGAAATAAATTACAGCCTCAAAGTGGCTGTACTGTACTGGGAGCCACAAAGGCTATATTATGGCTGCAGCACCACCATTGAGTCACTTTGTGACTGTGGGCCTTGGCTTCCGCTTCTGCACACTGAATGAGCAGTGCATCTTCACTGTAGGAGTGTTGTGAGGATTAAAGGCAAAGTAACAGAGGATAAAAAAGAAAAGGAGGACTTTCCTGGTGGTCCAGTGGTTAAGAATGTGCTTTCACTACAGGTTGTGTGGGTTTGATCCCGCGTCAGAAAAACAAGGTCCTACATGCTGTGCGGGTGACCAGAAAAAAAAAAAAGAAGAAGAAAATGACTAATTTCTTTGCTCTGTTAGTTGATGGCATGGTATCTCTAAATTTCTACTCTAAGCAGCATCAATTTCTGCTGGGGCTTAGAAAGCTTGAGCAGACTCTTTCTTCCATGGGTTGTTTGAGATCATTTGAAAGGCATGGTTTAGGGACTTCCTTATCTCAGAATTTGTAGCTGTGAGTGAGGTGTTGAAAGTGGAAATCCAGCATAATTCTATACATGTTTTCAGAGCAGTTTGGTTTCTAGCCTCTACTTTAGAGTCAAGTGAGGAAGCCAGGCTACCAAGAGTCTCAGGTGCTTCCCACCTGAGATACCTAATCCAAGTGGTTCTTGGAAAGAGTGTGAGTTGATGCCTCCAGTAAGAGATTGGAATACCAACTCCTCTTGGTGGTGAATTAATTAAAATATCTTCCCTACAAACTGAATGATCCATATATTCTTAATGACTGACTTTGTGTAGAAGAATGAAGGAATCACTTCTTTGAAGGACATTGGAAATAGTAGTTTTAAACTCCTCAAAGACTCTCTTTCAAAGAGCAAGCCTGCCACCATTCTTTGACTTTTCTCTTAAGGAGTTTTCTTCTTTCTTGGGGGCCTTGGATTAGGGGGAGAAGCTGCCTGGTTCAGGAGGTTTCCCTCAACCCCAGCACTTTGCTAGGAGGAGGCCCGCCCTCTCTTCCAGGATGTTCAGAGAGCCAAACGGGCTCTCCACCACCAAGCAGATGCTGGGTCCAAGCTGGGTCCATGTCTGCTCCTCTCAGGCTGTGAGTCCTGGGCTCTCCCGTCAAGGGTCTTGTTTCTGTGCTCTAGGCTCCCAGAACCCCGGCCGAAGCTCGCCTCCCCCTGGCTACGTGCCTGAGCGGCAGCAGCGCATTGCCCGGCAGGGCTCCTACACCAGCATCAACAGCGAGGGGGAGTTCATACCGGAGACCAGCGAGCAGTGCGTGAGTATAGTCTGGGTTATATATAGAGGGTGTGTGTCCTGGGAGGTGTCAGACCAAGATTATAAGGGGGGTCCTCAGTGGACATGGTGTACAAGTGAGGGGCTTGAGGCCCATCCAGTAGCTCTTTTGTGAACCAGGCCTGCCCAGGTATGGATGTTTCCTTTCTAAGGGCCAAATACCAATTCCTACCAAAGACAGGGCACCCCTATAGCTCACTGGTAAAGAATCCACTTGCAATGCAGGAGACCCCAGTTCAATTCCTGGATCAAGAAGATCCACTGAAGAAGGGATAGGCTACCCACTCCAGTATTCTTGGGTTTCCCTTGTGGCTCAACTGATAAAGAATCCACCTGAAATGTGGGAGACCTGGGTTCAATCCCTGGGTTGAGAAGATCCCCTGGAGAAGGGAACGGCTACCCACTCCAGTATTCTGGTCTGGAGAATTTCATGGAATGTATAGTCCATGGGGGTCACAAAGAATCGGACACGACTGAGTGACTTTCACTAAAGACAG
This sequence comes from Neotragus moschatus, assembly GCA_006410615.1. Taxonomy (NCBI): domain Eukaryota; kingdom Metazoa; phylum Chordata; class Mammalia; order Artiodactyla; family Bovidae; genus Neotragus; species Neotragus moschatus. The sequence continues at coordinate 1,116,458 of SJYA01002587.1, forward strand.
GATCTAAGCTACCTAGCCTCCTTGGTGCTAGACGTGCGTCTGACAGCTTTTCCCTCTTTTGTGTTCCTCTCACTGGTCTCACACAAACTGTAGAACACCACTCTGCTCTTTGTGTATTTCCTTACAATCCACCTGTCCTTTCAGCAGAGTTTGAACAGATGACCAGTCGTAAACACACAGATTTTTTTTTTTTCTTTTCCATCAGCCAGCTTTTAGTTTTGCTATTGCTTTATGAAAGGTAGAGAGTATACCAATCCAAAGTAGGACTGGCTACTTTGGGTGAACTTTTATGATAGCAGACAACTAAATTAGTTACCTGTTGCTAAATAAAATAACCACAGGCTTAGCAGCACAAACAGCGGGTATTTATTATTTTACAGTCTCCTGGGGTCTAAGATACAGGCATAACTTGATTGGGTTCTCTGCTCAGGGTCGCACAAGGCTGCAGTCAAGTGTCAGCCAGGCTGTATTTCTTCCTGAAGCTTTGGGTTCTCTTCTAGGTCTACATGGTTGTTGGTCAGTGTCTTGTGGTTGTAGCATTGTGGCCCCCACTTTCATGCTGGCTGTCAGCCAGGGGCCTCTCTGAGCTCTTGGAAGCCTCCTGCAGCTCCTGGCGGTGTGGCCCTCTCGCTTCCAGGCTGCCAGGAGAGTCTCTTGCTCCAGTCTGCAAAGATGGAGCCTCATGTAGTATAACACAATTATGGGAATGAATATCCCATCCACTTTGCCTTGATCTATCGACTAGAAGCGAATTACAAGTTCTACCTATACTCAGGTGAAGGAGTTCTGAAAGACTGTGACTCACTGAGGGGAGGGGGGTCGAGGGTGGGGGGGGTCATCTTAGGGTGTGTTCACCACAGTAGCTTACCCATTTTGATGGTTAGCTTTTTAAACTTCTGGCTCACTTGATGAAAATGTCACTTTGGCTTAGTGAACTCAGAAAGAATGAGATCTCTGGCTTCATTCTGAAGTTTTTTCAGTGAGCTTGCTTTGATTGCAAAGAAAAAGATACATCTTCTAAACTTTTGGAATTTGATCTTGATAGGGGAAATTTCTTAAAGGTAAAAGCATCCAGTAGAAGGCCAGCACCAACACATGGGGGATTTTTACCAAAAAAACGGATTCTTACAACTTTTCCTAAAACTGATTCTTATGACTTTTCCAGCATTGTTTCGATTGTACAGGCTATGAGAAGCATTTTTATACTGCTTCTGCTCTCTTCTGTAGCCCTGCCTTCCAGATAAATTTATGTTTAGAACAGTGACCTAGAGTGCTTTTATCTGCAGAGTCCCCTCTTGGTTATCTCACTGACCATCCTTTCCTTTTTCTCTAACCAGAGTGCTTCCGGACATCAGCTGTACGAGGGGTAACTTGGGTGTAAAACCTCAGAGGTTGTTAATGAGTTTGATTGCCTTTGCTCTCTCTCCTTCCCCATGATCCTATATCCCGGTCCCTTTACTTCTTTACGATACCTTCATGGCCCTGGAAGGCATGGGAGTATTAGACTTGTGGTGAGGAGAGGCCTTGGGGAGAGGCCGTGGAAGGCGGCAGCGGGGGATGACTAGGTCCTTCTTCAGTGCCCGCGTCTTTCGCGGAAGAGAATTGCTGCTGGTAATGGGCATTCAAGATAAATCTACTCAGCAGAGACCAAAGAGCATGGTATGTAGTGAAACAATACCCGACTGGGACTTTCTTGAAAAGTGAAACTAAGATAAGTTTGTTTTATTTTTTGTTTAATCAGATTTGAGCAATGGCTGCGTCTATTTGCTAATTTTCAGAATGAACAAAGCATGGTTCAGGCTAGTTTTTTTTTTTTTTGGCTTGATTTTTCTAACAAAATTTTGCTAATGCAGCATAACTTCCTTCCCTTTGACTTCTGCAGCACTGTCATGAAGAGGGTGTTTATTTTTGGCTGAGTGGCATTTGGGATAATAGTTCCATTGGGGATTGAACCCATGCCCCCTGCAACAAAAGCACGGAGTCTTAACCACGGGACCACCAGGGCAAGTCCCAAAAAGAGGGTCCTTTTTTTATTTTAAACAGAAACCTTCATGGGGTTCAGTGTGTTTTCCAGTGGCCTCTCTTGAACCTTTGGTATTCTTCCTCCTCCATCACACCTGTCATGTTGTTATTCTTGCTCATTTTCTCTTCTGTTATCTAACTTTGCCAAATATGTACTTTCTGGATGGGGAGCAATTCTTTCCCATGTTGGTTTTATCCACTTGGGGAAATCCTTTCTCCTTAGCAAGATTTTGGGGATTTTACTTTGCAATTAATTTGCCTTGATTGGCAGTTTAAAAAAAATCACATATGACAATATACGGGTGAAATTATGGGTGAGATGGTCTCCAGCATTAAATGGGAAGAAATCATTTGACTTGGAAACCAGTTTTATGAGAGTTGTTCATGGATTCTCATAGTTCTGATACTCTGCTTCTCTATGTAATGCTTGACTCTGGATCTCAGATAATGAATCCTCTGACAGTGAACACACCCCTTCACTGCCTCCCCGCCCCCAAGCAAAATGAAGGGAAATCAGTTGGATAAAAGGCTAATCTGAAGGCTTTTTGTTCCTGCATTTGACCAAGGGCCAGAGAAATGTCTCAGCTCCCATGGACACCTGTTGGCCCTGCCTGAGAGCCAGGAGCGGGGAACTCGTATTCTGTGTCAGTTGTGCACTGACTTGTTTCATGACTTCNAAATGAAGGGAAATCAGTTGGATAAAAGGCTAATCTGAAGGCTTTTTGTTCCTGCATTTGACCAAGGGCCAGAGAAATGTCTCAGCTCCCATGGACACCTGTTGGCCCTGCCTGAGAGCCAGGAGCGGGGAACTCGTATTCTGTGTCAGTTGTGCACTGACTTGTTTCATGACTTCAGACAATGCTCCTCCCCCCATCCAGACCTGCAGTGGCTCATCTGTGAAACGAGGACACTCCTTGTCTTTGTAAATTATAAATTATGGAGTGTAAACAGAAGCATCACCGTCCCACCCACACACACTGGAAGCCTCTGCAGGGTAGTACCGTCTCTAGCACCAGGCTCCAGCATTCACAAGCCAAGAAAATGCCAACCAGAAAAGCAGCATCTCTGCTTTGCTGTCCTGGCAGAGCGCCTTGGAATGCCAGCCAGACATTTTTCTCACTCCTGGAAACTTGCCTTTCAGACTGTGGGGGAGAACGGTACCTGCCTAACCATTCTTCCCACTGCCCAGGCAGAGAAAGGGCACTTTCATATTTGAGGGGGGGAATAAAAAGGACCTTTTGCTGGTCTTGGCTGGGTACCTGGCTGGGGCTGGGGCTGGGGCTGGGGCTGGGGCTTTACTGTATGCCTTCCCTTGCAGATGCTGGATCCTCTGAGCAGTGCTGAAAACTCCTTGTCAGGAAGCTGCCAGTCCTTGGACAGGTCAGCAGACAGGTATGGGACTGTGGCTGGTTCGGGAGTTGGTGCACAGGCATTTTTGGAACTGATGAGCTAAGGAAATAGAGTTAGCTAGTGTGTGTGTCCCTCAACTAGACACTGGTCTGCAGGCCCATGGCTAGAACCTCATGCTTTTGGGAAAGAAACTTCTCGCTAGCATTCCGAGCCCTCTCTTTAATTTTCCAAACACCAGGAGAATGTTCTGTTTGTTTAATTAGATGGATGTAATAGGTCATAATAGCAGCTCACATGGAGAAATGCTTGCTCCGTTATTTCCAGCACTTTTTATGTGTTTTGACTTCCCACATAATACATGGTGCCCTTGTAACCCTGGCCTCATTGCTGAGATCTGGATGGAGAAGCAGTGGACCTTCAGTGTTTTGAGGACAAGATTGAATTATTACCTGTAGGTTTACTTTCATTTTTTTCTTTCCTCCAAGTGTTTCTGGTGGAAAAAGAAACTGGGGTGTAAAAACCAGAAAACAAAATAATCCAGACTGCCTAGCTTACCACACTAACCGCTTGGTGTGTAATCTTACGCACCAGCTGTGTTCTTATTACACTTTGGGAGGGAACAAGTGCTGTCCTTTACACACCCCATAGTCTGTGGAGCTGGTTCGTCAGTCAGCAGGGGTGTTTAGAGATGGCTTTGGCATTGATCCAGCCAGTCTCTCTCCTTGACCTCATCATGCCCAGGAGCACATTTGACCATGTCTGGCTGGGCTTAGGGCTGTAGTCAGAGGCTACCAGACAGTTTGGAGGGTTTTCTTCTCTTTATGGACCTGATAATTGCTCACACGGACGATCACCTCTGACCCTGGCCGTGTCTGTACTGTGTCTCTTCTAACAGACCTGTGCTCTGATGAGCATGTCTCCCGCCAGGCGTCGTAGAGCACAGTCACAGTTGCTTGTTGGCATCCAATCTGGAGCCTTATTTTAGGCTTTCCAAGCAGAAGAGCAAGCAGGCACTGGTAAAAGTCCCAGAGTTGTTGCTCCAAACTGAGAGCTCTTCCAGGACAGGGACTGACTGTGGCTGTGAACTCACTTCTGTGTTTTGTGGCCACGCTGGTGGGGAGGGAAGGTGTGGGACAGGACCACAAGAAGTCTGGCAGTTGGGAGGTAGAGGACAGTCCCTGCACCACTGCCTTGAGAGTTTCTGAGTTTTGATCTTCTCCAAAGGCACTCACACATGAGGGAAAAGGACCATTCAGGTGGATGCTGGTAAAGATGACTCTGTTGATTCTTGAGTTTTTCCTGTGGCCCCTCCAGTGGTTTGTTTTCATCTCCTTGGGAGTCAGACTCAGTGACCTGGACTTACTTCCTTGGGGCCCAGCATAACCAAAGGTCAGAGCTTTCATCTTCCCTTCGTGGGGCCTGGAGCCATATAGACCCAACTCCACCAAATATTAGTAGAATAGCTTTGGACAAGTCCACTAACCTCTCTGTTCCTCAGTTTTCCATATCTCTAAGAGGGGGTAGTGATGATTAGTCTGAAAGGAAGATCCTGGATGTTATTACTGTTTTTATGACTGTGCTGAGCAAGAGATCGTTTGCATTCTTCCTGTTAGCAGAGTGGGAGGAAAGGGTAAGAGACAACACTCCGCCCCCCAGTGGAGATCTGGAGCACTGGAGGGCCTCATTATGCTGGGTCCTGTCAGATGTGGGCCTCAGACTAGTGAAGAGAAAGGAAGCATAGGAAAGTTCTCTTGAACTCTGGTTCCTACCGTATAATGACGTGTGGAAAGGAGTCTGAAAAAGCAGTGTGTCTGGGTATCCTGCCTTCTGACCTGATGAGCTACTTTGGAGGGACCCTGAAATCTGCTATGTGATTCATTTTGTTTTTCTAGCCCATCCTTCCGGAAATCACGAATGTCGCGAGCCCAGAGCTTCCCAGACAACAGACAGGAATTCTCGGGTAAGTTCTGCAGAGAGTGGGTGAGCCCTGCAAAGTGTCTGCCCTGGACGGCTCAGGGGGGAAGAGAGGCCAGGACTGTATTTANGCCCATCCTTCCGGAAATCACGAATGTCGCGAGCCCAGAGCTTCCCAGACAACAGACAGGAATTCTCGGGTAAGTTCTGCAGAGAGTGGGTGAGCCCTGCAAAGTGTCTGCCCTGGACGGCTCAGGGGGGAAGAGAGGCCAGGACTGTATTTACTCTTCCTGGGGCCTGCTGCTCTGAGGTTTCAGGTGACCTGGAGGCTCCCCTGAGGTACTCACCAGGGCCTGTCGGGCAGCCAGTGACCCCTCTCTCTTCTTCAGATCGGGAAACTCCGCTCTATGACAAAGGGGTCAAAGGTGGCACCTACCCCCGGCGCTACCACGTATCCATGCACCACAAGGACTACAACGATGGTGAGTGCGCCTCCATGCTGCCCCCTGCTGGCCACCTCAAGAACAGCCACCGGAAGGGGGCGGCCCAGGCGCTCCAGGCCCCACGTTTCCTGAGGAACTGCATCCAGGCTTGAGGCAGTAGAGTCAGGGTTTTTTAAAAAGTTCAGTTCAGTCGCTCAGTCGTGTCCGACTCTTTGTGACCCCATGAATCGCAGCACGCCAGGCCTACCTGTCCATCACCAACTCTCGGAGTTCACTTAGACTCACGTCTATCGATTCAGTGATGCCATCCAGCCATCTCATCCTGTGTCATCCCCTTCTCCTCCTGCCCCCAATCCCTCCCAGCATCCGAGTCTTTTCTAATGAGTCAGCTCTTCGCGTGAGGTGGCTAAGGTACTGGAGTTTCAGCTTTAGCATCATTCCTTCCGAAGAAATCCCAGGGCTGATCTCAAGAGGAGGATGGTATTGTAGATGGATACTGCCTCTAGGAAATCAGTCCTTTGTCTGAGGGCACTGAGTGCTCCAGGCGCCAGCTCTCCACTGCCCTCTTCTGCCTCAGGCAGCAAACAGAGAGCTCACCTACCCTCTGTGGAATGGAGCTTCCACAGAGGTGTAGGATTACGATGCCAAAGAAAATAGAGAGAAAAAAAAAAAAAAGAAAGAAAACAGAGAGCAGCCATGGATTGGTCCCACGAGTGTTGTGGGGCATGAGGGCCAGCCCTGTGCTTTCCCTTTGGCTGGTTTCCCTAAACCCCTTGGCTGCTTCTGATTCCTACTTTTGTCCTGATCCTCAGGATGCTTGAGACGTCAGCCATTCTGGCCAGAGTCAGGTGGGAGGGAAGAGAGGATGGACTGGAGCTGGTGTTATGACCTGGTCGGCACATTTGGCCTTGTGGTCAGGGTTCTGACTTGGTCTGCTCTGGCCCCTGCACCCCTTCAGGCAGAAGAACGTTTCCCCGAATACGGCGTCATCAAGGCAACCTGTTCACCCTGGTGCCCTCGAGCCGCTCCCTGAGTACAAATGGCGAGAACTTGGGCCTGGCAGTGCAGTACCTGGACCCCCGTGGGCGCCTGCGGAGCGCTGACAGCGAGAATGCCCTCTCCGTGCAGGAGAGGAGTGTGCCCACCAAGTGTGAGCAGTGCACCCTAGCTGGGGAGGGCCTGCCTGGGGGATGCTTAGGGCGGGGGGCCAGCGAGTCCAGTGGGCTGTTGGGCTCATCGGGTAGCTGCCCTGGCCCATCCATACCCAGGGGAAGAGCCTGAGCGGGGCAGCAGATCCCCTGGACCTTAGTCCTCACTCTACTGTTGTGATGAGCCCCTCCTCTCTGGGCTTTAGTTTCTCCATGTTTAAATTGAAGAGTGATCTCCTTAATCCCTGACATAATGAGCTATCTGGGGGCCTTGGAAGTATAAAGGTGTTTAATCAGTTCAGATAAGCATTTAACCGTGATTTTAGCCAGTCCTGTGCTTCTCAGGGCATGGGCCTTGAAGTCTGATTGGCCAGGACCGTGAGCCTGTCCAGGTGAGGGTGGAGATGCTGTGCTGAGGTGTGATGATGCCGGGTGAGGGGCAGCTCGGGCCTTCGGACAGTGAGGCAGGATGTCGGGAAATAAGTGCATGAACTCTAATGCTCTTTCCTCCTGTTCTCCTGTAGCTCCCAGTGCCCCCATTAATTGGCGCCGGGGGAAGCTCCTAGGCCAGGGTGCCTTTGGCAGGGTCTATTTGTGCTATGACGTGGACACAGGACGAGAGCTTGCTTCCAAGCAGGTGCAGTTTGACCCAGACAGTCCTGAGACAAGCAAGGTACTGCCTTCCCTACGGTCTNGCCCCCATTAATTGGCGCCGGGGGAAGCTCCTAGGCCAGGGTGCCTTTGGCAGGGTCTATTTGTGCTATGACGTGGACACAGGACGAGAGCTTGCTTCCAAGCAGGTGCAGTTTGACCCAGACAGTCCTGAGACAAGCAAGGTACTGCCTTCCCTACGGTCTGACTTCCAATTCCTCCTTCTCAACAAAATGCCTGTCTTGTTGCCCAGACTAATTGCTTGAGATGCTACAGGTTGTTTCTCCCATCATTCTTCCTCCCAAGCTCGTTTACCATCTACCCCGGTCCTAGAGAGAGATTAGTTGGTGTCAAAGTACCTAACCACCCAGACTGGTTTGGATGGCCAGTGCCACAATGAGCAGCTCCTGCCCCTCAACCCCGATCTCAGCAGACAGATGCCGTGCTCTCCCAGCCTCTGAGCCAGAAAGGACCCTGACTTTGGAGCTTAGCTTGGACTGTGGTCTTCACTCCAGTTTGAGTGGACAAATTCAGCAGTTACCTGAACTCCTTAACTGGACCCACAAACCCATCTCCCAGCCCACCGTCTGCTGTTTTCCAGCATGGGAGTGCCCAGTCCCACAGCTTAGCCAGCATTGTGGGCAAGGGCCAGACAGTCGAGACATTCCCCCTTTTCTCCAGCTGAAGTTCCCACGGCAGATGGGCTGCTCTAAGGCCACTGACTAGGGCAAGCTGAGCTGACGCCAGGCAGGTAGAACTGAGGCCTGCAAGCCTCCGTGACCACTGGGCCCCTTCCCAGGAGGTGAGTGCTCTGGAGTGCGAGATCCAGTTGCTGAAGAACTTGCAGCATGAGCGCATAGTGCAGTACTATGGCTGCCTGCGGGACCGTGCCGAGAAGACTCTGACCATCTTCATGGAGTACATGCCAGGGGTATGTGCCCCGTGATGCAGGCGGACACCACGAGAGGGACTGTCATGGCACTGGGGCTGTGGAGGAGGGGTCCCTTTGACATGAGTCTGCTTACCTGAGACTCCAGAGGCTCCAGGGGAAAGGCGAGGCAGGGGCAGGACATGGAGTCAGCAGGCCCTGTGTCTAGCTGCAGTGATGGTGTGGGGTGAGAATTGTCCCATGCTCCCCTGACCTGAGGCTTACAGGGCAGCTGCACTGTCCAGTAGGTACTGCCTTTACGTGGAGTGCACAGACCTCCTTTCTGGGTTTGGGTCACCCTGGCCCGAGGGAAGGGCTGTCTCATACTTTTCTCCAAAGTGACTGTCAACCCTTAGCCAAGTGCCTGGCCTGTCACAAATGGGGACTGGACCTCACTCCCTTGGTGAACACTGGGGGCTGGAAGTAGCCCTGCTCCCTTCCCTCCTCCTTCCTGCAGTGACCCCTCTGACTCCTGTGGCTTTAGGGCTCAGTGAAAGACCAGCTGAAGGCCTACGGTGCTCTGACAGAGAGCGTGACCCGGAAGTACACCCGGCAGATACTGGAAGGCATGTCCTACCTGCACAGCAACATGATTGTTCACCGAGACATCAAGGGTGAGCAGGGCCGGCTGTGGGCTCCCCATGGCCTGGGAACTCGGGGACTCTCCACCTGGTGGTTGTGAGCTTTCTGAAAAGTGAAACCCTGATGGCTTCCTTGGGGGACTAGTGTGAAGATCAGTTAAGTGATTTGGGGAAACACAGTGAAGGGCTCTGCAGATGCTGGCTGTGGTGATGACTGTTTGCTGCTGTAGGGCAGATGCCTCCCACCACTAGCCTGTTTGCTCTCTGCAGTTTCGCTCCAGCTCACAAGGCCCCCATCCTACCCAGCATCCCTTTGGACTGGGAGGGAAGGACAGAAGGAGGATGGTGGTGAGTGCCAGGGGTCTAGGGCTGTAGCCTCTGCCCTTTCACGCCTTAGGAGCCAACATCCTGCGAGACTCTGCTGGGAATGTGAAGCTGGGGGACTTTGGGGCCAGCAAGCGCCTGCAAACCATCTGCATGTCCGGCACGGGCATGCGCTCAGTCACTGGCACTCCCTACTGGATGAGCCCCGAGGTGATCAGCGGTGAGGGCTACGGAAGGAAGGCAGACGTGTGGTGAGTGTGCTGGGGACATGCTGGGACCCTCGTCTTCCAGTCTGGGCTGTGGTGGTTCCAGCTTAGGAATGGGGCTGAGGGCTCTGCAGTGTGGCAAGAGTGAGGGTTGGCCTCTGGCCAGCGAGGCCAGGTTGCAGGCTCCCTGTGGGCAGGGGTGGTCTGCAGCAATACACACAGCAGATGTGTTGTGTTTCCACTCTGAACAGCAACTTTTTTTTGTTACTGAGAACTTAGGCCATGGTAAACATCCCTGGGGTGTTTGCTAAATCCTTGAAAGAGCTTGGATCCCATCTGAAGGCCTGGATGGGGCTTTAAGCAGCAGCAGTAGGCTTCGGCTCCCTCTCCTAGTGCTGAGATGGCTTGCAGCTGTTCTAATTTTGTGTCCATCCTCTAAAAGGTCCTGAAAGTTATGAGAGCATCCCTTCCTCTTAGAATGTTACTGTGGGGGGCGGAATAGTGGTCCCTGAAGATGTCCATGTCCTAATCGCAAAGGGATGAGTAAGTGTTATCTTATGTGACAGTAGGGCCTTTGCAGAGTGATTTTTAAGAATTTTGAAATGGGGAGATGATCCTGGATTGTCCAGATGGGCCCAGTACTCATAAAGGTCCTTATAAAACAGAGGCAAGAGATTAGAGTGAGTAGTAAGAGGTGTGACAAAGGAAATAAGAAGTTGGTGTGAGACAAGAAAGGAACCATGAGCCGAGAACGCAGGCAGCCTCTAGGAGTGGGAAGAGGCCATGAGATGGGCTTTCCTCTGAGAGCCTCCACAAGGAACTGTCCTGACTGGCCCACTGACTTCAGCCCAGTGAGACTGCCCTTAGATGTCTAACCTCCATAGCAGTAACACACTTAGGCTGCTGCTTTATGCCACTGGGTTCGTGGTCACTGTTAGAGCAGCAGTAGGAAACCAGTACCGTTATTTCAGAGCACTTTCTGCACATGCTTAGTGGCTCCCCCTGCTAGCAGGAAGCAGCCGGGTGGGTGCAGGTTGATGAAGCCCACGTGGACGAAGTTGACAGGGCTGTGAAAACTCTTCTGGCTGTGGGCGCCCTCTTCAGGGGTGTTAGCCCCCAGCCTGGCCCATCCTGCCTCAGTGTGTTTCGAGAAAGGCACCTCCTTTCACAGCAGTGTGCAGGGCGGCTGGGAGCTTGGAGCTGGCTGTGGGGTGACACAGGGGTTCTCTCTCTCCAGGAGCCTGGGCTGCACGGTGGTGGAGATGCTGACGGAGAAACCACCTTGGGCAGAGTATGAAGCCATGGCTGCCATTTTCAAGATCGCCACCCAGCCCACCAACCCTCAGCTGCCCTCCCACATCTCTGAGCATGGCCGGGACTTCCTGAGGCGCATTTTTGTGGAGGCCCGCCAGAGACCTTCGGCCGAGGAGCTGCTCACACACCACTTTGCACAGCTCGTGTACTGAGCTCTCAAGGCCACACTGCTGCTGGCCGCCCCTTCTGCATGGGCAAGGGGCTGCTGGCGGGCTCAGTCAAGTTGCTGCTTCTCCCGGGCAGGGCCATGGACCACGGAGCTGAGTCCAGCCAGCATTGTCTGTGCCGTTTTGCTGCTGGGTCCCGGGGCCAGGGAGGGCGGCTGCAGCCTCACGGACTGGGAGACCCCAGCCTGCCAGACCCGAAGCGCCAGCGTCCTCAGCTCAGCCTGGAGGGGAAGGAGCTGGAACAGTGTGCCAGGCACCCAGGGCCGCACCCTCGGGGCTGTGTCTTGACATGGCCATCAGCACCAGACCCCAGAGAGTCTGAGGCACAGGATGGACACAAGGGTCTGAATAGTGTTACTTTCATTCAGAGTGTTACTTTGTTTCTCCTCCCCGTGTCTGGAGACCACCAGGGCATCTCTGGGCTGGATGAGCCCACCCAAGCCTGAGGTAAAGCCCAGCACCCCACAGCCAATGGAGAGCAGAGGCCGGGGCGGCCCTCTCCCTGGAGCCCCAGGCCAGCTTTGCCAGCCCCTGTCCTTTACCAAAGATGAATGAAGCAACTGTTATGCTGCCTTATTCAGGGAAGGAGGAGCCTGTCCTGCCTACCCCATGACCCTGCCTCCCACCCCCACCCTCAAGCAGGGGCCTGAGATGTGGAACTACCCCCACTGAGGGGAGACCCAGTTTTGTCAATGCAATTGTCTGTGTTTTACAAGTTGGAGTCACTCTTATGCTGTACCCAGTTTCTAAACTGGAGACTTCGTGTACCCTCTAGGCTCTGAGTACCCCTGCTGTGGGCTGGGGCCTTGGGCCAGCTTGGAAAGAGCTGAGGGTCATGGCCCCAGGCCTTGTGCTCCTGGCTAGCACCTGTTCCCCCACCGGAGCAGAGAAGAAGACAATACGGTGAGGGCATCCGAGCCGATTGGCTACCCTGAGCGGAGCGCTCCACAGGCCGGGGAGTTGTATCAGGCTGTCTGCGGGTTGTGACCTGCTAGGCCAGAGCTCTGCCTGGTAGAAGGGAGAGCCTGTGTGATGCCACCACCTGTCTGGAACCTCCAGCTCTGCTACTCCGTGGCCAGCCTCGCCCATCCCAGTGAGATCTCAGCCCCTTTCCCTTCTCGCTCCCCTGGGGGAGGAATGGCAGTAGGGGTCAGGGAGCGGTATCTTCAAGCAGCTTAGAGTTGGCCTTATTTACCTCAGCCTGGGCGCTGGTCCTTTCTTCCGGCCCCTCCCCTCCAAAATGTGCCTATTGCTAGAGCTCCTCCCTCTCAACACCCAGTTTCCTTGGGAGTTGTTGTTAAAAGAGGGGGAAAAAAAAAAAGCCAGTGCCCAGGGATGGGTGTCTCCAAGGAGCTGGGGATTTGTGCCAGGCAGCTCATTGCCAGCCATGCCCACTCCCCCACGGGCACCAGAACAAGCCAAAGCCTTCGTTGTATGTTGACGATGCACTTTTATGAATGTAGTTTCTATCGCTGTTTTTAGCCTTTTCACATCATGTAATGTGAGGCTTTGTACTTGTTAATTTATATCTCAGATCATATTTGATGGTTTTTATATATATATCAATTCTAGACTGTTACAGGTGGACGCCTCGAGAGAGAGAAGAGAAACGAAAGCAGCTGGTTTTGCAGGAATGTGTTGCACGGTGCCAGTTGGGCCTGGGCCCCCGTTTCCATCCTTGCCCCCCGGGGGCCTCCGTCAGGCACCCCAGCCGGGCCCTCTGAAGACAGTGAGCGTATGCTCCTGCCTCCACCTTGGCTCTCACCCAGGGAGGGGACCGGCCCCTTGTCTCGACCAAAGCTGCTGATTGGCAGCTCGGCCTCTCCACAACCCCGTCCTGATGGCTGTAGCATTCTTCTTGGGGCCACACCCCAATCCCCAGGCCCCGACCCCAGCAGGAAAGTGGTGCCGGTGCCGATGAGACGAGACGACTCTGTGTCCCAGGTTCAGGCTCTCACAGAGCCCCACCCCCGGGGTCTTACCTCACAGGGAATGTGTTTTTAAAAATGAATTTGCCAGCAAGCCAACAAATCCTACACTCCAAAAAGACAAGACCCTGATTTTTTTTTTTTTTTTTTTTTTTTTTGTGTGTGTGCCAAAAACTGTGGACATGCTGGCTCAGCATCCTCAGGACCAAGCTGTTGCTTAATTTTAATTTATTGTTTTTTTATTAAATAATCCAGATGAAAAGTTGTGGGCCTAGGATGGCCTGGCCCAAAGGATCTGAAGGGCCATCTCCTAGCAGCCCCAGGCTGGCTGTGGGAAGGGCCATGCCACCATTTGCTTATCATTCCGTGGGGTATGTCGGCCTTGGCCAACCCAACATGGAGGGGCCAGGGCTGGGGACAGTCCACTCTCCACTGCCCTCCTGCCCACCCCAGCTCTGTGTGTCTGAATTGTGGATCGTGCAGAAGAACCTGCAGCCATAGTTATTTGACTATATCTTGACCGAGGGCTTGCAGTGCAAAGCCAGGCCAGTGTCGTGCATTACTTACAATAAAAGGGATCATTTATAATCAAGGGGTCCTGTGGCAGTGCTTTTGGTTGCAGGGTGGAGGCAATAAGTGTTAACCTGGGAGAAACCAGATTATGCTGCCTATCAACAAGCTTGCGTCCCTCAGCAGAGAACCTGAAATGACTCCCAGAGGGGTCCTGGGTTGGTGGGACTTAGCTGGTACCACTGCTAGCTCAGAGGTGGCACCCTCTCTTCCTTCCTAAATCTTCAGAGATCTGCTGAGGGTGGTCCTACCACAGCTGACTTCCTGAGGTGACTGTCAGCTCACCCGACGAGTGTCACTGTGGCTCGGTTCCCAGGACTTCTGTGGCACCCACTCCTCTCAGCCCCAGGAAGTCCTTGCTGACCGGAGTCACATCCTTGCGGGGCAGGTACCGTCACGAGCCACCTCTGGTGGCTCCTCTTGGGTGATCTGATGCTGGGGCTTAGCTTTGAGCAGAGGAAGACCGTCCTCGTCCCCAGCTGAGGCCTCTGGTGCAGAAGTTAGAGCTGCCCTGAGTGAGGCTCTCCGCATTCCCCTCATGCTCTGAGGACCCAGGCTGAGTGCTGACTCTGCTTCCAGTTAGCTCTGTCACTTCCAAGGGCAACACAGCACAGTGGCCTACCACTAGAGCTTGAGGCCCTGCTTCCTGCCCTGTTCTGTGGGTATGAGCTCACTTAGGAACTTAAGGACCTGCATAGGGTTAGGGTCGGGTAATCCCCTAGGAGTCTGCCCTCTTGTTCTGCCAATTTACACAGTCTAGTCAGCTGGGGGAAAGCAGGACAGTCGGGTCTGGGGCAGGACAGTTCAGACTTCTTGTCTGTATTCTCCTGAGAGGTGAGGTCTTAGGTCCTCCTCGTTTGTGTCAGTCACTGTAAACTGGTGTCCCTGAGAGAAGCAGAAGAGCTGTTTCTCCTTTGACTACTTGGGATGGTGACCGAGTGCCCCATTCCCTGGAGCTGGAAAAGCAGAAGAGGGACCCTGAAGGGGCACACTGACTCCTTGCTGAGGAAAGGGCATACAGACTAAGCTCTTGGACACAACTTGTTGGATCCACTGGTTCACACCATCCCTTCCTGATTGCTAGGACAAAGAGGACCTAGGTAAGGACTCAGCAAAAGTGCAGTGAGGCTCAGCACTGTCACCCGCTGATGGCCTGACCTTGGGCAACATGGGCTGAGACCCAGTGGGGTTCAGTCCTCAAATTCGCTGACTTGGGCAGCATGGAGAGACTTGGTTGGGAAGAACACCCCCTTTTCTCAGGCTGCCTGATAAGATCCCTGACACACATCACCCTAACCACCAGCCGCTGCCACCAATCAAGGCCAGGAGTGCGTTGCCCTGATGTTCTTCCCCTTCACCTCTGTGTGGTGTTTCCTTCCCACCACAAACCGCCCCCCATCGGCCATATAATACAGAGTCAGAATCTGTCAAAACATGTTTAAAATAGCATTGATTACAACAGTCAAAACCGGCAGAAGTGGGAAGAGGGGGAATGTGGCCCTGCCAGCCCCCAACCAGTCCCTGTGGCTGTCAGCCTGGCGGGTGCTTTCCCTTCCGCTGCATCCGCACTGTGGCGTGGTCCCAGCCCTAACAGGCGTACCCTGCCTCATCTCTGCAGGTGGAGGAGGCCCAGCGCTGTTCCAGTTCCCCTCCCCTCCCCCACTGGGTCCTGGGGGACATTTGGAGGGGCCCAGCAGGGGGCACCCTGGCTCACCTTCCTCCAGTCTCCATGGCTCAGGACCAGGCTAAGGGCAGAGGTAGATGGGGAGACGTGGAGGCCATACGGGCCCCTGGGTGGCAGTGAGGGAGCTTGGGACCCTGAGGAGGCATGCTGACTCCTTGCTGGAGAAAAGGCACCTAGATAGGGAAGCTGAGTTTGAGGGCCTCCCAGGGGGGCCCTGGGGTGAGGTGGGGTAAGCTGAAAGAAACAGGAAGTAGGGAAGTGAGCAAACCCCAATCCTGGTTCCCGAACCCCCACCAGCTGAGGAAGAAGGCAGGCATCCCGGAGCAAAGCCCTGCCCCTGCAACCCTCTGCCTGAGCAAAATGGCCTCATCCCCTTTCCACCCTCACCCGGGGCCGGGCCGTCCAGTCTCTCTCCCACCGTTCCCACTGCCCCCTCCAGGCCCTCTGTGGGGGGAAGAGGGAGTGGACAGCCAGAGGGGCCTCAGGCTGTCTTGGTGCCGGGGTCCACCTCCTTGTGGGCCCAGAGCTCCTTGTGCTGCTTCCGGCCGAAGCCTTCGTCGTAGTTGCCTTTGCTCTTAAACAGCTGCTGAAAGTGGGGCTTGCAGTAGAATTCCCCGTGCAGTGCCGCGTAGCTGCCCAGGCTGCAGAAGAACACTGTGGTCAGGTCAGGCCGGGTCAAGTGGGCTGGGGCGGGGTCAGGGCGGGGCGCACCTGAGCTTGGTGTGGCAGTGCTTGCAGCAGAAGCAAGAGCTGTGGAAAATGAGCTTGTCGGCCACCAGCCGCTCCATAGGGTACACGGTCTTCTGGCAGGCAGCGCAGGTCTCCTTCACCTGGGCCCGAAGGCTGAAGGACTGTTCCAGGAGAGACGCCATCAGGGGCCTGACGGGCGCCCACCCCTTCCTCCCTGCACAGCCCAGCCTCGGGGCCCTACCTTGGAGCGCTGAACCGTGCTGCTTGAACCGCTAGCTTTGGCTTCCTGAGAGAGAGGGCGATGTGGCAGGGTCAGTTGAGGAGGGCCTTAAACCATCACCAGCCCAGATCCCAGGGACCCTCAAGGGGGAAGGGGAGGGAGACCGGCAAACGGGCCGCTCCTCTCCCTCACGCTCAGGCCAGACACCTGCAGGGATGGAATGCCCTCCCACCCCGGCTGAGCACCTACATGGGAGGGGGTGGCCTGGGCGGCTCCGGCGGCCTGGAACATGGCTCGTTGGAGGCGATGGAGGCCCCGTGTGGAGACGCGGCACCCGCTGGGTTCTGCAAGGGGAAGTCGGTTGGGAGGGCCCTACAAGCCCTTCCCAGCCCGCAGGGTGGGGGTAGGGGTGTTTACAGGCAGGGGGCTGGGGGGCTGTGGTTGGGACTTTCCCTAAGTCATTTCCTGTTGCTCTGGGTCTTGCCACTTCCGCCCCTCACCCACCCCCCGCTTTGCCCACTCGGCCTCCACGCGGCTCCCCAGGGGGCAGGGGTCCCTGAGTGGAACCATGTGTCCCGGGAGGAGCCGAGTTAGCGGGCAGCGGCTGGGGGAGGGGATCCGCGCAGCCGCCCGAAAGCTTCGCGGACCCGGACGCTGCCTGGCGCGAGAGGAGGTCAGAGGAGGGCGGCCCCAGTGGGGCCGCGGCCAGAAGCGGCTGCCCTGGCCTGACCCCGGCCCGAAGTTGCCCAGTGCGGGGCCTAGGATACGCTCCGCTCCGCGGACCCAGCCCCTGGACAGCGCCCGCGGGCTGGGCCACCCGCCCCGCTCCGCCCCGCCCCGCCCCGCCGAGCCGCCGCCCGCTCCTCCGCTCCGAACCCGCGTGGACCGGACCCTAGACCCAGGACCCCGGCGGGCCCAGCCGAGGGGACCTCGGCCCTGCCCGGGGAATGTTCGCCGGCCTCGGGACCCCGGGCGAGAGCGACGGACTGAGACGCTCGGTGTCGGGACCCCGTGGGCGGCGGTCCTTGAGCCCACAGCCCCCACCTGGGCCGCCCGAATCGCGAGCCGGAGGCTGGCCCCTCCCCCGGCCCGCCCGCGGGTCTCACCGGGCCCCGGCCTGGGCCGCGGGGCGGGGTTCGGTCTCCGGGGGAAGCCTCGAGTGCGAGGAGCGCGCGGGGGCGAGCTGCCGCCGCTGCCAGTGGTCCCTAAGCGGCCGCGGCCGCCGCCGCCTTATCGCGGCGCCGCCCCCGCCGGCCCCCGCCCCGCGCCCGCCCATTGGCTCCGCCGCGCCCGGTGCCGCCTCCGGGGCCCCGGCGTCGCCGCCGACCCCCTTTCTGCGCTTTGTCTTCCCCTCGCTCGGCGTCCCCCGCCTTTGTCTGCCCCCCGCGCTGACCCCGCGCTCCGCACCGCCCCCTCGAGCTTCGCGCTCGCCCGCCTCGCGAAACCCGCCGCCCCGCTCTGGACCGAGGCAGGGACCGGAGCTGGAGGGTCTGCGCCGGAGGCCTCGGGGCAGGGACGAGTACAGGTGGAGACGACTCGGGAGACAAATGGCGCTCCCGACGAGGCGGCGACGAAGAATAACTGGGCACGCCTGGCCTTTGGCTGCTTCCATTTCCCCGCTCCGTGGGCCCTGCTGGCATCCCCGCGCGGCCCCCACGCCCCTTGGGTCGTCCAGATGGCAGGGGCGGTCAGGCACGCGATCCTGCCACAGGGAGGACCCTGGGGGCCCCCGTGGCCGCCAGACCTCAGCCCCTTCTGGCGCCCGGCAGCCTGCTCCTGCGGTGCCCGTTGCAGCGGTCCTCGCGAGGCCGCCGTCCCAAAGTGACTCTGGGGACCGACCTGTAGGCTTAGTCACCCCTGACCCCCAGCTCCGGCGGGCACCGCTGCCTGAGAGGTCGAGAGCACCCCCTCCAGGAAGAGATTTCCAGCCTTCAAACAAGCAAACCTGGGTTCATCCAAACCTCATTTGACACAGGGAGCAAGGCCTGAAGATCTGAAGTGACTTGTTCAAGTAACAAAGCCAAGCAGCGGGGTTGGCGTCAGAGGCTGGGCCTCTGGACCCTTGTCCCCGTGGCCAAGCTGGTGGGCACTGCAAGTCCTGGTACACAGGAGGCCAGGTGCCTAACTCCTCAGCTCCCCGAGGAGCACAGGGGAGCCTGTCCCCGTGGCATCTCTGCAGGGACGCCAGGGACTGCTGAGCTGTGCCTGCCATCCAGCTGGAAGCTGTTTCACAAAGCACAGCCCTGAACATAGCTCCTGCCCACATGGTGGCGGGAACAGAAGGAGTGGCTCCAGAGCGAGGCCCACACACTTGTCAGGAACAGAAGGGCTCAGCGCTGCCCACCTGGCAGGGGAGTTTGGGAGGCATCGGCACCCCAGCCCCAGTCTGTTCCCATTACTGCCTCAGGGCACCCTCCCTGTGGTTCACTTTTCTCCTTAGACCCCTGTCCCTCTTTGGAGGAAGATTTACATTCGAGTTGAGCTGCAGCCCTCAGGCCTCCCCGGATGGGGTGTGTGAGAACTGAAACTGTTAAGGGGCCTCTCTTTTCCTGCCGAGCTTCCACACCTGCCTTCAGATTCTCAAGGGGGTTGTGGTGAGGTGAGAAAGGTGAAGCCCTCGGAGGTGTGGGGAGCAGCACTGGGCTAGCCCCTGGGCACCGCCTGGCCCCTCGGCCCCCCTGCCCTGCCGTGTGACCATCCGTGTGCTGAGCTGCAGCGGTTCCCACAGAATCAGCACTCTGGCTGCTGAGGAGGAGCTGATGGCAAGGTGAAGCAAGCAGACCAGAAGAAAGAAACAAGCTGAAAATGGTGCAAAGAAAAGGGAACTTGAGGTTTAATGAAAGAGAGAGAGAGAGAGCTGGGCAGGAGGGGTGGAAATAGATGTGAGCTGGCCTGCTCACTCCCTCCATTTCAGGGCTCCTGCTCCCTCCAGAGTGCTGCCTTCTCCTTAACCCCTGTAACTGGGGAAGAGGTCTTCTATTTTTCTTTTACAAAATTTTGTTATAGTTTCTCAGGAAAGGGAGAGCGAGGGCATGCAAGGGGGTGAAGCAGCTACAGGCAAGAGGGAGGGGCACTTCCCTGATCTGGCTGGAGAGGCCCAGCTGGGGCGCACACAGGTCAGGAGGAAGCACCGTTGAGGGGACCCAGGTCATCCTCTGACCCCTGGCCCAGACTCCTGGCCAGCAGCCAGGACGGAGGGGAGGACCGAGTCTGGGTCTTGGATTACCTGCTCTCTTGAGAATTAGTTTCCAAGGTAAGGAGACACCACGAGTCCTGTTGCAAAACAACCCCCTTCACCTCCTTTCCTGCCAAAAGGGAGCCTCTTCTGCCTGGCCTCCACTGGCCCAGACGTAGTCCCGAGGAAGGACCAGCACTCAGACCCTTCCTGCTCCAAAGTGTTTTGATGGCTACAGGCTAAAATGGTCCCAACATCAGATAGTTAAAGGCAAATCTATCATGGGTTTTAAAGGAAATGTGTGTTGTGAGGCTGTCTGTGAAGGAGGTCACTGCTATGCCTCCACGGGCATGCATGGAAACGCTCTCAGATGGCAGAACCCAGGGCAGGATGACTTGTGTCCGAGCCTGCATGGCCAACACACAACAATGTCACTCTCCAGTGGATCTCTGGAACTTTTTAATTTGTTCTGGCAATGAAACTAACATGGCAAAAGAACTTAAGCCCCTCAGGCTGGGCAGCACCAAGGCGGGCAGCACCAAGGCAGCCAGCAGGGGTCAGTGAGATGGACTCCTGGTGGGAAAGGAAGGAGCTACCCAGATGAACCAAGGTGAGGTGTCAGGGGCCGAGTAAAAGGAAGATGGACCACCCAAGCCTTAAACTAGTGCTCAAAGAGAAAAGAATACCCTGGCCTTCAGTTATTAGGGAGAGGCCTGAGGGAATGGGGTGGGTCCCTCCATGGACCTATAGGATCTGAGAGCAGGGGAGAAGAATGGAACTAGGCTGATGGGAGAGCCAGCATGGGAAGCCACAGCTCCCCAGGCGAGTCTAACCCTGGGCTTGGACTTCACAACCCCATGGCCAGGACAGGACAGTGGCTCTTCCTTCTGCAGAGGTCAGGTTGCCTGAGCTCACAGGACAGGGAATGTTAAATTTCTGGCCCCTCCCGATCCCTGGGTGTTGGGGTTCCCTCATGTCTCAAAAGCCTTGAAGCAGTAAAGTTTCTCTCCAAGAATTGCCTTTCCACTCCCTAAGCAGCCAGCTCTCCTGGTGGAGATGTCCTTTCTGCCCCATCTGCCCCAGGACGGTGGGAACGTGGCCAGCCCTCGGGAAGGGTCACGGAGGCGCACGCAGCCCAGGATGGAGAACAGGCACCTTCTTTAGAGGCTCAGAACTCCCAGTCGTCCACCTCCAGCTCTTCCAAGTTTGTTACCAGGCCGAAGATCCCACTGTGATCCTGAGACTGTCTGCCTTCAAAAGTGGTAATGGGGGTGACAGGTCGGAGTAACTCAGGCAGAGCTTCTGAGGCACGTCGCTTGATCTGGGGACAGAGTTGCGGGTGGATCCTGTTTCAGCCTCAGGACATGGCGGGGCAAGGGACCATGGCTCAGGGACAGACAGGGGCTAGAGGCAGGAGTCTCCAAGGGGAGAGGAAGGAGCAGCGCCTTCACTGGACTTTGGAAACATGGTCATGCCTCTGACCCATCGGGAAAATGAAAGTGTTAGTCATGCAGTCGTGTCCGACTCTTTCACCACCCCCATGGACTGTAGCCTGCAAGGCTTCTCTGTCTGTGGAACTCTCCAGGCAAGAATCCCCTTCTCCAGGGGATCTTCTGACCCAAGGACTGAACCCGGGTCTTCCACACTGCATGCAGATTCCTTACCATTTGAAACTCCACCAGGGAGGAAGAGACAATATCTAAAGACCCAAAACTAAGGGGACTGAGGGTGGCTGGAGCCACAAGCAAGGAAAACCACCAGCAGGGGGCCCAGGGAAGGCTACTGTACCTGCTTGAAGAAAGAATGGTTCAGGAGGGTGCTGGCGCTTGGTCTGCAGAGGAAGGAGAGAAGAGACCAGCATCACCCCTGTGCCATTTCCAGAATCCTGCTGCTGCTGCCTTCCCCTCAATTGCCCCTCTCCTTCCCTTGGCTCCTCAATAAACAACAGCCAGGGTGACCCAGCTGGCTTCCTGGCAAACCCTGCGCCACTCGCTCCTGCTGTGGGGACTTCGGACTCCTTCGGGAAACCCAGCCCTTTCCAGGACAGATGCATCGTCTCCAACCCCTGCCAGCCCGGGGCTCCCTGCAAGGCCCACCCTAAGCCCCGCAGGTGCACCTCATGTCCGGGTTGCGCTGAAGGCACTGCTCCACAAAGTGGTGGAAGTGGGGCGAGAAGGTGCGGTGGTAGGGGTGGGCAGGCGAGTCGCCATTGGAGGTCCTGGGGGTGCTGGGGGCCAGGCTCTCGCTCAGGCCCGAGTTAGCCGCGGAGCGCGAGGTGCTCATGGTCAGCTCCTCGGCGGGGATGGTGCTGGTGTCCAGCAGGCAAGGCACTGTGCCGTTCAGCTTCTCCAGCAGCATCTGGGGAGGACAGAGCCAGGGCCGGGCTGGAGGGCCCCCCGGAAGCACCACAGAGTTCCCTCACAAGTCCACTTTTCCCCAAACACAAGTGATTCGGGGGCAACAAAGACAGAAGTGGGAAAAGGCCTGTCACTGTCTTACTTTGATTTTCTCGACGCTGTACCTAGATAGACATCCACACACTCGTCTAGTCCACCAGAGCTCATCCATCTCTGGAAGTGCGAGACTCACTTTTCTGAAACATGCATCTGATGCTACCACTTCTGTGCTCAGAAGCCTTTGACAGTTCTCCACAGGCCCTAGGACAAGAATGGAACATGCTGGCCTGGCCCGCAAAGGCCCTCGTGACCTGCCTGGGCTTCCTTCGCCAGCCACGCCACTATCAGCCCCACAGACGCACTCATACTTCAGCCATACAACTACCTCCTGTCCTCAGATTCTGTTCTTTCTTAACTGGGTCTGTCACAGGCTGTTCCCTCTGCTGAAAAAGTTTCCTTCCACTGGAAGCTTCCATTCTTCATCTAGTTAATTCCTATTTGCCTTCAAGTCTCAAGTGTCCCCTCTCTGAAGCTGCCCCAGGTTCCCTCCTCTAGAGCTGCCCTCTGGCCCCTCTCCAGCCGCCCGTGTCCCCATGGGGCAGGCCATCTGTGGGTTCAAGGAGAGGCTTTCTCAACGGGCACAACCCCCTAACCCCAGCTCCCACCGCCTCCTCCTAGGTCTAGATCATGCTCCAGGAACTTTGGCCCCAGGTAATCCTTGCCCAAATGACCCAAGTCCACTTCCTGGACTTGGCAAGACCTGGATAAGTCTCTTCCCTGAGTCCAGCTCCAGGGAGACAATGCAGACTCCTGGCTGCATGTGTGCCAAGAAGCCAAGGGCAGCAGGCAGTTCAAAGGGGCGTGAACAGGTGGGAAGTGGGAGGGAGGTTCAAGAAGGAGGGGACATGCGTTCACCAACGGCTGATTCATGCTGATGTACAGCAGAAACCAACACACTATTGTAAAGCAGTTATCCTCCAACTAAAAATAAGTAAATTTTAAAAAGCGGAGGAAGCATGAACAGGAGGAGGCTGGAGGTTGCAAAGGTATTGGCTGGAAAGTGGCAGCACTGAATCTGAGAAGTCTAATTCTAAATTAGAAATTGGCCTTCTACAGCATCACTGACTCAATGGACATGAACTTGAGCAAACGCCAGGAGATAGTGGAGGACAGAGAAGCCTGGCATGTAGCAGTCCGTAGGGTTGCAAAGACCTGGACACGACTTAGTATCTGAAGAACAGCTTCCAGGTATACTGATCAAATTAAAAAAACAAAACAGATTTTATAAACTTGAAAAATTTCTTAGGGACTTTCCTGGTGGTCCAGTTGGTTAAAACCACACTTCTACCGCAGCAGGCACGGGTTCAATGCCTGGCTGGGGAACTAAGATCTTACATGCCATGTGGTGCAGCCAACAACTGAGGGGGGATGTCAGTTCAAAAGTAAAAATAGACACCTGGTATGTGCGCTCCAGGCCTGTGATTATGAGCAGTGCTTACTTCTGCGACCCCTACCTCCCAGGCTCCATTTCCACCACAGTTATCAGGGACAAAAGTAAACAGTTACACAAGTTATGCAACTATCCCCGCCCAACCCCCGCCCACATACACACTGGGGCTCTTGAAGGAAAGGCCTGGGTTGTTCCTCCTAGCACCTCGGGCTGCTGTCCAGAGTGTGCAGGTCCTCAACAAGCGTTTGTGGGAGGTAGACAGGAAACGAGGACAGAAGGAAGATCCCTAGCTGCAGGCTCACCTGGGTGGCAGGCATGTCTTTAAAGGGGACGTGGCCATTGGCCAGCTCACAGGCCGTGATTCCCACACTGTAGATGTCAGACTTGGCATCGTAACCCTGGAGATTCTATATCAGGAGAGAAAAGCCACAGGTCACCCACTGGAGCCTCGGTCGTCGTTCTTAGACAAAGAAGCAGGCGGAACAGAAACTCCCCAAATTGGGACGAGCTGTGAGGCTTCCTCACCTGAACACTGAGGAGTCGCTGCTATTTTAGAACAAGTAAGTGTCTGGCTACGGCCGTGTGGGACCAGGAGGAAGTGCTCTCCTTAGCGCAGGGATGCAGAGCGCGCCAAATGCTCGAGAATTTGGTGCTCTCTCTTCCCGTAAGATGGGAGCATCTCTGAAGGGAGTCTCAGTGCAGCTCAGGACCCGCCAGGGGTAATGACATCACCAGCCAGGGACACAGCATACCTGTGCTGCAAGGGGCCTCCCAGGTCTACCGGCCAACAGGGGAGCCCTCTCTCCAAGAACCCCGACTCCTCTCAGAAGCAGAGGGCGCCCCTCATCCCTAGAATTTCCTGAGGGCCTCCTTGGGGGCCTCCTTGTTACAAGTCGGTGGGGGCGGGGGCTCCTGAGATCCAGGGCACCGACCTGCTGGAGGACCTCTGGGCTGAGCCAGGGCAGAACCTTGATACTGTACTTGGGGAAGTCGTGGACCACACGCTGCCGCTGCCCGTGGCTGATCATGCTGAGGTTGCTGCGTAAACCCGACAGGTAGACCTTCCCGTCGGCGGAGATCAGAACGTGGCTGGCTTTGACGCTCCTGGGGGTGGGGGAGGGGGTGTGTGTCACTGGGCGGCAGCGGAGGCCCTCAAAGCACAAACCTTTGTCTTCACACACTAGACCCAATCAGCTCTCTCCCCTGGGGTGTGTGTTACACACATACAGACAGATTACTGCTTCCTGGGTGGCTCAGTGTTAAAGAATCTACCTGCCAAGTAGGAGACTCAGGTTTGATCCCTGGGTCAGGAAGATCCCCTGGAGAAGGAAATGGCAACCCATTCCAGTATTCTTGTCTGGGAAATCCCATAGACAGAAGAGCCTGGTGGGTTACAGTCCATGGGACTGCAAAAGAGTTGGACGTGACTTAGCCACTAAACANGTTTGATCCCTGGGTCAGGAAGATCCCCT
The DNA here is from genome assembly GCA_006410615.1 of Neotragus moschatus. Lineage (NCBI taxonomy): Eukaryota > Metazoa > Chordata > Mammalia > Artiodactyla > Bovidae > Neotragus > Neotragus moschatus. The sequence continues at coordinate 1,141,091 of SJYA01002587.1, forward strand.
GGAGAAGGAAATGGCAACCCATTCCAGTATTCTTGTCTGGGAAATCCCATAGACAGAAGAGCCTGGTGGGTTACAGTCCATGGGACTGCAAAAGAGTTGGACGTGACTTAGCCACTAAACAACATACATATACATATGTGAGTACACATATACATACATATTACATACACAAGAACATGCATTTCTGTGAAAAATTTCAAACATATGGAAACAGGAAAAACACCATGGCCCCACTCACACGTTACCAGGCTTTAAGTTCGTTTACGTCTTGTTCAAACTCTCCTTTGTGCTCACAGACCACTCTCTCTCTAGTGACCTCCTCTGCTGCCTTTCATCTGTGCTTTCTGTCTGCAGCTGTTCTCATAGAGTGTACTGCTGTTTCGCACGCATTTTCTGTTTTGACCTAACGGTACTGTGTCAGGCGGCCCATGTTTCAGAGTTATGTTTCTGAGCTCCACTGTGTTGCCAATGGCATGCCCCTCACTGTTGCTTCTAATTGCCACCTGCACTCTGGAGTGGGGTCTGACATTTACTAATCTATTCTTCTAGAAGGGGCACTCATGATGACTCTAATCAGCACCAATATGAACACAGATGTCTATGCACACATCCTGAGGTGCCTGGGGGAGGGCTTCTTTGAGGTGTGTACCCAGAGGCAGCACCGATGGCCCCAGGTCTGAGTGACGCTGACTGGCTGCGTGGGGCCACTTTCTACCATCTGGATGGGAGGCCCACCTCCTCACCGCACTGGTCCTCACCCAGCCTCTGAATCCCTGCCAGGCCCACCACGGGCATAAGGTGACATCACCTTGTTTTCATTTGATTTTCTGATTCTTGCTGAGTCATGTGTGACTCTTCGTGACCCCATGGGCTTCAGGCTCCTCTGTCCGTAGGATTTCCCAGGCAAGAATACTGGGGATCTTCCAGACTCAGGGACCAAACCTGAGTCTCTTAGGTCTCCTGCATCAGGCGGGTTCTTTACCACTACGCCACCTGAGAAGCCTTGCTAGAGAGTCTGTTCATATGACCAATATCAGTCTTTTGGGTTTTCCCAAAGATATAAACTTCATATCCTTTCCTCATTTTTCTATTGCTTTGCTATCTTTTTCTTACTGATTCACGAAATCAGTTTTGGACAAAATGAACAGCTTCCACACTCTAAGGTCTTTCTTAACTTTGTCCCTGGTGCCCTGTATTGGAGAGAAAGCTTTAATCTTGATATAATCAAATCAAATCCATTTTTTTTTGGCCTTATGTTTTGTGTATGTAAAACATTTAGAAGTTATGGTATGCCTCGGGTCACAAAAATATTTCCTTCCATTTCCTTCTATGTAAGCCTAGAGCTTGCATTTAGGCCTTGCAAACATATGAACTACTCTTCTGCACATGGAATTAGGGAGAGGTCCTGGTTGTACCATCTTCCCTACCCGGAACTGCTTCTCCCCAGCACCATCTACTGAGCAATCTCTGTCTTTTCCTGAGCCTCCCGGGGAGGGCTGACTCCGGGGAGCACACCCCAGCAGGGGCGCTCCAAGGAGGGAAGGGGTGGGTGCAGAGGCCCACGTTGGCGAGTCAGTCCCCTCACACGGTCCTCAAGAAAAAGCTGCTGGGTAAAGAGAAAGCCAGCAGCTTCACACGGACAGGGCAAATGCTCCGCGCCCCCAGCAGAGGCAAGGGCAGGACTCACAGACTTCAACCTTCAACCGTTTCTCTGAGGGCTCACGATCCCAGACACCGCTCGTGTACGGGCGGGAGGCCTGCTCCCGCCCTGCGACAGCAAGCACCTGTGCACGTAGCCCATGTGGTGGATGTAGTCCAAGGCCTTGAGCGCCCCCTGCAGGATGTAAGCGATGGCCAGCTCGCTCATGCCGTCCATGAAGTGCGTGCAGAGGAGGTCCTTGGCGGAGCCTGGGGAAGAGGCCGGAGGGGACAGGGAAGGGCGGCGGCACATGAGAGCTGCTGGCAGAGCGCTCAGAAGCCCTCTCCGCCAGGACCCCTGCCCACGCACCGTATGCCATGAACGGCGTGACGACCCACAGCTCGTTGTCTGCAATGAAGGTGGCTCCGTAGGGTAGGATGTTGGGGTGGCTGAAGAGTTTAGAGACATGGAGTTCCCCCTGCAAGAATCGGTGAGCTGCAGTCAGAACCAGGGGGCAGCGACTGCCCTGGTGGTCCTGTGGCTCAGACTCCACACTCTGCAACGCCAGGGGCCTGGGTTCGATCCCTGGTCAGGGAACTCAGTCTCACATGCTGCAACTTACAGTTCGCATGCTGCAACTAAAAGAGGCTGCATGCTGCAACTAAGACCTGGTGCAGCCAAATAAATATTAAAAAAAAAAAAAAAAGAAAGAACCAAGGGGCACCGAGGAGAACGTGCAACATGGTAGTGGCAGTGTGAACACTACGGGGACTGAGAATCCCGGGAGCAGCCGGGACTGGGATGAGAGGAGCCAGGCTCTCTCTGCCAGCTTCTGCCTAACTCTGGCTCTGCCAGCCAATCCTAAAGGGCCTGAGAACCATTCCCCACCGCCAGGACAACTGCTGGGACAGCAGAGGGTGGCAGGGCACTGCCTCAGAGACATGAAAACAAACTGCAGACTGAAGACTTCCGAAGTTGAAAGCTTAGCGCAACCTCAAGGGCCAAGGCACACAACTCTTTAAGATAAGACAACAACAACAAAAAAAAATGTTTTCCTATTACAAAGGAAAGTGTTGTTAGAAATGGAAATGTGGAAAGAGCGCATTAAGAACAACCTCTAAACATTAGAAGAGAGTTCTCCAGCGACCTCAGGTTGAGAGCTCCTTTCCTCAGAAGCAGCTATAGAACGCATAAGACTGATGGAATTCTAAAGTAAATTTGGACAAAAGATGTGAAAAAAAACTGGACAAAAGAACTGCAGAAACTCCAGGGTCCTGGCCCCTGGGAAATGAGCCAAGGCCAAACAGCCAGCCCCTTCTAACCTGTCCACAGCTCTACAGAATGAAGAAAAGCATCACAGAGCCCAGTGTGCTCTTGAACAAACTCAAGTATGTTTTTTTCCAAATAACTGAGCTAGGAATGACTTTCTGTCCCACCCTGAGACCCACAAAACTACTCTGAACATATGAACGGGTATTAGAGCACTTTCAGATGAGTTGAATTCAGAAAAACGCTGTAACTGAAGAAGGGGAAGGGGCGCAAGCAATTGTACTTAAAATACACTGACTCAGGCCCTCCTCCCTGCACCAGAAAAGAGACTCTGAGTGTGGAGCTTGTCACTTACTAGTGTGTGTGTGACCAGGGGCGAGTTACTTAGCCTCACTGAATAACAGATACATGAATAAATGAGCCACAAAGAGTCTCTAGAGAAGAGGGAAATATACATCGGGCTGAGCAGTGCTACAGAATCCTTAATACCAAACGTCCAAGATTCTTCACTGAGAGCTTCCTTAACTTCTTGGCTTGGTCCACCTTCGCTTCCTGCCAGCTATTTCAGAAGACAGATGTAAACATGTCTTGTCATTACTACTGGGACTAAGAGCCCACCCTCCAAGTGTCACAGTCATTTCTGATTACCTGTAAGAATGTCACCATCTCATTGGAGCAAGCCTCGAGGTTAATCCTTCGTACCGTCACATACTCCCCTGTTGGTCTGTACCTTGCTAGATTCACTGTCATCAGGTCTTCAAATCCTTTGCCTAAAAGAAAAGAAGAAGGCCGTAAACAGGGAGGAGAGCAACACCAGTTTTCATCTTCTTTTAAAGAGACTTGATTTTAGAATGAATTTATGTATATGAGTAACTGAAACGCTTTGCTATACACCTGACATTAACACAACATTGGAAATCAACTATTCCCCAATTAAAAAAAAAAAAGACTTGATTTTAAAAGGAAATTCAAGTTAAAACTTGCACTTCTGTTATGTCTTGATTTTTTCTTCTTCCATCAGTTCGTTCTCAGACAACTATTCTAACTGATGATGGCCCAGGACACAGGAGCGTGCAGAAAAGAACTGAAAAAGAGCTCCTCTCCTGAAAACGTGACTGATCTTTCTCCATATCTTGAAAAAAACCACAGAAGACCCTCCCCCCAAAAAAGCCAGTTTGTCACCACATATCCTGATAACTGGCTGACAGCTTCTGGCACGCATTCATCTGAGGGTGCTGAAAAGACCACTGCAGTCCCCTGGAGCATGACAGTCCCGGACGTTACCTATAACGGTGAGCAGCTCATAACACCCTCCCTCTGGCAGGAAGCTACTCATGACCTCCGGCTTAGAGAAGGATGCTATCGACTCTGAGCTCGCCTCATTGGTCTACAGGAAAAGAAAAACAGGTTGGTGACAGAAACTTGGGGACAGGGGTGGGAATGGGGAAGACGGTTAATTCAGACCCATGAGGAGAATGGCATATCTAAACAAACATACAAATTTGGACTCTGGCGCAGTTCCAGCACTGTTTGATGAGAAAGGTAAAGTAAAATCTCGCCATTTCAGTGCAGTCAGTGGCACCAATATTAAGAGTATGTGGGAGGGCTAACTACAGATGGGGATGGGGATGGGGGTGAGGGCCAGGTGTCGCTGACAGTTGATTTGCTTGTCCTTCCCAACAACTGGCTCATCTCATAGCTAAAAGCTGTGGCTTTAGCTGGCTCATAGCTAAAAGTTCTGAAATTCTTACCTGGGAAAGGATGTCCGGAGAAAGGCATATTTAGAAAAGAGAAGGGAGATGGGTGGGTAGGGAGTTCTCTTGGATTTCCAGCTGCATTAGGGTCCTATTTTTAAGATCCTGATTAAAAAAAATTCCCAAAGATCAAACGTTGAATCTTACTATTGGCCATAAGAATCTCCCTCTTGAGCAAACCAAGAGGCCAGCCAAGGGATTTCCCTGGCAGTCCAGTGGCTGAGACTCCGAGCTCCCAGTGCAGGGGACCCAGGTTCAATCCCTAGTCAGGGAACTAGATCCCACAGGCCACAACTAAGAGTTTGCATGCCACAACTAAGACCCCATAGAGCAAAATAATTTAATTAAAAAAGAAGAAAAAGAGGCCAGACCAGTCATTCCCTGACATTTCTAAGGGAAGCTAGAAAACTGCTAACACATGGGGCTACAGGCAGGGAACAGAGCAATCAGGTCTCGGCCCTCATCGCAGGGAGCAGAAGGGACCCGCTCCCCGTGCACTTCAGCTGCAGATGAAGCTGGGTCTCAGACACTTCAGATGCAGGCATCACAGGTGAGGTCCCCATGGGAAATGCCCAAAAAAGTAAATGGCAGGCCAGTAGCTCTTCCTTCAGTCCAATAGGCTCAGTGTCCTTCTTCCAGATCTAACTTTATCTGTATTATTTAAGGCCTATCAGTACTTTTCTCTTGGATCTTCTTTTCTTCAGCTGTGTGTCTAACTGAAATGAAGACTCGTAGACCAGCTCGTATTTCAGAGGCTGCGTTCATAAACCTGCCCTCTGATTAGGAAAAGGTCTTCGAAGACTCAGAGGCTCTTGGCTCAGCGTGAGCCAGCAGAGTGTGTGAGTTGAGAAACGTTCTGGTATCACCTTGTGGGGCGGGGGGGGGGTCCCTGACGTTTGAAACACATCTGCTTTCAAAACAACTGATGCTGCTGGTGGTGCAAGAAACCAAATGGGGTTTTGTCTCCAGCAGCGCTTACACTAAGAAGAACCCAGTCAAGCAAAGTTGAGCCTTGTCAGCAAAGTGTAGTCTTCATTTAATGACTTTATATGTCTAAGATTCACCTATATTGTTACATTTAGCCACACTGTGTAACATTCACCTTATGAACAACTTCAGCCTATCCTTCCAATGATGATGGGTTTTGGGGGTTACTTTCAGTCGCTGTTATGAATTGTGCTACTAAAAACACACTCGAATGGATCCCTCGACACACATGCACGAGTTATGCTAAAGCTTATACTGAGGAGCAGAACTGGAGGTCACAGAGTATACGAACATTTGACTTTAGGAGAAAAATGCCAAATTGGTTTCTAAAAAGGTTTTATCAGTTTACACTTTCGCCAGCAATACTCTTGCTCTTGTCAACCCAGCTTTCCCTCAATACTTGGTGTGCTACTGCTAAGTCGCTTCAGTCGTGTCCAACTCTGTGCGACCCCATAGACGGCAGCCCACCAGGCTCCGCCATCCCTGGGATGCTCCAGGCAAGAACACTGGAATGGGTTGCCATTTCCTTCTCCAATGCATGAAAGTGAAAAGTGAAAGTGAACTCGCTCAGTCGTGTCCGACTCTTAGTGACCCCATGGACTGCAGCCCACCAGGCTCCTCCGCTCACGGGATTTTCCAGGCAAGAGTACTGGAGTGGGGTGCCATTGCCTTCTCCGAACACTTGGTGTATCTGGACTTAATTTTTGCCAAGCTCTTTGTGGGTTTGATTTACATTTCCGATTGCTAATGAAGTTGAGCATCTTTTCATGTATTTATGGGCCATGTGGATTTTCTCCAGAGTGAAAATGTCTCTGTCTCTTGTCCATTCTTCTATCATTTTTTGATTTCCCCAAAGTAGGCCCCATGGAATACTGATCCTGGCAGTTAATGCATAAAAAACAGTCTACACACCCAGTTAAGTGACAACATGCAACACACTCCATCTCACGGACGATCACAAGGGGTGCACGCATGTTAAAGGTTTTGGGAAGTTCTGCAGTTTGACAAAGACTAACACTGTTTAACCTAACATATTTCTCAAAGCTGCCTTGTGTGTCTTACAACTGTTAAATCTGGGGGAAGATAATTCGGGAAAGGCTATCTGAAGCAAAACATATGGGATAATGCTAAGACTCAAGGCTTAGGGGCCAGGGAGAGGCTGAACTTGAACTCAGTCTGTCACTTGTGCCGTGACCCTGGGCAAGTTCCTCTGACCCCTGGGATCTCCGTTATCTCATCAGTGGGATAATTCCCACTTCACGGAGTTGGAGTTGCTGTGACAGTGAGATGAGATGAAACAAGAGCAGAGCTCAGCGCTGTTGGGCCACAGGTATCCAGTAAACATGAATTCTATTCTCCTCGCTCTCCTGCTGTCTACCTTTTGGTCGTTCTCCTGTTCCACAAAGAAGGTGGAACAGAGAAAATGGAGAACACAGAGACTCCTAAATAGAGCTTGATCCACGCTTAAGGTTGGTTTGCTTTTGGTTTTTGCACTTAGCTGTGCTTTCAGATGCTCCGAGAACAGATTCCAGGACCACTTAACAGCCACTGCAGCTTCTTCAAAGTCTCATCTTCAGACCAGTTACTGGTTACTACATGCCAGGTGCCTCACGCAGCTGAGAGAGATTCAGACCGTCAAGGAACAAAACGGAGTAGCGATCTGAGCAAAAACCCAAGCCAAGCGCTCGCTCCGAGGTGGCGACCCCCAGCTGTGGAGAATCTCAGCGGCAGGATGTGCTCATCGAGGAGACAGCCACCATAACCTTGAACCTGAAACCTGCTACACATATTCTCACTCTGCTTCGCTGTTTTCTCAAGTATTGATCTACCCTCAGGAAAATCAGGGTCTCCAGTTAACAGAAAATCCAGGGGGCTGCTTTCTGACCCAGCCCCTGCTCTGGCCTCCGAGGATCCACCTGACTGGGCGCTACCTCCCCGCCTGGACTCGCTGCACCCAACCCCCGCGAGCACGTGGCCGTAGCGCATGCGCCCTGGCCATCCCTTCATCTGGACCACTCCTGACCTGTTCCTTCCCCGCCCTCCCCATCTTCTCATCGATGCTTCCTCCTCACCTCCGAGGCTGCAACTTAATGTCACCTATTCTAGTCAAAGGAAAGCAGGTGCCCAGTCACTTTATTACATCACCTCGCTTCTTCTCCTGCACTGGATCACTGGGATTTTCTTTGTGGTGATCACCGCAGTTTGTCTACTGTCTGTCTCCTATGCTAGAATATAAGCTCTGTGCAGACAGGGCCTGTCTGTCTCTTCACCGATGTATTCCCTGATGCATACAACCATGCTGGCATCTACTTAGAATCATTTATGGGACTTCCTTGGTACAGTGTGGCCAAAAAAAGGAAAAAAAAAAAAAAAAAAATTAAGCCAACATTTGAACTCAGGTTTTCTGCCCATGACCTTGTTATTCCCATGGGTTGAAGAGGAGAAGCAAGCGTACCAGCCCGTTCCACTGGAGGCAGTTCAGCAAACAGACCTAGGCTGTGAATGCCAGCCCTCCTACAACACACCCCCAGCTCCTGTTACCAAGGGAACTCTGCAGATCAGACTCCAACACCTGCATGTGAGAAACCACCGTGTATTTTAGCAGCTAACAATATGGCCCCGATGAGAACAAATCTAGAACGACTGTGTTTTAAGGTCTCTCCTCTGATCTCTAGGCAAAATGCCTAGTGTTTCTAATTTGAAAAAGAGGACTGTGAAAGACACTTGAGTCCTGAGATAAATTTTTTTTAACATGCATTTTAAATAATTCCCTTTGGAAAAACTACAGATGGGATACTTTTTCTTAAAACTACCCACCTCCCTTCTCTTGCCAAGAGTGCACATAAGACATACTATCTATGCACTAAAGCCATACTTCTGTTGAGCTTAGGTAAGGAATGATTCATTTAATTTCTCATACGATTAGCTTGTAACTTGACAAACGTATTTCAACTGTTGACCACAGAAAAGCACTTTAAAGTGTTTTAGAAAATGAAATTCTTTAGGTAACTGGGAGTATGAATGAGTTCACTGGGCAGTTTGGAATTTTATGACATGAACTAGTGCTGATTGCTTGGCCCCTCTACCATTCTGTCCCCAACTCCCTGGAAATGACTCTAAAATGGAGGCTTTCTGCGTTGTGGATGTTCTACAGTCTGAACTCAGAGAGAAACTGATCTTTATTTAGGAAAACAAACAAAGGCAATAACATTTTGAAAGGAAGAGGTTTGGTCTGATTTTCCCACAAGAAAGGCAGTTTAGTCCATTATACTGTTTCAGATTTAGACAAGGTCAAAATTCAGATGGAAAGGATGAGATATGAAGTCCATTCTCTTTAAACATAGCATGGCATAGTTTTATTAGTGTAATGTGTAATCTCAAATTGCCTAGAGAAAGAAACTAATTCTATCAAAGTCTTCTCTTAGTTTCCCCTACCGTGAAAAGTAATTTGTTCATTCTGAAGCATTTGAAAAATACATAAGCTACTGATATCGAGAAATGACCATTAAATAACTTTGTTTAAAGAATATAAACCAAAATGCAATAAAGCACACAAAGACGTTATCTATGAAATGCCCAACAAATAAGTACATTCAACCTCCCACAGGTTTCACACAGGATGACTTCTGGTATAAAATCAGCAGCTGGGGAAACATAAACACTATATACACTTGGTGCTGAACTCTGGAAGAACACCTAACTGTTCATATAGGGCACGTTTTTGGTCTCCTGACTGGAAAATATTCGGATCTGACAAATAGGCACTGCCAAGCAAGCTTCACTCAAAGATAAAAACTCCTAAAAAAAAATAAACTCCTAGTCAGCAGCATTATCTTTCACCCACCTTGGAGCTGCCTGCAAAAGGCACCAAGGTCGTCACTGGAAAAGAGGAAGAGGTCTACGGAGAAAAGGGCTCTGATTCTCTCTGTATAAGACACTGATTCACTGCATCAGAAACAGCTTGGTTTGCTGCTGTTATTCCCATTGGTAAAATAAAGTAGAAGAGCCAGAAGTGGGGCAGGATTCTTAAAACTTCTACCAATAAAATAATACATTTTCTGTTTTGTATATTAAAATCTAGGGTTTTGTTTTTAAAGTAGATTTGAAGTCCTGCCTTATAATCTAGACAGAGATCTATATTCTCTCTGTGGACTGAAATCGATTATTAATTGACTAAGGACAGAAAATATAATACCACTAGACACTGCAAGATAACCACATTAGATTGTTGAAACTTTCTCTCTCTCTCTCTCTCTCTTTTTTTTTTTTTTAGAGAGGGCGGCCAGGTGATTGGGAGAGCTAGGAGGGGGAGGAGAGAGAAAGAGTGCCTGAGATGTTTTTTCAGTTTTCAAAGTACACATCAGAATCTCTCCAGGGTGAAACCTGAGTCCCCACAAAAAGAATGATATTGCAAATAAAACTCAAGGGCAGATGAGCAGAAATGTAAAATGATAAGCCAACCAAAACACCAAACAGCTCCACAAGTCCACTCCATGCAACAGCCATGGTGCAAGAGCCTAGGCAATCACTTACTTTTCTCCGAGTGTCACCCGGAGGCTGCTCTGGAGTAGAGAAATTGATTGTTGGCATTTTGTGTTTTTGGCAGAAGACACACCCACATTCAGAACAGCAATTACTGCACTTATATATTTATTAATAGAAACCACTTAAGTCATTTATAGCAAAAACTGCCTGCAGTGCTACATATAATCACACACACACACACAGATTCACAGTAAAAATGCTGCAGACACATAGGGTTTTAAACATGAATCTATGGCTCTTCAAAACTTGGCAAGACTCTTATTCTACAGGTATTCTTTACTGAGTACGACTCAACTGCTATAGTTTCAGTTATACAATTACTTTCCATCAGCAAGCAATATTACTTTCAATAGGCTGGTTTCAGAGTCTTACACTTTTATAAAAATTCATTATAAAATTATAGACATTGTTGGCGATTTCTCAGAGAATACAGGAAATAAAAAATAGATTTGCCAAAAAAAAAAAGACAAAAGAAGTTTTAACACAGCAACCTGTGTTTGTGGGACCATTACTGAATTTGATTCTTCAGTCAGATACATTCTGTTCTGAATGAAAATAAAGCAAGGGGTTTTCGGCCCTCTGCTAGGCCTGGTGAACATGAATAAAGCATAGGACAGCTTAAATAACTTTCTGCTCCAAAAGAGGACAACTTCTGTATCTGTGCTTTTGATTTTCTCCATTCTGAAAAATAATCGAAGTAAAGACTCTAACTGTAAAGGACTGGAATGATTACACATCTCCAAAATATCTGCAGGGTAAATTACCCTCAATTTATCAAAATAAGATTTTTGTGTGTGTGCCATGGATCAGTTTCCTGGTATACAAACGGCAGGAGTGGTTGCTTAAGACAGGCTTCTTACAGTCAAAGATAAGAAGCCAGGTGAACAAGTGAAAGGAAATGAAACCCAGTCTTCACAGAGCAGAAGGCAAATCCCAAGCTGTATCAACCTGAATATACACTTCATTGAGCTGTAAACGATATACAGAACAATTTCTTCATCCTCCTCAGATCAGAAACCAGGCAATTATCAAAAGACACCCAGAAATCCTACACTCGAGACACCGAAATAAAAATCCATTCATCTAATTCACATAGCCAGAATATTTTAAACTAATATAAACTGGACTTCCAACTCAATTTTCATCAACGCCAGTGTTTACGTTTAAACCATCGTGTTACCATTAATGACGGGAAGAAAATAAGAATGGGAGCAGATATAGTATTTCTGTTCCATAAGCCTTGCCTGTATTGTATAGATTATTTTTATTCTTTATAATCAAAACAAAAATAACTCATCGTTTTTCTAAACTCTCGTTTGTCTTTTACACAACCCTTCAACAAAGTTCATGAATAATTCAACTCCAGAAGTTTTCTGAGTAGCATTAGGGAAAATAAATTAATAGGTACCACCTGGTAACTAACGTGTTTGAGTTTTCAATTGCTCAAAGCTTTCAGGGTATTTTGGATCAGTTAACCAACATACTCAATCTGATAAGCCATTTCTTTAGCTATAGGAACTAAAGTGAGTATCTGTGGTGTTCAGACACAAAGAATGGGGCTTTATTACTATTATTTTTCTGGAAAAGGAATTTTCCTTGCCTTCGGTTAAGATCACAGTTCCTAAAACAGCTCAATTTGAAAACAGCCAAAGGGAAGGGGTTGGGTCTATTAAAACGCCAAACTGCAAATCTACTTTACTTTGAATCAACACTGAGAATTTACAATAGGAAGTTAGTGCCTTTGTCCTGACAGATTTTTTTCTTTAGTCTCTTTTAACTCTCATGAAAAGATGAGTCAACTAGATTCATCAGTAAAACCATAACTTTTATATCACTGCTACCTCTTTCCTGATCATAATTTTATTTTTTAAATCTTCAAGGCTAGAGGCTTTTAAACACCTATTTTTTTTCCCTTTAAGTATTTCAACTCAACAAATACTTAGAAGAAACATGTGTGCTTTTAAGTAAATACTGGCTTTCTAACAATCAAGACAGGCCAAGGACAACTAATTGCCAGATTAGCCCTCAAATTTGGGGGAAACCATGGATTCAAAAAAGAGCCAAATAAATATAACAGCTGTAGCCAAATAAATATAACAACTATCCTTGGAATTGCTAATCTCTATAAATTGATTTTAATCAAGAAAAGGGTAGTGATATTTATCCTGAACTGATGGCTAAAAGCCATACTGTACTTACCTCCAAATAGTTCCAAATCTCTTAAGCCCTCAACAATGAACTTTTCCGAGACCCACCGCTAAAGAGGAAAACCCCAGAAAGAATTAGTACTTCTTCCAAGCCACAAAAAATTAGTGATCAGCCATTAGAAAGACAAAAATACAATCATGCAGTACAGTTAGGCTACATTACTAAGGAAAAGTTTTGAAAAGAAACTGGGATTCAAATCGACTGAAAACAATAGATTAATTCCTTGCTCTCTTTTTCTTTGTCTAATTTGGTAAGCAATTCTTAAATCTGACAGATGACAAGTATACTGGCCCTAATAATGAGGACTGTTTTTGTCCTTCCTGTATATAAAACTGTCAGTCCATGGCTGTCTACTATAGATGCTTTGGATCATTATTGCCAATTTGAAAAAAATGTGATGAATTCACAGCACAGAAAACAGAGATGAAACAGGGTTTCACAAGCCCCTAGCAGTTTGTAAAAAGAATCAGCCAGCTACATATTCTTTCATTCAGTAGGAGTTCTAAAGACATCATCAACATTTAAATTTTCTACCAAGTTTACAAGGACTGAACTAGCATGACTGATCTATGGTTTATATAACTGGCCTACTTCAAACGAGTATGGGTTCCCATCATACTCATCAGAGATCTGGTTTCACCTGAATCAGGCTGACAGAGAAAAGCAGCCCATACATAAAAGCAACAGGAACAAGGCTGCATTTCACTTAAGGGCTAGTATTACTTTGAGTCAACATTTAGAGTTTATAGTAGGAGTTAGTGGCTTCCTATGTGTGTGCTCAGTCGCGTCTGACTTTGCAACCCCATGGACTGTAGTGTAGTCCGGTAGGATCCTCCGTCCATGGAGTTCTCCAGGCAAGAATACTGGAATGGGTTGCCAGTTCCTTCGCCAGGGGATCTTCCCCACCCAGGAATCGAACCCACGTCTCCTGGACTGGCAGGTGAAAACCTTTACCACTAGTGCCACCCGGGAAGCCCATTGGCTTGAGGGTATTCTTTCCACTGGGTAGAGTTCAGGCCAAGGAAGGATTCTGTATTTTTTTCCCTCTTAATAGCAAAGTTAATTCTTTCCAATATAAATTATTCTTATCCACATAACCAGAAGAAAAAGATAAGGAACATTCAGAAATATGTTGCAAAAAAAGTTACATAATAAGGACTATGAATTGAAATTATACCATCATTCTCTATCCTTCTCTGTATCAATTTTTTTCAAGTAAAAAAGCAACACCCTAAATAAAAAACTTGATATAAAATTTCATATGCACTGTACAACAAAATATAATTTACACCTTAATATTTAAAGAAAGTGGTATATTCAGGTAATTCCCTGATGGCCTAGTGGTTAGTATTCCAGGCTTTCACTGCTGTGGCCCAGGTGCAATCCCTGGTCAAGAAGCTGAGATGCCACAAAAGAAGGTGGTCTATTCACAATGTCTCATTTTACATATACACTGTTAAAGAATTTTAAAATGATTACTACTGCATTTAAATACTTGATATTAAATACTTGATAATAAATAAGACAGTCTTTTACGAAATTATGGAAGCTAAACCCAGTATTTGTACCTGAGGTCATTTTAGCTAGTAAAGTTCTCAGGTGTAATAATATTTTTCAAAGAGTCTTCAGTTAAAACCCAGGATGGCAGTTCCCTGGCAGTCCAGTGGTTAGGACTCCGTGCTTTTACTGCGGATGGTCTGGGCTCAAAAAAGTGTTCCAATGATTACAATTTGATGCTGATTTTTAAAGCCCACAAACTCACTGAAAGCGCACAGGAAACAGGTAGATCATTAGTGGGTGCATATATATGATGAAAAGGGCCAGCAACTCATTTAATATGTGACTGATACTCATAAAGTAAGCCATCTTGTTTCTTTTCTACCAGACAAGCTAGTGGGCATATGATTTTCTGTGTCTCCAGTCAGCATGCGCCTGCAAGTTCTGTTCTTTGCAGTGGAAGCTGCAATGTCTGCTTGACTTTCTACATCTCTCCCTTCCACATGACTCTGAGCATCACACTAAAAAAAAATGTCTACAATATCTGCTAAAACACACTGCTTTTTCAGAAAATAAAAATAGTAAAGGCAGAAGAGAAACACTCACCCTAATTCGCTCTGGTTTACTTATAAGAAAAGACATGAGTTCCTAACGTGTAGACCTACTTCAGTTTCAAAAATTTAAACCTAAAAGGAAAATAGACACAAGTTGTTAGTCAAGTCCGCTTTTGTAGAAATATTTGTTGATTAACAAAAACTTACTGAGTCTACCGTTCAAAGCACTGAACTAAACCTACAAATCGCTAGACTATAAAGACATTTTAGAGAAACTTTCAGTGACAATAAACCTGGATGTACTATGGCCAAATACATTCCGAAATATTGCATCTCTATAAGGAAAGCGAAGTTTGTTATAGATTTTTAGAAGAATTTTTAATTTCTCTTGACCCATTTGTAGAAGCAATTACCTTTAATTCTTTTGGTTGTTTACCCTTCTTTTTAATCATCGTTTTTACATGTTGTTTACATGTGATGACTTACCCATTTTAGACATTTATCTACTAACTTCCCACCATGGTAGGTGAAAACTAGGCTCTCCTACATCAACTGCACCCTACTTTCCTGTCTTCATTCTCCCAACATAGTTCTGACATAAATTCTGGTTAAAACCATGGTCCAAATTTACATTACTATGACTACACCAACACGGTGTAGTTGCAGTCTTGCATGCAAAGTTGCTTCGGTTGTGTCCAACTCTTCGTGACTCCACGGACTATAGCTGGCCAGGCTCCTCTGTCCATGGGATTCTCCAGGCAAGTATACTAGAATGGGTTGCCACGCTCTCCTCCAGGGGATCTTCGTGACCCAGGGATAGAACTCGTAAGGAGTCTCTTATGTCTCCTGCATTGGCAGGCAGGTTCTTTACCCCTAGTGCCACCTGGAAAGCCCAAGGACTTGGTTCTTAGCAGAAGCAAACAGTTAGAGACGACTATGTCTTTTGTCTTATACACTCATTCTCCCACCTCACCCCCAGCAGAGTTAATAACTGCCTCACTTTTTCACTTGCTTGTTTTTCCATGTAGTTATGAAGTTTTTCCAAATACCTCAACATTTCTGCTATTAGTCTTATCAATGTATTTTTTCCATACACTCAAACTCATTAGGACATGGCTGAGCAAGTTCACTTTCACTTTTCACTTTCATGCATTGGAGAAGGAAATGGCAACCCACTCCAGTGTTCTTGCCTGGAGAATCCCAGGGACGGCGGAGCCTGGTGGGCTGCCGTCTTTGGGGTCGCACAGAGTCGGATACGACTGAAGCGACTTACCAGCAGCAGCAGCAAACTCATTCACTGTAATTTTTCCCTGGAGACTGCCTTCCTGAGGCCCTCTATCCTTTGGCTATAATCTAGACTAGCTACAAAGTATTCAGCCTTTTTAATGTGGAAATGTAGGTCTTCCAATTCTGGGGAATACTATTTTTATAGCAAGAAACAGCAAGAGAAATTCTAATAGTTAAAGGTGTACTTCTAGGATTATCCACTAAAGTTATATTTCACTCCTACTTTACAACTTTCTACTTTCCAGGAAACTTCTTCAAACTTTATTTTCTTTTTGCTAAGTTTCATATTTTTGTTACCCATTCCCAAGACCTTTTACCACTTCTCAAATGTATGTTTTTTCATATTATCCTGATTTTGTTTTATGTTTGCTATTTACAGTTAAGAATTTATATCTAGAATGGCTAAAGCATAATACATCATGACCAAGGAGGGTTTAGTTCAGGAATAAAAGATCAGTTTAACATTAAAAAATGAATAAACATACACAAAACTGTTTTTGAAGCTGCTTGCAAATAAAGAACAACCAATTTTAAGGAATTTTTTAAAATGATGTAATTTTATCTTATTAACTGAGTAAACAAGTAAAAATACAATCATTTCAATAGATGGAGAAAAACCACCTAACAAAACTCAACACTAAGCCACAAGTTTTTTTTTTTTTTAAACTCTTAGTCAACTAGGAATAGTCGAAAAAGAATAGGATAGAAATGGGATTTACCAAGTCAACTTGGTAAAAGATACATACAAAAAATTTATAGCTAACATCTATTAATAGTAAGAAGAATGAATGAGTTTCCTCTAGGGACCGAAATAAAGCAAAAACATTATCACTTCTTTTTATCACTGTACTAACGGTCTTGGCCAATGCAAAAAGGCATACAGATGGGAAAAAAGGATATAAAATTCTTTATTCATAAACAAGACTGTATACATAGAAATCTAGTGGAAGCCGCTCAGTCATGTCTGACTCTTTGCAACCCCACTGACGTACAGTTCATGGAATTCTCCAGGCCAGAATATTGGAGTGGGTAGCCTTTCCCTTCTCCAGGGGATCTTCCCAAGCTAGGTCTCCTGCATTGCAGGTGGATTCTTTACAGCTGAGCCACAAGGGAAGCCCAAGAGTACTGGGGTAGGTGGCCTATCCCTTCGCCAGAGGATCTTCCCAACCCAGGAATCGAACCAGGGTCTCGTGCATTGCAGGCGGATTCTTTACTAACTGAGCTGTTAGGGAAGCCCTACGTAGAAACCAAAGTATTCTACAAAAAAATCATTTAAGTTAAGAAAATTAATTTATAAAGGTCAATTATGAAACCCAGTTGTATTTCTATACATAGCAACAACCAATCAGAAAATGAAATTTTAAAAATACCATCAATAAACCAATGAAAACATAAAAGGATCAGGAATAATTTTAATAAACTATGAGTAAGACCTGTAAAATGATAAAACACTGCTAAGAGAGATTAAAAGTGCTCTTGCCTGGAGAATCCCAGGGACGGAGGAGCCTGGTGGGCTGCTGTCTATGGGGTAGCACAGAGTCGGACACAACTGAAGCGACTTAGCAGCAGCAGCAACTAAAAGACATGCCATGTTCATAAATTGGAAGATTCAATATTATTAAGATGTCAATTCTCTCCAAATTATCTATAGATTCAGTGCATTGCTTATCAAAATCCAAGCAGACTTTCATAAGAAATTGATAAGCTCAGGCTGAAATTTACATGGAAATATGAAGGACCTAAAATAGNAGCAACTAAAAGACATGCCATGTTCATAAATTGGAAGATTCAATATTATTAAGATGTCAATTCTCTCCAAATTATCTATAGATTCAGTGCATTGCTTATCAAAATCCAAGCAGACTTTCATAAGAAATTGATAAGCTCAGGCTGAAATTTACATGGAAATATGAAGGACCTAAAATAGCCAAAATAATTTTGAAAAAGAAAGTTAGAAGACTTTTATTACCTGAACTCCAGACTTACTTTATTGCTAAAATAATCAAGATGGTGTACTTTGGTCTAAGGATAGATATATGGGTCAATGAAACAGAACAGAGAATCTAGAAATAGACCCATACATATATGGTCAATTACTTTTCAAGAGAATGACCAAAGTAATTTTATGGGGAAAAACAGTCTGGATACAACTTGATATTTATTTAGAAAAAAATGAACCTCAATGCTGACCTTATACTGCACACAAAAATTAACTTGAAATGGATCATAGAACTAAAGAAAAAGTTAGAACTACTAAAGAAAAGAGAGGAGAAAATCTTCATGATTTTGGGATAAGTAGAGATTCAAAAATAGACCATCAAGAGCATAAAACATAAAAGAAAAATATGACAAATTAATCTTTATCAAAATTTAAAATGTCTGCCTTAGAAAGACACCACTAAGAAACTGAAAAGATTGAGAGAAAACATACTCTGTGTGCGTGTATGTGTGTTTGTGTGTATCTACAAAGGACTTTATATACAGAATATATAAAGAATTTCTATACTCAACCAGTTTAAACAATGGCCACAGATCTGAACAGAAGATAAAGGAGTGGCCACTAAGCACATGAAATGATGTTCAACATTACTTGTCATCAGGGAAATAAACATAAAACCACAATGAGATACCATTAAACATCCATCGAAACAGCTAAACATAAAGACTGACAATACTAAGTGTTGAATACTAAGGACCTCAACCAGCTGGAACTCTCCTACATTGCTGGTGGGAATGCAAACAACTACGGCCCCTCTGGAAAATAGTTTAACAGCTTCTTATGACTCAATAATTCTGCTCTAGGTCATCTACTCAAGAGAAATAAAAACGTATCTTCTCATTAGCTTGTATATGAATGTTCATAAAAGCATATTCAAAATACCCCCAAGTTGAAAACAATTCTGGCATCTACCAACTGGTAAATAGATTTTAAAAATGTGATATAGGTCAGGAACCACCAGTTAGAACTGGACATGGGGAACAACAGACTGGTTCCAAATAGGAAAAGGAATACATCAAGGCTGTATATTGTCACCCTGCTTATTTAACTTCTATGCAGTGTACATCACGAGAAACGCTGGGCTGGAGGAAGCACAAGCTGGAATCAAGACTGCCGGGAGAAATATCAATAACCTCAGATATGCANGGATCTTACTGAATGTTACACACGTCTGATCCTTATTGCTTTAGCATTCCCAAGCAGTATTCTCACTGTTCTCTCATTATCAAATAAGATCCTTACCCAGCAGCGAACTTGGTAAATTGACAAAGCAAGATAGTAGCAGAAAGTGAAGTAGAATCTTGTGATGTTCTTTGGAAAAGATCATTTTGCCATGTAGTCTTTGGACTACACTCCTCCACTACTGGAGGAGTCAGTGCCTGAAAAGATGCCAAATTTAACGCAGCCACCAGGATAGGGAATTTAAAACACAGAAGTACTTCCCATCTGATACCCAGCCCTGTAGCTACGTCATTTTCCAGCTGGATGTCAGTTGGTCAGGGAGGCTAAAAGATCTCACCATCTTCATGACTGCCCACAAAAGCTAGTTTGAGAATCTTCTGCCTAGACTATTTAAAGGAGCAGATTTCCTTGTAGAAAGGTCTAAATCCAGATAACTTTGAAAGGCCAATTTTTAAAGTTCACAAACTCAGTGTCTTCTTGCTTTGCTTTTGACTTATGAGTTCAGGGGTGCACACGCTCCATAATGCTTCTCACTTATGTATAATAAGGGCTAGAACTCTTCAAGATTTCTGGAGCCTTATGAAATTCGCTTGAAGCCTAGAGGAATGGAGATGGGATTATGAGCACTGACAACCCGAACCCTAACCCAATGCCCTCTTCAAGATAGCACATAAATTAACTGTGGAAACAGTAAAACTAATTGCCTAGAATATGCGAGTGACAGCTGGAAATGCTTATGATGTGTAGTTGAACAAATTGAGCAGCATTATTTAATTTATAGAGCATTTTATATGTCTAAGCACTTTACATGTGCTAAGTCGCTTCAGTTGTGTGTTAAACTCTTTTCGGCCCTAAGGATTGTAGCCTGCTAGGCTCCTCTGTCCCTGGGATTCTCCAGGCAAGAATACTAGAGTGGGTTGCCATGCCTTCCTCCAGACCAAGGGATCAAACCTGCATCTCTCGTGGCTCCTGCATTGGCAGGCGGGTTCATTACCAGTAGTGGCACCTAGGAAGTCCTGAACTCTTTATACCTATGATCTAATATGATCCTCTGAACGGGCATTTCAGAAAGGTGAGGGTAGATGATGCCCACTTAGAGATGAGGAAAGAGACTTGTTACAGCACCGCGATAGCNCCTGCATCTCTCGTGGCTCCTGCATTGGCAGGCGGGTTCATTACCAGTAGTGGCACCTAGGAAGTCCTGAACTCTTTATACCTATGATCTAATATGATCCTCTGAACGGGCATTTCAGAAAGGTGAGGGTAGATGATGCCCACTTAGAGATGAGGAAAGAGACTTGTTACAGCACCGCGATAGCACCTGGGTCGCAACCCACAAACCCAGAGCTCTTTCCTGAAGCAGAAAACTGGCTTCAATTCTAGCTTTACTTCAACCTTGGTAAGTAATAAAAGTACATGCAAGAAAAAAGCAAGAGAAAGCTAGTTAAGCATTTAAGTTGAAAATGTGATAGGAAAGCAAAGTTGATACAACAAATAACCTCAATACTTATATGGAACTAAATACTTTTAAAGGCCTGGGTGTCTTTTAAAGAAACAAACGTTACACTATTTGGAAAAGCAAATAGGTGGAATTAAAGATGACAATTAATTTTAAAAGACAAAAATAAAACCTAGTAATATCCATTAAAAGCAATACAGCAATAGACATAAAGTTCTTCCTTTTAAGTGAAGTCGCTCAGTCGTGTCCGACTCTTTGCGACCCCATGGACTGTAGCCTACTAGGCTCCTCTGTACGTGGGATTTTCCAGGCAATAGTACTGGAGTGGATTGCCAATTTAAAAAAAAAACATAAAACTTTTTTCTGAAATTTGCATCATTTCTCAGGTCACAGCTGAAATGGTAACATTCAATTTGCACAAAGATAAAACCATCACACTTATCCAAATGCAAATAAATAAATCTTTGGCCCATCACCAAATTTCAGAAACTAAGAAAAGCAGTATTTGTAATAGAAGCCACTTTTACTGAGTGTAACTGTCTCCTCTCTCTTATCTCTCTTAAATCATTTAAAATGAGTAGAGGCCAGAACTTAAAGAAAAAGAAGCTGGAATGATAAAGTACAGTATTTCGTCCCTTGCACCAAAACCAATAGGTCCCTGTACAACACTTCTCTAAATAATTTTCTCATTTCCAGTTCCTATTGTATGGGTGGAATGAGAATGCCAATTGTCCCATTTAAAGAAAAGTTTCACGTTGGTGCCTGACAAGATTATATCATTAAGGAAACAGAATTGTAAACTACCCGCCCCCCACCCCAAATAAACTCTGTCATGTTTTGTGTAGACACACATGTTATATCTATAACTTAGAGAACTCTGAAAGGATCTGCTTGGTTTCCACTGTGAGAAAGAAAAACAAAACAGAATAAAGCAAACATACACTACTTGGAGAATAAACCTAGATGATACACTTTTATAATGCTATCATTTGCAGGAGAATTTTGCACGTATTACTTCTTGGTGTTGATCTACATGTGAGGCAGGTAGAGAAAATAATTACTATCCTTACTTTGTAGAAGGAAGAATGAGACTCAAAGAGGTTAGTGACTTACCCAAAGTCAAAGGATTAGTAACTGGTTTTGCTGGCACTAAAAACCAAGTCTTTATCTTCCAGTCCAGCACTTATTGTGGTACTGCTAAATGCCCAGGCAATGCAAACAAGATTGGAAGGCTTAGTGGTTTTCTAACATGTGACAGTCAACAGCATTCTCCTTTCTTTGTCCTCTCAGTCACAGGAGAGACAATGGTGTCTTAACTTTAGTGGGGGACTTTGGGGGAGAAGCCTATTAATAGGGCTCTAAAAATAGAAAACATTCTATAAACAACTGGTAGGAATTAGGAGGGGGGTCCAGTGGTTAGGACTCCACGCTTTTGCTGCCAAGGGCATGGGTCTGATTCTCAGTTGGGGAACTAAGATCCTGCAAACCGTGTAGCAAGGCCAAGAAACAAAAACAAACTCCAAAACCAAAACCTGCTAACAATTACAGGGAAGCCTGGTGTGCTGCAGTCCTGGGAATCACAAAGAGCTGGACACAATTTAGCAGCTAAACAACAAAAGGATTATTGTCAATGCCAACTCTTTTGAGGGAAAAGCATTTCAGTGCTGACTTTTACTGAACAAGAAGGACATTCCTATGGGCTTATACTCTTGTAGGGAAACCCCAGAAAAGTAAAGGCGGCACTCTGAGACTTTTGTCAATTAGTTTAATATATGTCCATAGGTAGTTCATATTAATGCTTAAATTACAAAATTAGCTGCCATGGTCCAAATGTGTGGGACTTTAAGAAAGCTTTTATTAATCAAAAGATAGCTAAGCATATCAACTTTGATTTCTAAAATGCAGGTTAAAGGTTTGTAAAACACGGCTAATTTGAGAATTATATACCATTAAGTAATTCAACTTTATCTCATTTTTGTTATCTTTAATAACTTAATTTCATGAACTGTTAAAAAAATATTACATTTGCATCTCCCAGCTTACACATTTCTGCACTGACCTAGAGAAAAAACCATGTGGAGAGTTTCCATGCAGTTACAAAGGCAGCAGCACATGCTGTTTTCACAGCAACTTGTTATTGCCTCAGAACACACTGGCACATAAAGCATCAACAAAAAATACCCACCCACCCCTCTCCCACAAAAAACCCAACCCTTTCCCAGCCCCAGCAAAAATTACCTGGTACAAGCAGTGACTTAAAAAAATGCTTTCTCAGTAGGAAGCATTTATAAAATGCAGAGATCTGAACAAGCTAAAGGCTCGTGCAGAACAGATGGGCCTCTCCCCCAAGAGTTCCTTCCTCAAGAGGCAGGAAGAACTCTCTGTAGTTTAGGAAAGCTCATGTTAAAAAGTATATTTATGCATATTCATGGCTACTTTATACCCAGCCTCAACTGTGGAAGAGATGAAAGCAGAAGGAGAAGCACAGGGACACGGCCATAACAGAGTATAGAGCTTCTCCATGAACATCCGACAGGCTGCAGCAACCAAGGAGAACGTCTGTTGACTTCACGCAGACCACGGATCTCGCCGAGGCGAAGCAGGTAATTTTTCATGCATTTGTTACTCAAGAAAACATACAGCCACTTAAAATACAGCATTCACATTGTCATGAGCTCATTGTATCAGGTAAGGAGGAAACCGTGCTCCTATTCTTCCTGCCCTAGAAGTTTCCAAGGACGTAAGTAGCCTAAAGCCTACAGATATCCTAGATACTGTCATAAGCACCTCCCACCTATAAACATATACTGAACTAGACTGGTGAGTCCCTGAAATTTCAATACCACATAGTGTTCTAAATTTTATTTTTTTTTTCACAAGTTTAATGTAGACACAGAAGAGAACACCAAGAAATGTTTATTGTGTAATTCCAATTGTTATTTGTGGAATTGTGATTTATAGTCAGTCTTCATTGCCATTTCAACTGCCTAGCTTAAACAAAAAAGCAACAATCTAATGATATATCTATAAATTTCATGATATTTCTTCAAATATCAAGCACTAAAAGTACTGATGATTCATGTTGTAATTTTTAAAATGTTTTAAAACTATACAGATTTCATATATCATTCCTTTTATAAAATAATCAAAATAATTTGATTATCTGGAAGAAAATTACTGAAACAGACTCCTTCCAATGTATCTATAACCTCTGTAAAACTCCAAGCCAAAACAGAACAAGTGATGAAATAAGGAAACTCTCAGTCACTGGGAAACTTTAAGATGAGAAATGAACTGGTAGCTTTTGTTTCCTGTGGCATTAGGACTTAGCTCTCTGGGATGGCTATTACATGGCTTTCACTTTGATTTGTTTCATCTTCATTTGCTTCTTCTCCAGTTTCTTTTGCTCACGCCTCAAAGCAGCTTCCTAAAGAGAAAGAGGGAATCCAAACTAAGATTTAAAGTACTTGTTTAAAAAAAAAAAATCAGAACTGAATACTGCCTATACTGTTTAGGCTAACACCACAAATAACATTTTAGAAGACAGTTATAAGAATTGCTAATATGTATGTTGGTTAATGAAAATTAACTTGAAGTAAAGGTAACTAAAATCTTTAGAGCGAAATTAGACAGTACACTTACACTTATGCAGACTTTGTTATTTTGATTTTTCCCAAATATAAGAAACAGTAGCCCAACTTTCATCCTAACATATGTAACTGCAAAGGATTTGTATTTCAGTTCAGAAAATCTTAAGACCTTGTTTGATCAGGTTATTAATTATAAATCTCTTCTTATTAGCATAGCCCTTACACCCGAGCCCAACACCTTTCAATCCATAATGTCTGACTGAGAATTTTTATCATATTTTTAGCTAGGAATTAGGAGTATGCTTAAGTGCATGCTCAGTCCCTTCAGTCGTGTCCGATTCTTTGTGACCCTGTGGACTGTAGCCTGCCAGGCTCCTCTGTCCGTGAGATTTCCTAGGCAGGAATACTGGAATGTGTTGCCATGCCCTTCTCCAGGGGATCGTCCTGACCCAGGGATTGAACCAGTATCTCTTGAGTCTCCTGCACTGGCAAGTAGGCTCTTTACCACTAGCGCCACCTGGGAAGTCCCAGTATCTGTGTATATGTTTCTCTACATTTTTCAAATTAAATATGGAACAAAACAAAACAAGCAAAGCTCCACCAGCAGTGGCAAAAAAGTCAAGATCATATGTATACATGAGCCATTCAAGCCAGAAATTCATTGCAGAATTTTTTTGGGGGGGAGAGGGGGGTAAGCTCCTTTCCCATTTAATTCTCATAAGATAACTAGGCCTAGATATTACAAAGTGGTGGTTCTAAAAAAAATACATGGTTTACACCTACAAGCAACTTACAATCTGACTTAAGTTCTGGGCCCCTCTTTTTCTTAAGCCTATTAATAGTTTCAAACCCTAGAAATATTTGGAGAACTTTTTTTTTTCATAGAAAAATGAAAGGCATTATCTATTAATGAGTCCATGTAGATTCTTCCTGTGTATCTATTAAAAAGCCAATTATATTTATAAAGAAGATTGCACAAACACAGAGATCTATTTTCAGGCAAAAAACATCCATCAACTAAATGAAACCAAATCAAACAAAACCTGGTAAGAACAGGTAGGGTGAGAGGAGGCCTGCGGTACTCTGGTTGCCCCGCTTGGTGGCGTGCCTCTTCTTGGCAACTAAAACACCATAGGAGGGCTCACTTTTTCTTGGCAGCTGGCCTCCTCCACTTCCAAGTGTTTTCTTCAATCCTTGAGGCTATTCTCATTAAAATTTGCATTTCTCAGTACTCTGTTTTTCTCTTTTTTTGACTAGCATTTACAAGGTTTAAAATTTTACAGCTAGACTATGGCATCTTAATTCACAAAATATGAGAACATGCTAATGTTTGAAACACAATATTCCACAACCTAAAAATAGACATTTCTCCAAAGAGGACATAAGATGGCCAACAAAAACATGAAAAGATGCTCAACATCACTCATTATTAGAGAAATGCAAATCAAAACTACAATGAAGTATCACCTCACACTGGTCAAAATGACTATCATGAAAAAATCTACAAACAATAAATGCTGGAGAGGGTGTGGAGAAAAGGGAACCCTCATGTTCTGTTGGTGGGAATGTAGAATGATACAGTCACTATGGAGAACAGTATGCAGATTCCTTAAAAATCTAGGAATAAAACCACCATATGACCCAGCAATCCCACTACTGGGCATATACCCTGAGAAAACCATAACTGAAAAAAAAATATATACCCCAATGTTCAGTGCAGCAGTATTTACAATAGCTAGTACATGGAAGCAACCTAGATGTCCATTAACAGATGAGTGGATAAAGAAATTACGGTACATATATACAATGGAATATTATTTAGCCATAAAAAGGAAAGCACTTGAGTCAGTTCTAGTGAGGTAGATGAACCTAGAGCCTATTATACAGACAGAAGTCAGAAAAAGAAGAATTTCATATATTAACACACATATATGGAATCTAGAAATATAGTGCTGACAAACCTATTTTCAGGGCTGGAATAGAGTCACAGACAGAGAACAGGCTGTGGACACAGCAGGGTAAGGAGAGGGTGGGGAAAATTGAGAGAGTAGCCCTGAAACACATGCATTATCACATGTAAACCAGGCAGCTAGTGGGGAGTCGCTGTATAACACAGGGCGCTGAGGGTGGCACTGTGACATCCTGGAGGGGTGCGATGGGGTGACGGAGGCGCAAGAGGGAGGGGACATACGGATACTTCTGGCTGGTTCGTGTTGTTGTATGGAAGAAGCCAACATGATGTTGTAAAACAATATCTTCCAATTAAACATAAACTTTAAAAAAAAATCCTAAACCAAAAGCAACTCTTAAGTTTGAGATTCTAAAAAACCAAATACAAAGAAGAAATATTAGAATTCTCTAATCTACAATCAAAATAGAAATTTTATAAAACAAGTGTATTTGGACCGTAGGTGCCATGTGTTGGCTTTTATTAAAAGTCCTAATTTCTTTCTACCTCAGTATATGTTTGGCCTGAAAGATGTTAGTGGAACTTTCAGAAAGGGCTTGTGCTGGGAACAGAATAATTCATATCATTCACCAGGATCGAGACTCAATCTAACACGGTTTGAAGAACAGGGAAGATTATTCCTTTTTTTTTTATAGTGCCAACTGTCCCAAATGTTGAGAAAATGCTAAGGTTTTGCCTGTGCACATTCCTACCCAGAATTACATTTAACAGCCAAGATGGCACCAACAGGCATCTCCTTGTAAAGGTTTTACCCCAGCGGTAAGAAAAGTCTGTCTTACCTCCAGCCTGCGCTGCTTCTCAGGATCCTCCTCATTCATGATTCGCTCCTTCTCGGCTCTTTTCTTCTCCTCCCGCCGGGACTGGGCTGCTTCCTGCCTCTGCACATGTGTCAGCTTCAAGAAGTTCTCCTCCACTCGAGCTCGGTTCTTCTCTGCTTTTTGTTTGCCCTTTCCCCAGGAAACAAAGCAATTCATCAAAAATCCATTTCAGTCCAGCAGAAACAAAGTCCCATTCAGTATTCTTTCATAGAACCACTCCCACCGAGCAGTTTCAAGCCAGCTAGCAAAGATAAAATCACTGAAATAAGCAAAAGATGACCCCATCCTCCCTGCTGCCCCCTAAAAAGGGGAGGGGAACAACAAAAAGAGGCTCCAACTTATAATAAAAATAAAGTCTTACTTCTCTGTTGAGTCGGAACTTTTTGGCTTTATCAATAGAATAAATCACCATGTTCATCAGGGGTAGTAAAGCCTCCATATCCTTCGGGTGAGTGTTACCTGAGCCAGGCACTGGAAAACAAAACCATTTTCTTTTTGAGTTAATGGCAGCATTCAGACTTCTGGTATTAACTTTTTATATTAATAGGCTCCTTTCTCCAAGTTTCTTAGACAGCTAAAAAGCAGCAGCAAATAGAAATTAAAATATATACAAGGATCTCTTATTGAAGAAACCTAATAACCAAGATGCTGGTATGGGGTTAGTTTTATTGTCGTTTTTTTACTGCTATCTTTTAGAAAGAAGCCATATTCTCCCTAAGATCATCTCACAGAAAACAAAGAACTCAGGAAGCAGAACACTTACCATTAAATGTAAACAATAGTGTCCTCTTAGTATCAGGCAGCTTTAAAGGCTGACCCTCCCTGTCATAAAAGAAAAGGCTATTTAGAAAGAACATGAGAGAGACTTTCCATGCACATAAGTCACACAGTTCACTTAGATGAACAGATACCTGCAAATAAGCAGCACAGTATTTGTCTTGGCATCCCCAAGTCAAATACAATCTCAGAGACTGAAGGAGCTTTACAGGTCATCTGGTCCTCTCGTCTATCTGATGGATGCATTCCCAAGTGATCTTTATCCTATCCTTGAACACCTCCAGTGATGTCCCCTCCAGGCAGGATATATTTCATCTCACCTGGGGAGCCAGAAATGAGCCTATATTTAAGTATGAGGCCCATATTTTAAAACCTTTTTATTTTGATGGGTTTTAAGTTTTATTTCCAACTCTTTATCTAGCTTCCTATAATGAAGGCTATTTTTTTGAGTCAGGATCAGAATAAATTTAGATATAATCTACTGTAGCATATAATAATTCATTTCTGACCCACCAAAGATTCCTCTTGTAATCTTTGACTTTCAGCCTTCCATACCCCCACCCTATATAAGATGCTCCATGAATCCGCAATGTGATACTTTGCCCACAGTATTATTACTGAGTTGAGCAAGGTAAGGATGATGTAATACTATCCAGAGGCATAAGCAATTTTGATTATCTTGGTGATTTTGATAACAAAACTAAAATCCAAACTGGCTTTTTTAACTGTACTCAACTCCACATTCCTTAGCCAAAAATTTAGGTCAGAACCAATTCTACACCAAGGGTAAACTTAAACGTGCTCTCCTGAGACCAGATGTGAAATCACACATCAAATTTAAGTCCTGAATATGTATATCTGAACAATGTTTTTATAAAGCCAGAAACTTTACAAGCATTAAAGGTGTCTGATAATATACTAGAAAGAATATATTCACCCAACCATTAAAGAAGGAAGCCAGGAAAGGCCATGAATTACAAAATGCTTAACATTTGCAATCAATCAAACACAAGTCAGACATCACAGATTCGCATCATAAATTAAAAAAAAAAAACCCTAGAGTATAAAAGAGATTACTAGTTGTATTTTCTTAGCACCAGCCAGTCGGTAAGACTCTCCTTTACCTCACTGAGTGGGTGATGCGTACACGCAGTGACACATGCGAACAGAGGGGGCTTATTTGATTGTTTCCCATAGGTTTTCAATTACCTTCACGATGCATGCAGTCAAAGCAAAGGAAAACTCATTTGGGAAGGGTAACTGCAGAAGCACCTTGCAGGTATTTCAACACAGAAAGCTAGTGAAGAAAACTGATCAATATTTTTATCTCATACGTACTCTTGCATAATTTTTGGACCAGAGAACTGGTCTGAAAAATGAATGGATTCAATCTTGTCAGCATAGTGTGTAAGAAAGTGAAGCATCTGAAACAAAAGAAATTTTTTTTTAAAGTAGGCTTGATGCAACTCCCTTTTTTCATAAAGATATTCATACTTTAATCCTCTTTACTTTTGCACAATGTCATGAAGCCTAAAGCTTTACAATGAAACTAGTACCTTTTTTAGTTACACCAATGATCAAAAGTCTTCCTACCGAGCAACTGAAAATTCATCCAAAATAACGTTCAAAATACAATGAAAAAAGCAACCATACCCCACCCCCCAAAAAAAGAAGAAAAGAAAAATACAGATGAAAGCATGAACATAAAATCTAAACTATTTTCAGGGATTTTTCACAACCATATTACCCAGAACTTACATTTAGAACTGTCTTTCAGCTATCTTGTATTTTTATGATAGTAAGAAGTGCTGCTACCATATATGACCAAGAGAAAAAAAATAGTTTATTTATTTATTTATTTGGCTGTGTCAAGTCTTAATTGCTGCACGTAGGATCTTTAGTTCTGGCGTGTGGGATCTGGTTCCCTGACCAGGGATTGAAGTCAGGCCCCCTGGGGATTGGGAGCACAGTCTTAGCCACTGGACCATCAGGGAAATCCCTATATCCACTTTCTATTCTAACTGAAGCTTAAAAAAAAAAAAGTACTAACTGACATGGTAATAGGATTAAAGTTATTTTCCAAAAAGCCTAAATGCCATTAGCAATCCTAAGGACAACTGATTCTTGGGTAGAGAGAACTTCTTGGCTAATAAAATTGCCTTTTTGACAAGTGAGTCTAGTGTTTAAGGAAGGTTTTAATGGTTGTGTGGAAAAGGAAGAGAAAATGGTGAATTTGTACAGTGTAACTTTCAGGGAGACTGCCCTGTACACGGCCAAGGTCTGCAAACGTGTGTTTCTATTGTCTTTACCTTTGTGTCCATCATTCCGTCTGTGACTTCTCCCATCTCTGACAGGATGGCCAAGGAGTCAGGCAGTCCATACTTCGCTCCTGACTTGGGTTTGTCACTACAAAACTCACTCTAGAGGAAAAAGCGGTTGAAAGTAAGACACAATATTTTATTATGCACAGGAACTTCTTTTCTCAAGAGAATAGGTACTGACCTGTTTCAGTGATACAACTGGTCAAGTTAATTATCTTATGCCCTGAGTAGAACTTTTATGTAATAAAGAGACAGAGTTTCTACATATTATTTGAGTTGGAAGAACCCGACATACCAGATCTTGCATCTCTTTCTGTAGTCGCACCAAGGCTTTCCGAGTACCAACAGCAAACACGTAGGTATCCATGTCTTCATCATTCATAGTTACTTTTATTTGCTTTAAAAAAAAAAATTCACCTATTAGGTTCTATGATAGGCAGATTTCTAAGAGAGCCTCCAAGATTACTGCCGACTGCCACATCTTCCCCTTGAATATGAGCAGGACCTGGGAATGTGGTATTATTGCTCCCATGATACTGTGTTACTTGGAAGATGGTCCCTAATCAGCTGACTGAGTTAATCAAAAGGGACACCGCCCCCCTCCCCAGGTGGACTGACATAATCAAGAGAGTCCTCAGAAGGGACTGGGCCCTACTTAAAGAAAGAGTCAAAGAGTGAAAGGGCAACGGAGCGGGACAGGGAGGTGGAGGGGAGGGAGGGGTGGGAGTCGGAAGGACCACATGGCAAGTGCCTGAGAAAGGCCTCCAGGAGCTAAGAATGGTTCCCAGCAACAACTAGCAGGAAAATGGGAACCTACAACCACAGGGAGCTGAATTCTGCCAAAGCCTGAATGGCCCTGGGAAGAGGGGCCTCAAGCCAGATGCACGGCAGCTCTGTGCATCACCCACCCCCATACCTGTGCATTACCCAGCCCCACACCTCTCTTCCGTTTGGCTGTTCCTGAACTTCATCCTTTACAATAAAGGATGTAATAAAGGATACTTTAAAGGATCCTTTACAATAAAGGATGATAAGTGTAAAGTGTTTTCCTGAGTTCTGTGAGCTGTTCTAGCAAATTACTGACTCCGAGGGGAAGGCTGTGGGAACTCTATAGACTTATAGCTGGGCAATCAGATGTCTGGTGGCCTGGGACCTGTGAAGTGTGGGCAATCTTGTGGGTCTGAGACCTTTAACTTGTAGGTCTGGCACTAACTCCAGGTAGACAGTATCAGAACTGAACTGAATTGCTGGCCACCCCGCTGGCATCCGGCGAGTCAGAGAACCGGTTGCTAGCACTGGAAGCCAGCAACTCCCCAGAAGCAAGTTACACTGTTTTTAATGCTCTACCCTGGACCAGAGAGATAAAGTTATAAGCCTGAAGAGTCTGGTATGATAAAACATGGTCCTATTTCTTTTATTAACTCTTTAAAAGCTTAGCTCAAAATATACCAGTATATGTAAGGATGAAGGCAACATTAACAGGAGATATGGCAAAGACCTGATAAGATGCCAGCTGCTAAAAGAAAGGGTTTTCTACCCTTTGATCACTGAGGGGAAACTACACAAAGTAACGTCTTAAGCAGAACTGTCCTGATAAAAGGGCTTAAAAATACAAAGACCTTCTTGTTTGCTGAGGTTGTTTATCCCTGTAGGGGGAAACATAAAAAAACAAAACCAACAAAAAAAGGTAAAAGGCTGCCTGGCTCAGAGGAAAAGCAAAGATTAAATCTACCTCAGGAAAGAACTAAAACTGATTACCACAACACAATAAAGAATAATTTCTATGAAAAAGATGCTGACGATGCAGCAAAACTTCCTCCTTTGAGTTGTAATTGATGAGGCTCTAAAAATGTGTGGATTCAATCATCTGTGTCCATATTAGAAAAATTATATAAACAGTTTTACAACAACAAAAAGAGCTTTTAAATAACAATTGAGTTTCAGCCAATAAAAATATACAAAATATTGTATATTACTGAAACAGCCCTATTAACCGGATATTATTTGTAGCTCCTGGGTCACCCCCATACCCCCAGTTGCAGCTAGCTGTACATTGAGTGGAACATGATCTGTCTAAACAGAAAATGTTCCATTTTGGAGGAGACAAAGGACACGAGTTGTCACAAAGTCCAAGTATGATCCAGGCAAGAAAAGAAACAAGCTCTAAGACATGAAGAAGCCAATCTGTTCAGGGAAAACCCGGGGACGAATACCTACCACTTGGTCACTCACTGGCCTCATCATCCGGGCCAGGACATTCAGTAAGTCCTGCCTCTTGAGGAACTAGAAAACAAGAAAAAAGAAACCCAAGAGAACAATTGCAACTTCTAGTTGTTATAAGGAACAGACCTTAGAAGGGAACTCACATGCTTTATAGAATACACGCGACATTAGCCAGTCAGTAAAAAGACAATACTTAGTTATTCGCTTGCATAGCGTGCACGATCTTAGCTCCCTGACCAGGGATTGAATCCAGGCCCCCTGCAGTGGAAGCGCAGAGCCCTAACCACCAGACCACCAGGTAATTCCCCAAAGACAATTTTTAGATCTCATTTTAAGTTCCCCACTTACCCTCAGCTGGATAAGCATCCCCTCACAGCACACCCGGCCAGAACACCACAGGTTGTAAATGTGCTCATTCTCCTGGTTCAGCTTTCCTGTGCTGGTGGCTTCCTTGTTGGTTCCATCATCCCCTGGGGGTAAAACCACATACCATGATCCGCTGGAAATGCTGGGCCTAATCACCACACTCTCTTCTACTCTGACCCCAACATGATGGTAACTTTAGGTGAACAATACTTTGCTATCTTATAGAACTCTACTTTACACATAGATTACAGAGATGGGCATTATTCCTTTTACTTCTTATTGTCACCATTCAAAAATTATGGACTCTAGTATTACTTGCGTGTCCTTATCAGTTAATGACATCCAGCTTGGAGTATAAATATCTCAAGAATAGGTACAAAATGGAACAAAGTCAATTGAAGTGCCTGCCAAAAGTTTTTTAAAAAGAAAGAACTAAAACAAAACCTATGTACTGAATAAAAAGTATCATTAGTACTAACTAGTCAGCACTCCCTCATTCTGTCTCCTTTCAGTTAACTGTATCCAAGTGTGCTTTTTCAGCAGCAAAATAAAAGCGGTATTAAGAGTTGTATTTTAGAGCTAGTGTGTGTTAAAGTGTTAAGTCACTCAGCTGTGTCCGACTCTTTGTGACCCCATGGACTATAGCCCACCAGGCTCCTCTGTCCAGGGAGTTCTCCAGGCAAGAATACTGAAATGGGATGCCATTTTCTTCTCCAATTTTAGAGATAGAGAAAGCTCAAATTCTAGTCATTTCCTCTCTCCATTTAATTCATTAAGTATACCAAAAAAATGTATCCAACTTTACAAGGTACAGCAGACTGATACACCAACTAAAAACACTAGGTTCTCATGGTTGCAACTGAATAGCTTAGGCAAGTTTTAACATCTCTGGACTTCAGTTCCCCCTTTAGGAAAACAGAAACTATATCCAACTGAAAATTTTGTTCTAAAGGTCGAATAAGAAACAATGTATGTATGCAAACACTCAGGAAACATAGTACACAGTCCCAATAAAGAGCAGAAGAGAGGGATACTTGCTCACTATCAAAGGGAAACAAAGTGTTTAAAGCCAAACAGAGGTCCAAGCCGGGGAGTCCACCTCAGCCCCTGCTCAACAGGATGCAAGGCCTCCCCTAAGGCACTCCAGCATATACCTCTGCACGCATGCATGCTAAGTACACTTCTGCAGTGGATCTCAGACCAAAGTGCGGAAAACCTGAAGGAATTCTGAAGGACTTCTAAAAGATGAATTGAAAGCATTTCACAAGCTACCAAAAATGTCAAAACTCTTTGCTGTTGGCTAGATTTTTATCAACTTCTTTTGGTAACACTGATTACCTCAATTCTATTGGAAGCTGCATAGCAAATGATGAATAATGAAAGAGGAGAAAACTATTTCATAAATGCAATGTATTCATTATGTAAAATCTAACAAAAAAGGGATCTTTGAGAGAGGGGAAAAAAGCATCCTCTTCACAGTGCAGGAAAGCAGTTAGATGCTGATACTGAGAACAAGAAGCAGTTCTTACCACGTAGTTTTCAAGCAGGTAGCTAGACCTGTATTAGCTTAACTTACCTACTAAGGTAAAGTTGCTCTCCAAAAGCTCCCTGTGAGTGTTAAACCAGGCCTGAGCAAGGCGACTGTTTTTATTCTTCCCGATGATATAATTCATGATGTAGGCAAGCAGACCAGTCACCATCAAAATCTCTAGATAATAACTCTCCCAACTGTTCTGGAGGTGTGCAGGGACCTGAGGAAGGACAGTCATTCCATTTAACGTTGCCTGAGGCTTTGAAGGACAAAGCTAACTCAAGGGATGAAGGAGGAGACTACCCATACATGGAAGTGGATCCTTTAGATAACTGTCACTGAATATGGTTATACTTCGAAAAATGGCCCATTTCGGTGTTCGGTGTCATTTTTGGAAAAGATTCTTTAAGGAAATCTGAGGATAATCAAACAAGATAAAAAGCTGGAATCCCCTCTGTATTTATCTTGATTCTGAGCCCCATCCCCCAAATAAACCCAAAGTCTATCCTCTTCATTCCTTGGTAGATAAAACTAGGGAGGCTAAAATAAAAACATAGGGGTTGCTTCTCTATGTGCACAGTGTTATCAGAGGAACTGATGTCAAACTCTTTCATGGCTCCCAGGATTATGTCGATGCCAGCTGCATGTCACTAATTATCTTTCTGAGATTAATGACAGCAAGATATTTTGTTTGTCAGTTTCGGATTCAAAATCTATATACCTACATCAACAATTGTTATTGGGTCTTTACTTTTGCTAGAAGAAGTATCTGGTTTGTCTTCATAGCCTTCAAATTCTTCATCATCATATGGTTCACTCTCAGTATCTCCCTCCTACAAAAACAAGGCACAATCTGTTTCCCCCATAAATGTCACAAGCAATTTTATCTCATTTTTACAGGCACCATTTGTAGAGGAAAACAGAACATGAAAACAGCAAGCACAGGACACAGAGATATGACACATTTTAAACAAATGGCAACTCTCCATGCATTTGAACCCTGGGTTCTAAATGACACAATTTCCACCCACCCACACACCAATACACATCTAGCCCACTCCTTCCCCGCTTTCCACGGAGGAGAAAAATACAATTCATTCTTTGCTGAATATAAAAGGTGGCAGTGAACCACAAACATTTAGAAGAGCTCCACCTGCTGAATAAAAATGAACACACAGAGAGTAAAGGTCTCCCTTAGTGCTAGTTACACCACGTCCCCTCCTTCTAATTTCCCGAGAAATCAGTGAAAAAGCAGCTTTACCTGGGTATCTGCATCTTCAAAGTCTCCTTGGCTTTCATCCTGCCCTTCCAACTCCACAGTGGTCTCATCTTCATCATCTTCAGTGGTGATCACCCGTTGCGGAGATTCAGTGACGGAATCTTCTGCAACGTCCTCAAATTCAGCAAAGTCATTATCATCATACTCTACGATGTCTTCCTCATCCTCAAAATCATCAAACTTGGCTTCAGAGACACTCCCAAATATCAAAAGGACAACACAGAAAGCATGGAAGCCTTTCATTGCACCTTAAAAAATGAGCCAAAAGAAAAAAAAAAAGACAAAACCAAAAAACCCTAAATGGACTGCTTTGCTATATATACTGATCACATTTTGTAAATAGTTAAAAAAAAATCTAAGATTCTCCCACTTTTCTTATTGAATACTACTCATTTCAGATAGTATTATGTAAACAACAATAACGTGAGACTCAAGAGGCCTGGGTTCTAGTCTGGGCTCTCTCACTAGTTATCTGTAAAATCTTGGACAAGTCATTTAATTCCCTTAGGTTGTGTTTCCATTTAAGCTGTGTATTCAGGAAGCATTTTTTTTTTTTTGAGTGCCTATAAAAAGTTTTATATAGAAACTGGGAAGAGGAATAATAAAAGAATGAGATGCAACTATTTATTAGTTGTAATAATAATAATACATAAATAGAAAAGCTCTTCAGCATTAAATCAACTTTATATGTGCAAATCATCACCAACAAAGCAAATGTTTAAGACGCAAAGTGCTACGCATTATCCTACAGGCTTTACAAAGAGCAACTAATTTAATCCTCTTAACAACCCTCTGAAGGAAGTAGCTTTATTAACAAGCCCATTTCATATAATGAAATCTGACTGGCAACAAAATGTGCCAAATCATATGAAAATATTAAGGATAATGAAATCATCTTACCAAATGTGTAAGGTTTTACAAAAAAGGGGAGTGCATGTGAGACAGAGTTTGAACAGTAGCTAGATTTCAATCACCAAATCTATTTAGGATGATTTCTAGTCCTCCTCTCTTTTTATCTAAATACCAGCCCTACATCACCAAACGTCTAACAGACACATCCATTTTGATGCCTGACAAACTTTTTCTGTATAGTACAATAAATATCAGGTAGTAAATATCATAGGCTTTGTGGGCTACATACCTATCTCTGTTGCATATTCTTCTTTAAAAAAAAAAAACCCTTTAAAAATGCAAAAACAATTCTTTGTTTGCAGACTGTACAGAGAGCCTGCCTCTCAGGCTGCATTCTGACCCTGCCCAAAAGTCATCTCAAAATCAACAGGTATTTGAATTTCTCTATTTTGCTATTAGTATCAGTCCCATATTTCTAGTTCTTACTTGTTGAAAAGAGCAAGATACATAATTTCTCATCTTCTTTTCCCTTTGAAATCTAACCAGTCACCAAATTCTGGTGTTTCCTTCTTAGATTCCCAAAGCCACCATGATAACCCAAGTTATCACCACCTACTCAAGAAGTACAGTATTATCCTAAATGGTCTTCCCTGTCTTAACTCTCTCTCTACTTCTCTCTAAAAACTACCATTATTCTTCTCAGACATGACTATTGGTTTATAAGGATTCAATAACCAATGAAGGCTAACCAGTTCCTGTACAATAACATAAAAACCCCCCGGCTTTCACTGCTTTTCATAAAATGCTCCTCCCAAAGCAAATCAAACATACTGTCAATGAGCACATCACTGTTTCAGATGCTGTGCCAAGAGAATCTAGCTTTAAGGATATGGGTCACAGCATGATAGGAAAAATCTAAAACTGGTTAAATCATGCATATATACAAAATCAAGCTTACTTTCTGTTCATTAATGAATGAAATTAGAACCCAACCCATGTTGTTTTAGAAGCAAATACCAAAAAGGTCTGGAAGGTTACACATACATCTACATACAAAGAGTAGTTATTATGTATGATAGGAGTATAGGCTTTCTGCATGATTTTTCTATTTTTCTAGTTTTTCTGTGATTTTTCTTTTTTTTTTCTGTGATGTTTTTGTAATAAAATGTTCTTTACAAAATAAAAGGACAGTTCTTGCACTCAAGAAAAGGCACTGTAATGTGAGGAACAGCCATAGCACAGAGGCAGGAAGCAGAACATTTCAGAAGTCTAGAATGACAGAACTTGGGTTTGCAGACCCAAATGGGATAAAGGAGGCTAAACAGGCCAGCACAGGCGAGATCTTAATGATGTTGCTGTTTAGTGGCTAAGTTGTGTCTGAGTCTTCTCCCTTCGTGGGATTTCTTCTCCCTCTACCAGGCTTCTCCCTCCGTGGGATTTCCCAGGCAAGAATACTGGAGTGAGTTGTCATTCCCTTTTCCAGGGGATCTTCTAACCTGGGGAATGAACCTGAGTCTCTTGTGTTGGCAGGCCAATTCTTTACCACTGAGCCACCAGGAAAGCCCAAGAACATGATGGTTCTGATTTAAACGCCACACATGTGGATAATGAGAATCAACTAAAGGATTTAAGTATCAGAGTGCCACAATCAGATCTGCAATGTAACTCTGACAGCTCACACACAATCAGAGAAGGGCACCTGAGGTGAGAAAAACTCGAAGTGGCTGAGATAGACCGAAGATAAAACATGACTGAACTGTCAGTGCTATTGGAAATGAACAAGAAAATAGATTTGACAAGTATCTAAAAACTGTATTTGTCAACATAAGGGAGTGAACATAAAGAATGTGGGAAAAGAAGATCCTGAGTGATTCCAAGTTTTGGCTTGATTAACAGCTGGACAAAGTCATCCTTGAGATAAAGAACAACAAAGGAGAGGGAAAAAAAAATGGGGGAAGACAATAAATTAAATTTAGTACCAGCTAAAAGTTTGGAGTATTTTCAAGCAATATGTTAGATGATTAA
The DNA here is from genome assembly GCA_006410615.1 of Neotragus moschatus. NCBI lineage: Eukaryota > Metazoa > Chordata > Mammalia > Artiodactyla > Bovidae > Neotragus > Neotragus moschatus. Next base: position 1,179,222 of record SJYA01002587.1, read on the forward strand.
CATTTCTCTCTTAATTGTCACAATCCCAAAAGGTATTATAACTTATTTTACAAAAGAAGAAAAGGAAGCAGTTTGAAATATAAGCCTGGAGTTCAGGCTATGAGCCTAAGTTGGAAATAAGATGGTAAGAGAATGGATCAGATCCCCAGGGAGTATGAAGAGTTAGATTAAAAAAAAAAGGGGGGGGCCAAAATATCTTGAAACAAATCATAACAGCTAAAAGGTGGGCGCAGTAGGGAGAATTAGAATGGGAAACTAAGGGATGGATGGAGAAAAAGAGACTTTGGTTCAAGTGCTATCATATTACAGAAGCCAAAGGAGAAACACATCTCTAAGGAAACAGAGGCTGGTTTCAATTGCAGCAGAAAGTTCAAGTAAAATTTGGACCAAAACTTTACAAATGTTAATGAGGAAGTCATAATTGGCAACTCCAAGGAAGTGGTGCAGGATGCAGGGAGCTGAGCACTAAGTGAATGGGTGGCAACAGGGAGTACAGACTAATCTCTCAAGGTGCTCTGGCATCGTGAATATTCTGTATCTCGTATTTACAACACCATAAATTCATAAAGGAAATTGGTTCAGTATCAAAGACTATTGCCCAACAATACCCTCCAACTCATGGCTGCTCAAGCAATAGTCTTAGAATCGGACGAAGTTCATAAATTTTGAAAGGCACAAATGATTTGAGAAATGCCACCAAGGAGAGGTCAATATTCTGTCTTTTCCAACATTTGATCTTTGAGGTTAGTACCAGGGGACATTTTACAAGAAAACACAGATGCCTTCTTGACAACAGTCTCGAAGAGGTTTGTGCTGTGTCTCCACAGTCTTCAGCTTCATGGGCAAAAGTGGAAAAAGTATGAAAAGGAGCACCTACGTCGGTGGAGTTACATTTGCTTTAAAACATCAGCTCTGGGCTTCCCTGGTGGCTCCGTGGTAAAGAATCCACCTGCCAATGCAGGAGACATGGGTTCCATCCCTGATCCGGGAAGGTCCCACCTGCCTTGGAGTAACTCAGCCAGTGCAGCACCGCCATTGGGCCTGTGATCTAGAGCCTGGGAACTGCAACTACTGAAGCCCACAGGTCCTAGAGCCTGTGCTTGGCAACAAGAGAAGCCACTGCATGGAGAAGCCCAAGCACCACAAGCAGAGAAAAGCCCTCCCAGTATCGAAGACCCAGCAGAGCCAAAAATGAACAAATAAATAAAATTAAAAGCAAAACAAAACACCAGCTCTGCCATTTGCCAGCTGTATGATCTTGGGTAAACTACTTAAATCCCTGTTTCCCAGGTACAAAAAAGGGAGGTCCATTCACTCCATGCCTCGTAAGGCTACAGTGGACGTGACAGGAGATAGGTGCTTGGCACATGTAAGGCCCTCAGTAAACAGCAGTTCCTATTACTTCCTTCCACTGTGCCTTATGAACGCCTTCTAAGATGTAAAAATACTCCATCTTTAGTATTCCCTTTTAGATCCATGTTTGAAACTTTTTGAAATAGAGAAGCAGATACAGGTTAACATTGGCACAGTCAGCCTGACTGCCTGCCTGCCAAAAGGTCTGTGAATTTCCACTTAGAATGTTTACACCACAGAAGCACTTCTAAGATAACTCAGCACTGTAACAGAGCCCCTTTAAGGGTATTTAGGTTAAAATTATCCAAGCCATCTGTGCCTTGGCCTTCAGTCTCAGAAGTCTCTCTGCAGGCACCTGTCAACTCATTTCTCAAATGCACAAACCCTCCCGGAGGGGCAGACCCAAGACTCCCTGGACAGGCCACACCAGCACTGACAAGTCCTGTCTGATTTCTTCTCCTAGCTTATTCCACAGTCTCAGCGGTTGGTTTAGTCACTAAGTCGTGTCCGACTCTTTACAACCCCATGGACTGTAGCGCCAGGCCCCTCTGCCCATTGTATTTCCCAGGCAAGAATACTGGAGTGGGCTCTGGTTGGGTNTTTCCAGAGCCAAGCCCAGTGGAAGGTCTTTCATACAGAATTCATGTTTAGACTTTAAGTGGTTAAGGAAAAAAAATGTATGTTGCATTTTCTTGTACCCAGATGGGACATACTATGGCCTAACATGCAGTTCATTCACTCAAGAAATATTTTTGTTGATAACTTCTGTGTGCCTGTTCCCTACCGGTGTGCTTGATTTGTGACCCGACCCTCATGAAACATTGTACTGAGGGGAAGAGAGAAAACAAATATATAAATTATACTGTATGTTAGAAGATGATTAATGCCTTAGGTGAAAAAGAAATAAAGCTGAAGAGAGGAATGGGGAGATGTTGCATTTTTAAACAGCAAGGTCAGGGAAGTGTTTACAGACAAGCTGATGTTTAAGCAGACTAGATAAGGAGGTGAGGGAGTGAGCCCAGCTAGTTTCTGGAGGAATGATCCTTCCAGGCAGAGGAACCAGCAAGTATAAAGACTTTGAAGAGGACAATGCTGGCTTGTTACAGGAACAGTTAGAAGACCAGCATGTTTGGAGTACTGTGAGCAAAAGGAGGAATTATTAGGAGATAAGGTCAGGGAGGGGAACAAGGTGTTGCAGGGAGCACCAGACAACCAGGACCTTTTAGGCTGTTGTGAAGATTTCATTTTTCTTCTGCCTGAGATAGAAACTGAGAGTTTTGAGCAGGGGAATGGTAAGATCTGACCTACACTGTTAATAATTTAGTGCAATTTGTGGAAGAGTACAGTTCTTTATGTTTTAGTTTTATCACATTTTTATGTAATCAGCTCTTAGTTTCTTTAAGCTAGCATAGAGAAAAGAGTTGCTTCTAGAACAAATGCAGTCTAGCATTTGCTTATTTTGGCTTTAGAAGAATGTGTTGAAATTCTTGGGGTTTGTACAAATTCTTGCTAAAGAATCAGATTTATAGTGTGTGAGTTATTCTCAAGGCAGATTATTAGAGTAGATGGTGATCAACTATCACTAGAAATCTTTCTCCTACTCCAAAAACACAATGATAAAGAAAAAGTAACATAATCGTTTTTTAGTCCACTATTTTTAAAGTCATTTGTATCTTATTTTCCACCATTTCTCAAAACATAAACTAGCCAAATTGTCTTCCTTGTGTTCCTACACTTATTCTAATTTCCTAGACTTTGCTGTTTCTAGCTTTCCTNAAAGTAACATAATCGTTTTTTAGTCCACTATTTTTAAAGTCATTTGTATCTTATTTTCCACCATTTCTCAAAACATAAACTAGCCAAATTGTCTTCCTTGTGTTCCTACACTTATTCTAATTTCCTAGACTTTGCTGTTTCTAGCTTTCCTCCTTGTGTCATACTTCTCTACTCAGCTTATATCTTTCCATGTTAAAAAAAAAAAACTCATCTCCTGGGTTCCAGCTCTCTTGAAGCCTGTCCCCATTTGTCGACTTGTAGTAATCTCTGACATCCTCAGTGTCATGTGGCACCAAGGTATGGAATCTCTTAAGTTGAAAGAAACTTGAGAAGTCTTAACTTGCTATCTTCCATTAACCAATGGAGAGATTGATTTCTGGAAAGAAAAAAAAAAAACGATAAAACGTGACAGCTAGTACGCATTGTGCACCATTTGCCAAGCTGTGTTCCAGATGTATTTTTGTGTGTGAATTCAGTTTTTCACACCAGCCCTATGAAGTAGGTGATAGTCTCACCATCTTATAGGTGAGGAAAGTAAGGCCAGAGAAGCTGAATAACTTCCATGAAGTTCACATCAAGTTAGTTGGCAAAGCCAGTGTTTAAATGCAGGCAGCTTGGCTCCATGGTCTGTGCTGCTTTACTGTGCTGTTAAGATTTTCTACTAAATCACATTTTAGTGCCTAAAACAGTACCAAGCAGGTATTGATGCTTTATGCTGTCCTCAATTTTTCTCGTTGGCCAAGTTGTGAATCTCCCTGGGTCCCCTATACGTTGAATAAACATGAATGATGAGTGTATTCTCTGGAAAACAGAAGAGAAAAAAAGAAAGAAAATGAATAAACCATAGAGTTTGTGACATGGAGCTGGAGAGAGAAAAAAAGAACACAGATAGCTTTGAGTAGATGTTGGGTGTTTTAAGACTAGAACGGGAGTTTAATGAAGGAAGTAGCTTTTCTCTGGGAAATCACATTCATGTCATAGTTCTAGGAGTTGGTATTTGAGATGGGTGTTGAAGGATAGGACTTTGGCAGATAGATAAAATGAGAGATCTGGTGGGAACAGAATGCAGGGAGAGGGAAGAGCATTCACCAGAGTGCGCGTAAAGCAGTTCATTGCCACAGTGGAGAGTCTCATTCCAGCCTGATTGAGTAACTGGAGAGCTGTTGAATTGAAGGGAATGACAGGATCAGAAGTGTATGGCCAGAAGGTGAGGGGTCGGGGTCTGGAGAAACCCCGAAGGAGGTTTGAGTGTGACTTTCCCTAGTTCCAAAATATTAACAAACACCTGCCAAAAGAGGTAGGAATTCTTATTTTCTCTTATTGCTATTTATTTCTGACCCACTATTATTTCATTTAATACTTTATCTCATAGGGCTGTTTCCCTCACTTCTTGTAGGTTAAGAAAGGGAGAGATGTTATCCCTCAGTACCGGGCACAAAACAAAGTGATTATTGATCTACATAAAACATGTTTGTTATTTCTAAGACCCAACTCACATTGCTCTCTTTAAAGCAAATGCTGATACATTTTGCTTATGGTTCTATTAGCTAATTCTTTTCAAAGTAAATGTTTTATTTTTAAAAAGCACTATTTTTTAAAGAGAAAAATGTAACTGAAATTTCACAAGTATATTTGCATTTTAGAGTAGAAGCTGAGGTCTGGACAGCATCATTCTCCCTCATAAACCGGATAAAATAACAGTCTAAAAATACATGTATGATTGAATTCTGATTCTTTGATTTTCAAGGTTTTTTTTTTTTTTTAACTATTGTAAAATAACACATGAAAAATCAAAACCATTCTCAAGTGGGCAGTTCACGGACATTAAGCACATCCACATTGTTTCGCTACCATCAGCACCATAGTGTCCACAGAACTTCTTTCACGTTAGAAAACTGAAGCTCTCCCCGCATTAAGCAGTAACTCCCCATCCTCTCTCCTGATTCCTGGCCACCACCCTTCTACTTTGCCTCTGAGTTTGACTAAGTACCTCGAGTGAGAGGAATCATACCATATTTGTCCTTTCGTGACCGGCGCGTTTCTTTATTTCTGGCTGGACTAGGTCTTCGTTGCTGTGCCCAGGCTTTGCCTGGTCTCTCTGATGGTGAGGGCTGCTCTCTGGTTGTGGTGTGTGGATTTCTCGTTGCCTGGCTTCTCTTGTTGCAGTCCCCAGGCTCTGGGCGCAGGGGCCTAGTTGCCTCGGGGCGTGTGGACTCTCCCCGAACCTGGGGTCAAACCTGTGTCCCCTGCGCTCGCGGGTGGACTCTTATCCTCTGTGCCACCAGGGAAACCCAGCTTATTTCCTTAACTTGATGTCCTTAAGTCTCATCCATGTTGTAGCATGTGTCAGAATCTTCTTCCTTTTTAAGTCTGAGTACTATTGCTATATATTTATCTTGCCACATTTAGTTTATTCATCCATCTGTAGACACTTGGGTTGCTTCCACCTTTTGTCTTGTGAATAATGCTACTTGGAACATGGGTGTAACAAATGTCTGTCCCTGTTTTCAGCTCTTTTGGGTATATACTCAGGAGAGGAAATGCTGTATCATATAGTTCTATGGTTAGTTTTTTTAGAAGCCACTATAAAGGGAGCTTTCAGAAGACCCATGAATGGTGGACTACATTAATAATATCCTCACTATGTTTTGACTTCCTTATTAACTATTGAGTAGATTTCTCTTCTCCAGTGTTTGCCTAGAGAATGCAAACACTTTTCATAGACTTATAACCTAAGCAGAGGAGGGCTCATTAAAAAAAAAAAAGATAAAACCAAATAGTGATTAGCTTGGCCATCTTGTGCTTCTTATATCTACTACAGTCCCTCAGACCTCTGATTGTTGAGGACCTGTAGCCATGCACATGGACTAATAGTAGGAAAACTGTTCAAGAAAGTCAAAATCAGTGGTGTCTGAGGATGACCTGGCTTAGATTTCATCAGGACAGCTGGTTGGCTAGATAGCAAGGCTTGTAATAATAGGAGATGATGGATTTCACAGATACTGGGATGAAGTTTGAAGAGCCTGATATTTATCCATTCAAGGAAAAATTTTTGAGTACTGTATACACCAGGCACTAAAGGTACTATGTTGGACAAAACAAGAAAGTCTTTGCCTACGTGGTGCTGACATTCTAGACAGTGGGTTGTAGAAAGCACAATTGTTTGGCATTGCTGGAGACAGTTAATTGGGGAACATGGGCAGTGTGACCTAGATCACACTAGTGAAACATGTGGGAGCACTTAAGGGTTCTCAGTCTTTGGGTTGACCCACATCTTGGAATAGTTAAAGTATTGCATATTTTTAAGCTATTAACCAACTCTCACCTGCCCAAGGTCATGCTGCTTGCCTGTCTGCAGAAGTTGAATTTTTAAAACCAAGTATTTGATTTATTTCTCTTGTAATTTGAGCCCTTTGGTTATTTAGTGGGATTAATTTATGCCCATCCTTTTCTCCTGTCCTCAGCCTAGGGGGACGTGTTATTTACTCCTTTTTAAAGGTTTTGGTCTTTTCAGCTCTCGGCAACACCTTGTTCCTGTGATTTTTCCTGTCTTCCTAAATCTTCAGTTTTTCCATTTGTGTTGGCCTTTCCTCTTTAGCATATAAACATGGTTAGATGTCTTCCTTAAACAAAAAGCAAAATTCCTCTAGTTAACACCTCACACTCTCTTTCACATTGGTAAATGGCCTAGAAAGTAATCTGTACTCCTCTTGGCCTTGTCTTCACCCTCTACCCCTTACCGATCATCACTTAACTTTTTCCCTACTGCTTCAACAGGGCCTTTTCAGTTCTTATCCCACCCCCTGCTGCACTCCACCCTCTGCCGCCCCCTACTCCCCCACCCCCGTCTCCTCTTTTGTTATTAACATTGGACATTTCTTTCTGCTTGTAAAACTTCGCACCATCTCCGTCACTGTTCTCTGCTACTCTCTCTCTCTCTGTTCTTTGTCAGGTTTTCACGTGAGCTTCTCTTCCCGATCCTTCCTATGTATGGACCTCGGCTAATACCTCTTTTCTCGCTCTCTCTGCCGGCTTATTTACATCAGTAACCTCAAATGCGGATATCTTGTGTGGGACCTATAACTCCTTCACAGATCTCTCTCTGCAGTTACAGACCTTACTTGCCAGCTATCCTGAGTGCTCCCATAGGTACTGTGAACTGATCTCACTTTCTACCTGCTTCTCCACCCATGACTTTTCTGGGTTTCCATCTCTCTTAATGGCACCATCATTCACCCAATCTGTAAAAGCCAGAACCCTCCAAAATATTCTAGACTCTTCCTTCGTCCTCAGCTTCAACGTCTGATTTGGTCATTCTCCCCAGTTGATTCTTCCTCATAAATACCTCAGTAGAACATCACATCTACACTCCACCCTTCTCATAGCCACTTCCTTAATTTTGTAGTACCTTGATGTGGTTTATCTGCATTTTTATGATAAGGTCCTAACCACTTTCCTTGTGTCCCAACTTTTCATGCCATCTCTCATCTGATCTCTCTAAAATGGTGATCCAAAACATGTCTCCTTTTTTGCTTAAAATTAATGATTCCTTACAGCTGGCAGAGTGTATTTTTGTATGGTGTATTCTTAGCATAGTATACCAGCCCTATATCTGGGCCCTCTTGTCTTTCTGAACATGTGCCCTGCAACTTTCCCAAATGTCTGAGAGAACTCTAGCTGCACTAAACTATTTCCAGTCCTCTGTGGGAGCACCTAGAGTGCCTTTGATCTAAACTTCCTCTCTGACACTTCTTCCCTGGCCTAGTGCCTCTTCAGGTTTAAAAAGTTAACACCACTGTCATCTCCAGGAAAACTGCCCTGTCCCCCATTCATGGTAGGTTGGGTACTCTTCTCCTGGGCCATCGATGAATACGCTTTGTGTAGTACCTCTACACATCATTTCTTCTTGTAAGCTGCCTAAACTACACTGAATCTTTTGAGAATGGGACTGTATCTTTTCATTGATAAATGCCCAGCACCCAGTACAATGCCTGAACTTTCTCAAAGCCATGAGATTGTTCATGTAATTCTTAAAATCTACCAATGTTTGTTTTTACCATCCTTCCTTTACCTATTTCAATGGCTTATTATTAGCCTTTTATTATGCATTATATACACAAGGAAAGGGATAAAATTCAGAATCTATAATTTAATGGATTAATTATTAACAGCCTCTTATTACACATTATATACACTAGGAAAAAGATTAGAATTCAGAATCTGTAACTTTTGTTGCTTAGGAACAGCTCTTGGAAGGCCAGGCTCACAGATTGGTTAAACAGTACTCTCAGATGCTAAAATTTTCTGGCTTGTAAATCTTCTAACTAAATATCATCTCACTAGAATTATGTTGATTCCTCTTAAGGGATTCCAGAAGAAGGCAGGAAATGGCCTTAATTATGTTTGAGTAAGATATTACTTTGGAGAAGGCAATGGCACCCCACTCCAATACTCTTGCCTGGAAAATCCCATGGATGGAGGAGCCTGGTGGGCTGTAGTCCATGGGGTCACTAAGAGTCGGACATGACTGAGCGACTTCACTTTCCCTTTTCACTTTCATGCATTGGAGAAGGAAATGGCAACCCACTCCAGTATTCTTGCCTGGAGAATCTCAGGGACAGGGGAGCCTGGTGGGCTGCCGTCTATGGGGTCGCACAGAGTCGGACACGTCTGAAGCAACTTAGCAGCAGCAGCAAGCTATTACTTATTAAATGCTTACTCTAACCATGAATATTTTCTACGAAAGGTCCAAAATGAGTAAAGACAGTTCCTACCTGGAACTAAGGGTAGAGATTGACATAGCATAAGTCAAGTTTAATACTAAACAGACAGAACTAAGTACTGTGTAACAGCAATAAAACAAAACTGGTGAGCCCGGGGCATAGAACCAGAAGAGCAGAGCATATTGTTCCTGTTCCTAGTCACTTGAACAGTTCTACCGTAAAAAGCACGTTTTGAAACTCTTTTCAAATTGACTTCAGAGTCTTTAATAAAAATATAAACTTTTCTTATTAATGGTAAACTTTAATACAGAGAAAAAAAGTAAAATTCAAATAATTGGTATTAACATTTTGATAAATAGCCCTCCAGCTATCTTGGTACATAGAGGTAACATATTTTTATGTTGAATTATACCACCAACCTTGTTTTATGCCCTTATCATGTTACTCAGTGTATAATGGAACTTCGCCATAAATGTGAAACTTAAAATGCACTTTCCCTTTGATAAGCAGTTGTGTTTTTAAAAAATTGAGCCTAAGGAAATAATGTATGGAGAAAGATATATGATATGTTTCACAACTTAAAAAAAAAAAGAAACAACTAGAGAAATGTATTTATTGACACAATCGTGTATCATAAGGTGAAGAAATCAGTAAAACAATGTGTACAGTATGGTTTCAGTTTTGATCTTAAATTGTGTGTATATATGCATATGCATAGAAAAAATAGGAAAATATATCAATAGAATTGTGTATCTGGGAGCGGAGTTTCACGTAGTGTTAAATTTTGTTCTTTTTTGCTTTCTGAGTTTTCTGCTATTCTGTGAAACTTCGGTAACTTGTTTCATTAAAAAATGGTTTTTTGAAACCAAGGCTAATAAGATAAAAACTTTTATTTTTAAATGAGTTTGATTGATGCTCAGGAAATTTCTTTGTAATCTTTAACAGTAGGGTAACTGAAAAAGATATTCAACTGGCAATCAAATCTTTTTGAAGGGTATGGTATAAAATACTGAATTCCTCTTCTGATTGAGATCTCAGTAAAATAAATTATGCTGTCTTCAGTGTTTCAGAAAATGTGACTGTTTCAGGGGGAGAGGAAGGGAGCTCAAGAGGGAGAGGTGTGTATGTGTGTGTAAAAGTATGACTGAATCCCAGAGAGAAAGGGGGCTCAAGATGGAGGGAGTGTGTGTGTGTGTGTGTGTGTGTGTGTGTGTGTGTATGTAAAATTATGATCGATTCCCATTGTTGTAAAACAGAAACCAGCAATTTTGTATACAACTTTACACAAAATTGTAAAGCAGTTATCACCCAATTAGAAAATGTATATCAAAAAAAAGAAAATGTGACTATTTTATTAAGGTTAGCATATTGCATATCTGAAGTCCAAAGTTAACATTTTTTTAGTTGAAGTATAATTGATTTACAGTGTTGTGCCAATCTTTTTTGTACCAAAATTAAAGTTTTAATTGAGAGGCAAATGTTTAAAATTGTAGGTAAAGGTTGGAAGAGACATAAACATCAGTGGGCTGCTCACTTTATATAAAGTTAAATTTGTACGTGTGTCTTGTTCCTAACAGATCAGTCACTGGCACCATGAACTGGAATAAAGGTGGCCCCGGCACTAAGAGGGGCTTTGGCTTTGGCGGCTTCGCCATCAGTGCTGGGAAGAAGGAGGAGCCGAAGCTCCCGCAGCAGTCCCATAGTGCCTTTGGGGCAGCCAGCTCTGCCTCTGGCTTTGGAAAGTCGGCTCCACCACAGCTCCCTTCTTTCTACAAAATTGGTTCTAAACGGGCCAACTTCGATGAAGAAAATGCGTAAGTGGTAATAATATCTGGTAATTTAGCAAGGTTAGTCTTTGAGGTATTCATTCCATCAAAAAAAATTGAAGCAGAGAAACCATTTGTTTCTCAAATAATAACATGACTTCTTAAATTGGTTGTCTCACTGAATTGCATTGTTCCTAACAAGTTAAGTTGTTACATTATCTCATTCATAAGGAATATACTACTTGTGTGGTCCTTTATTTTTCCTTGTTCCGAAACAGATTTGAGGCCATTGAAACCTAAATATGGCTAAAGTGTTTTATTTAAAATTAAATTATTTAATTTACATGGCTTTTGATGTTCTTCACTGAAGTTTTTTATTTACAACATAGAGCTTGTTTGGTAAACACAGGCAGTTGTCAGAACTGGTAGAGACATAGTTTAACTCAACACTGAAGTCCTTAAAACTGTTACAAACTGTTGTGTTGTAACATCTTATAGTGGTAGGAAAATCTCAGATTTTTACTCACAGTTCTCAGGAACCATATTTACCAGTTACCTTTTCTAACTTGATTGTCTAATAAGGTGATTGTTGAAAAGCTGGGGTTTGAAAGTTTCAGCTCTAATTCTTTACAGATTTTAAGGTTTTGTTTTTTTTTTTGCCAGGTCTAAAGAAATCTTGTACTGCTATTATTTCTAGCCTGGTCGTTACACTGTTGAGTTTTTGTTTGTTTTTAACCCTCAAGATCACAGTTTTTAAAGTATCTAGGAGAAGGCAATGGCACCCCACTCCAGTACTCTTGCCTGGAAAATCCCATGGGTGGAGGAGCCTGGTAGGCTGCAGTCCATGGGGTCGCTAAGAGCCGGACACGACTGAGCGACTTGACTTTCACTTTTCACTTTCATGCATTGGAGAAGGAAATNGGAAGATCCCCTGGAGAAAGAAATGGCAATTTACTCCAGTATTCTTGCCTGGAAAATCCCATGGGTGGAGGAGCCTGGTAGGCTGCAGTCCATGGGGTCGCTAAGAGCCGGACACGACTGAGCGACTTGACTTTCACTTTTCACTTTCATGCATTGGAGAAGGAAATGGCAGCTCACTCCAGTGTTCTTGCCTGGAGAATCCCAGGGACGGGGGAGCCTGGTGGGCTTCCATCTATGGGGTTGGACACAATTGAAGCGACTTAGCAGTAGCAGCAGCAGTAGCAGCAGCAGCATTTGAAAAAATTGGTATATTATTTAGCAATTAAGTTGATAAGTAAGTGTTTAAGATTCAGCAAAGTCCAGGATCATTATTCTAGAGACCAGTTTACCAGCTCAGGGATACATTAAATGAAACTGCTGTATAAATAAATACGCTTGTGTGTGTGTGTGTGTGTATAGCATATGAGAATGGTTAGAGCTTTTAAAATGAAGACTTGAAATGCTTTGAAGTTTAGGCTGTAGTTTTGATCTCTTTAATATTCTATTGTATTACTCTTTCATTTAATTCTGAGATAAACTCTAAACAGTATTTTTGTTTTGTTTTAGTGTATAGCTATATCGATATTCTTTTCTGGGATATCTATTAGAGGGAAAGTGGTACTTTTTCCAAATGTTCAAGTTGTTTTCTGAATATTTAACATAGTATGGTGAGGAAGTATGGTTCATGTACAATGTTGTATAAGTTTTGAGTGTGCAACATAGTGATTCACAGTTTTTTATATTAGCTATATTCCTGAGATTTTATTTTCAATTCTAAAAGTTTTTTTTGTTGGTTCTTAGAATATAGCCCAGAACTTTTTAAGAAAATCTCTAGCCTTATGAATTTAATCTCTAAAAGTCTTTAAAGGGTGGTGAAGAATGAACTAGGCTTTTGATATTTCATACAAAAGTATTTTTTCCATAGCATATGCTTTAATATTTGCTGTATCTATTCAACAGTGATATGCTGTTGATAATTTTTGGAAACTCATCCCTTTTGACAGAACTAGAAATGTAATTTTTAACAGACACTACTGAAATGGAGAGTCTGCTGTGGTTTTTTTGCAGTATTAGAATTTGGCATATATCAAGTGATACTTAATAATTAGGTCCTAAGGCAAAGGACCAAACTCTCCTAATGGTAACATACACCATAATAAAAATTTTGTTAAGTGAAAGATTCACCCACCCCCAAAGTAAACATTCACTTTATCAATCATGCATCTTAATTTTCAGATATTTTGAAGATGAGGAAGAGGATTCTAGCAACGTTGATTTACCTTACATTCCTGCTGAGAACTCACCTACCCGCCAGCAATTCCATTCCAAGCCAGTAGACTCTGACAGCGATGATGATCCCTTAGAGGCATTCATGGCTGAAGTGGAGGCAAGGATCAACTCTGTCACGTTAACATTTAGAAACAGGTCAAACTAACCTAGTGCCTTAGTCCTCAGACAGAATTTGTTTATTGGCCCTTTGCTAAGAGAATTTTACTCTCGTATTCCATAGTTTCTTAAATATACTTCCATGGCCCTGTAGCATTTTCAGAGATGATTGGCGCCTAGGAATTTGAACTGTAACCCTTGAACATAGTGGCTCAACGGTGTGTGTATATGTGTGATGTGTTTTGTTTTAATAATTCTTGGTATAGTCTTAAATGGAATGGATACTATCTTACTCAATCTAGCTTTTATTGAATACATATTTAAGGTAATTAAGGAATTTGCTAAAATTACACATTCTGTATTCAGTATTTTTGGTGTTTATTTCTTTTTATCCATGTTCGTGACCTTGCTGTAGAAATTGAGACTTGTGACCTCTTTGTCCTTAAAACTCTTGTCACTAGGCTTTTTGTGATTTTGTATTTTGTTCTTTTCTCCCATGTCTCTGACTTTTCTGTTTAATTACTTTGTATTATGAAAAATTTCAAATACATAAAGTAAAATAATAAGATCAGTTCCCACATACCCTTCACTCTGCTTTATCAGGTAACACTTTGGCCAGTCTTTTGTTATCTGACACCTCCCACCCCCTTTTACATTATTTAAAGTAAATCTCCAACATATCATTTCATCTATTGGTATTTCTATGTCTTTAGCTCTTAAAAAACAACTACCATATGATTACACCAAAAAAAAAATCCTTGCCTAGCCATGTGACTGTTATCTGTCATTCTTGTGATTCTCTTCCAGTTTCTCATATGATTCTCCTACAGTTCTCTTTATTAATGTGCTATCTTCAGGTTTTATACATTCTTTTATAATAACAAAAATTCCTTAGTGACCTCACCCACTTCCAAAATTAACTTCTGTGTGAATACATTAATATTTTTAGATCCATAGTCTCTCTTTAGTTTCATCTCTGCTTTTCTAGAAACATACTGGCAATTTTTACATGGGTGTATCCCCCTGATCCCTTTAAGTTTTTTTTTTTTTTTTGCCCCAATAAACAGCATGTGGAATTTTAGTTTCTTAACCTAGGATTGAGCCCTGGCTCTCCACAGTGAAAACACAGTCCTAACCACTGGACTGCCAGAAAATTCCCACATTGGCTTTAATTTCTTCCTTTAAATAGTCCCTCTTTTTTCAGTTTTATTAAGGTATAGTTGATTTACAGTATCATGTTAATTTCTTCTGTACAGCGAAAAGTGACTCAGTAATTGACTAAAAAATTCCATGTACAGAGGAGTCTGGCCGGCTATAGACCATGGTGCTGTAAAGAGTCAGATGCAGCTGAGCACAGCACACAGCACATATACTCATCAAAGATACTGGCCTATATTTTTATTTTTTGGTAGTGTCTTTGTCTGGTTTTGGTTTCAGGGTGATAGTGGCTTCATAGAATGTCTTTGGNGCTGTAAAGAATCAGACGCAGCTGAGCACAGCACACAGCACATATACTCATCAAAGATACTGGCCTATATTTTTATTTTTTGGTAGTGTCTTTGTCTGGTTTTGGTTTCAGGGTGATAGTGGCTTCATAGAATGTCTTTGGGAGTGTTCCTTCCTCTTTGGTCTTTTGGAAGAGTTTGGGAAAGATCAGTGTAAGTTCTTTGTATTTTTGGTAGAATTCCTCAGAGAAGCTGGTCCTGGACTTCTGTTTGTAGGGAGTTTTTTACTTATAGATTTTATTTGATTTCTAGTGTTTGGTCTGTTCAAGTTACCTGTTTCTCTTCTTCATTCAGTTTTGGTGGGCTGCATGTTTCTAGAAAATTGTCCGTTTCTTCTAGGTTGTTGAATTTGTTGATGTCTAATTGTTCATAGTATTCTCTTAATGGCTTTTTTGTTATTGTTGTTATAGTTATGATTTCTTCTCTTTCATTTCTTATTTGGGTTTTCTCTCTCTCTCTCTCTTTTTTCTTTTCTTTTTTTGCTGTGTGGTATGTGGGATCTTAGTTCCCTGATCAGGGATGGAACCTGTACCCCCTGTATTGGAAGGCAGAGTCTTAGCTGCTGGACTGCTGGGGAAGTCCCCTCTTTTTTTTTTTTTTCCTAGTAACTGATCAAGCATGTTCATGACTTGCTTCATTTATTCCTCAGAATAACAAAAGTGAATAGGCAGAAAAACTATTTAAAACTTCTTAACTGATAATAAAAAAAAACTGAACCCTAAGATAATTCAAATCACTTCTCTAAACCACATTGGTACTGTGTGGCAGAGCTGGGATGCAACTCTAATTTTTCTCGCTCAGTAGTCCTGAGAACTAGCTCTTGTCCAGAACACAGTGCTGCCTTCCTCTCATCCCTTGCCAGGTTCTGTCAGTCTTCACAGTGTCTCTCGTATCTGTTTCTGCTTCCATAATGGTCATCTTCCCCTCTACTCTAACTCTTCCCTGGTCTCAGTTACTTCTCTCCCTGCTTTAGGCTCTCTGCTCTCCTGTTCATGTAGTGTGCAGCTACAGAGTAATTGGACTGAAGCACGTTTCTTGTCATATTACTCCTCTTACTCGGAAACTGTCACTTCATTGTTCATGAAGTAAAGTCCTTCTAGATCCCTCAGTTACTTGTTACCTGAGGTCTTCAGCCAGAATTCATCTCTCCTCTAAGGAAGCAGGGGAGAAAAAGAATCCAGTAAAGATGTGGTTTTGTTTGGTGTAAACGATGCTTTTTAAAAATAGGAGCCAACAGTTTTAAGATCCGGAGATTTTTGTCTAAAAGATCAGTCTCCTGAGAAGTGAAAAATGTGGCAAGACTAGGACTGCATTCTTGTGTGGCAAAAAACAGGCTGTTGACAAAGTAACTGCCTGCTTCAGGCAAGGCAGGCTTTTTCTACTTCACCCATCAGTCCCTATTGTCTTCTTGACACTGAGGCCATTGCTTACAGCCTTTTACCCTCAAATTTGTGTTGTAATTTTCTTATATTTTCTTATAGTGGAAAAGTCGTTTTCCTGAGTGTGGATCTATTGTCAAATATCCAAAAATAAAACTCAGGGCTATGTGTTAAAAGAAAAATTAGACCATGCTTCTTTAGAATATTCAGGGCTGCCTCTGGTGGCTCAGTAGTAAAGAATCTAACTGCCAAGCGAGAGATGTAGGTTTGATTCCTGGGTCAGGCAGATCCGCTGGAGAGGGAAATAGCAACCCACTCCAGTATTCTGGCCTGGGAAATCCCATGGACAGAGAAGCCTGGAGGGCTACAGTCTATGGGGTCACAAAGAGTCGGACACAACTTAGCAGCTAAACAAAAACAACTTAGTAAAATGCAAGCAATACATGTCTGTGTCAAAAGAATAGAACTTTCCTTATCTTGGCTCACTTCATTCATTGTGAAATTGCTACCCGTTGAGTATTTTGGGTTTCCCACCTTTGATTTAGAATAAATTACTTTCCGAAGAGTATATACCTAAGAAGTAGCAGAGCCAGGATTCAACTCCAAAGCCCATGTTCTTTTTGCTGTATCATTCAGCATCTGAGTTCTTGGGTATTTCTGCATAATGCTTACCAGAACTACTCGAACATACCTGTGCTTTGCAAGATGGTAGCAATTTTGTAAATACAGTGTGTTAAATGATTCTTTCTAGAAGTAAAGGCAATGGATAAATGGTTTGTTTTGTTTGAGATATCATATACATATTGGTTTAGATTTTTTTTAATCTTCTTAGGGCTGTGTTTCTCATTATTTTTTCAGATCCCTAGTGATGAATTAGA
Organism: Neotragus moschatus; assembly: GCA_006410615.1. Taxonomy (NCBI): domain Eukaryota; kingdom Metazoa; phylum Chordata; class Mammalia; order Artiodactyla; family Bovidae; genus Neotragus; species Neotragus moschatus. The sequence continues at coordinate 1,195,948 of SJYA01002587.1, forward strand.
ATAAAAATCAACTCTTGATTTTTGAGGTTTAAATTTAGATTTAATTTTTGGTAGTGCAAGCTGGCATAGCCCTTTTTGAGTAGGAGTATCCAAGAATGGTCCAAATTCTCTTGCTTGGAATTTCAAGTAGTTGAAGCTGTATGCAGGTTAAATCTTTTTGATATAACATCATTCTTCCAGATATTTTCTGCTGTAGTATCCAAAGGCATTTTGTTGATTTTCAGACAGAGAGATTGGATGTTATCTGATCTTGGGGAGAGTGTTGTTGCCAGGGTATTGCATTAATCCAAATCAAAGAAGTCAGGAAAACTCACATTGCTTTACAACAAAAAAACAGCAGAATGTGTTTTAACCTTGTTGAAAAGTAGTTAATTCTTCTACCTTTGATTTTCACGTGTATAAAGCAAAGAATTAATTTAGACCAATAATTATCAATTTGCTATATAAAAATTACCTATGAAAAATGGAAAAACTACATGTATTTAAGTCCACCCCAAAGGGTTCTGATTTAGTAGATTTATTTGTTGTTTTTCCATCGCTAAGTTGTGTCTGACTTTGCAACCCCTGGACTACAGCATGCCAGGCTCCCCGTCCTTCACTGTCTCCTGGAGTTTATTCAAACTCATGTCCATTGTCAGTGATGCTGTCTGTCCAACCATCTCATCCTCTGTTGCCCACTTCTCCTGCCCTCACCTTTTCCCAGCATCAGGGTCTTTTCCAGTGAGTCAGCTTTTCCCATTAGGTAGCCAAAGTATTGGAGGTTCAGCATCAGTCCTTCCAATGAATATTCAGGGTTGATTTCCAGTAGGATTGATTGGTGGTCTTGCAATCCAAGGGACTCTTAAGAGTCTTCCCCAGCACCACAGTTTAGATCACAGTTTAGTTCTTGGGTGCTCAGCCTTCTTCATGGTCCAGCTCTCACATCTGTACATGACTATGGGAAAAGCCATGGTTTTGACTATACGGACCTTTTTTGGCAAGATGATGTCTCTGCTTTTTAATATGGTCATAGCTTTCCTTCCAGGGAGCAAGCGTCTTTTAATTTCATGGCTGCAGTTTATTTAGTGCAAGGTTTTTCAACCCAAGGGTATTTAGGGCTGGATAATTCTTTGGTGGGCTGTCCTTTGCATTGTAGGATGTTTAGAGGCATCTATGGCCTTCACCCACTGGATGTTAGTAACGGCTCCCCCAACCCCAAGTTGTGCCAACCAAAAAATGTCTCCTGACATTGCCAGATGTCCACAGGGGATAGAATCACCCAAGTCTCAGAACCACCTTTCTAGAGCCAGATACAGAAATCTGCGTTTTTTTACTAGCCCCTTCCCTGGTGGCTCAGAGGGTAAAGCGTCTGCCTACATTTGGGAGACCCGGGTTCGATCCCTGAGTTGGGAAGATCCCCTGGAGAAGGAAATGGCAACCCACTCCAGTACTCTTGCCTGGAAAATCCCATGGACCAAGAAGCCTGGTAGGCTACAGTCCATTGGGGTTGCAAAGAGTCGGACACGACTGAGCGACTTCACTTTCACTTTGGTAATTATATCATTAACTCTTAAAAAGAAAAGTCAATCTAGCATTTTTGCTAATTTTTCCACACATGGTATATTTGCAGATAAAAACTATGAAATCTGCATATATAGTGAAGTTTTTAGAACATGGGTATTTCTTTCTAAAAAATAGTTGTAAAAAAACGATTTGATTGCATCAAAGTGCAGTTGTCAAAATGCACAGCTAAAACTGTGATGGTGCTTGTTTGAATTTAAAAATTCTTTATAAAGAAATTTTCCTTTCAGTGTTTTTAGTTGGTGATTCCTTACGGCCTTTTGTTTCATTAGGATCAGGCGGCTAGAGACATGAAGAGGCTTGAAGAAAAGGACAAGGAAAGAAAAAACGTTAAGTAAGTTGTTTTCTTCTCCTTCAGAAAGGTTACATAAAAATTGCTACATTATTGCAAAGCCTGTTCCCCCAGAGTTTATAAAGAAAAGTTAAACTACACAAATGTCCTGACTTAAAGTTATTACCTTATATATATAATATTTCTGTAGGTAATAGAGATGACTGCATTTGCAGTAATTAAAAAGCATTCTCTTTGGTATTCATCTGTAAATAGTTTTTAGTAACAAGAGCGAATTACACAGGGAAGCAAGAGAGCGTCATTACTAGTTTGGGTTCATTTTTCTGAGTCTTGTCCCCATAACTAATATAAAATAGGTTTATGCATATGTGATTGATTTTTAAGATGTAACAGTAATTATATACAAAAAACTACGTATATTATTAATAAATAATAAAACCTGATTTGAGAGTGACATGTTTTAGCAACTAGTCAGAGCTTGAAATACTTTATTTTCTAGGAAAGAGAATTCTCCTCTTTCCCTTGCTGAATATACTTTTCTTAAGGCTTTTGCTACCAAGCACAGACAGGCAGGTTGGACTTTTCCCTCTGTTCGACCGTCAGTGCTCAGCCCCTCCCAAGGCTCCTGTGCCAGGCGGAGGGTCTGCCCTCTCTTGGGTGCTTATTGTGTGTTGTGCTCCCTTCCAGCTCCCCTCCACTGGTGGTGTCGCTTGCCCTAGGAATAGCAAGTGCTCTAGGGTAGGGAGAAAGTCTGATTAAAAAGCAATGGTTGTGGGAATTAAGCAACTATACTTTTCATAGTTCCTGAGATGCAAGTGGTAAAGGCCCACTTCTCCACATTAACTGTTTTAGTCCCAGATTTTAAAAAGAGTTGATGTAGTTTTTCTCTCTGTCCCTGAGGATTTTGGCTGAATGCAATTACTCAGAGCTAAAAACTCTGGGGCACATTAAAGCAGTTGTGACCATCTTTAGTGTATACCAAATGCAGGTGTTCTTCTTGTTTCTGTTTTTTAATACAAAATCCTTTTCACAACTGCAGTGTGTTTGTTGTGTGGGATATACAAGGCTAGGGCCCTTGGGTATCTCTCTTCACAAGTTTTTGCTCCCTGTATTCTTGTTAGTATTGATATATTTGATGTTTCTAGGGGTACCACATCATCCCATTCAAAAGAAATGCAAACTTCAGCTTATAGTGTGAAATCAGACATACGTGGTGGATGGATGGCTTCCAGCGTGCTTACTGCTACTTTGTTATTGTTAGTGTTGAGAGTTCCTGTCCTGTATGGAATTCAACACTAATGTGCTATAAGTATGGAGCTGGGTATGTGGAACATTTGCAGGGAAGTTTGTTTCTCCGCTTGTTTTTCCAGGGGTATTCGAGATGACATTGAAGAGGAAGATGACCAAGTGAGTTCCTATGCAGTATTTCTATCTTTTACTTTCACCCCACAAAGTCTGTCCTGGGGACAAGCTAGAGCTTGTCTTGACTGAAATGGCCATTCCTGACGTTCAGCAGGGAATGTCATTTGACTTGCTCCTTTTCTACCTGTGTGACCAGTTGGTAATATAAAGATTCATGTGGCTTTCCCCCATGTTGAAGATGGAAATTTCGGTCAAGTATGATATCAAAAACAAAGATGAGCTTTATTCAGCGTGATTTTTTTTTAATCCAAAATTAATGTTTATTCTGATAAATCAAGAAGTAGAACAGTGTGGGATCTACAGACAACCTCTAGTAACACCTGACCTTGACCTGTTTCTAAGGGTTCTGTTTGTGATTCTTGTGTTTCAAGATGGAACATTCATTAAATGACACTCCTTTAGTATTTTTTTCCCCATTCAGTTGTGGGATGGCGAGAAGGGACCCAGAGTGAGCCCTTTCTAGGTTGGAGACCCTTCTAATCAGTGTCAGCTTCCAAACTTGGATTGGTAAAGCCACAGCCCAGGTAGTAGACACTCCACCCCAGGAAAGGCTGTGGAACTGACAGTTTTATGAGTCTTCTGTTAAGCAAGCTGAATCACTTTATGGTAGTAACTGTCTCATTTCCTCTGATTGTCCCTCTGAGTACTGCTATTGTTAAAGGAATCATTGCTAGTAAGAGTCTTGTCTTACTTGGTAGGTATGTAAACTGTGCAGTCATCTGGTACACTGTGCGCACTAATTACAGGAGCAAAACGTTCTGTTATACTGGGGTATGATTATGATCTTGTGCTTTCCTGCAGGAAGCTTATTTTCGGTACATGGCAGAGAATCCAACTGCTGGTGTGGTTCAAGAGGAGGAGGAAGATAATTTGGAATATGATAGTGATGGAAATCCAATTGCACCTTCCAAAAAAATCATTGATCCTCTTCCTCCCATCGATCATTCAGAGGTATGGTATTTCTTGCTGAATTTGACTTTTCTTTCAAGCTGATGCAGTTTTCTTCAGCTTTAATATTTAGGTTTTCCCAGTAGCAGAGTACTCCTCTGATTCATACTGCTAATTATGTCATGAGGATATTTCTTTGGAATTTTGCTGTATTTGCCAAGTGATTGAGTCAGAAGGTGACTGGATGGCTGAGACTTCATAGCCTGTACTGTTGACGGCACAGCGGAGTCTCTTGCGCACATTCAGGTTTAGGTGGAGAGTTTTTTTCGAGCAATTGTGCTTGTTTTTCCATACCATCACTCACCATCTGCCTCTCACTGTGGGTCCCTGGGCCTGCATTTGCTTTTTAATTGCTGTAAATCTTTACTATTTCTCCCAGATCTGGGGCAGATGAAAGGCTGTTCTTAAATCAGGAAAAGGAAATGAGGATATCAGTGTACTCACTTGGGGGAGAAAATCAGTATTTCATCCAGGTTAGATATCAGACTAGAGCTTGCATGCCCTAGTGATTCTTGATCTAGAGCAATGGTTTTCAGAGTGTGGTCCAAGGACACCTAGAAGGTTCTTTTCACGGAGTCTACAGAGTCAAAAGAATTTTCATGGTAATGCTAAGATTATTTGTCTTCTTCACTGCGTCAGCATTTGCACTGATGACTAGAAGCAATGCTGATACATTAGCCTGAATTGGGACAGTGATACCGTTTGTTCCAGTGGTCACTGCATTCTTCCCTGCGTGACTATCACAGTACCAAAAATAAAAGCCAGCTTCACTTAAGAATATCCTTGATGAAACAATAAAAATTATTTAATCTTGACTCTTACGTTACTGTTATATTCCATGTGACAAATGGGAAAGGGCAGGTAAACATTTTTAATTGCATGCCAAGATAAGACAGTTGTCTCAAGGAAAGACACTTAGGTGTTCAAGTTGTGAACTGAGCTAGCTGCTTTTTTTCCATGGAACACCATTTTCACTTGAGAAAATGAATGACACATCAAGGAAAACAAGAGTGTCTCTTGTCAGCGATAGAAACTCAAGTTTTCTGGCAGAAATTAGAATTTTTCTTCCTTAGCTTTAATCAAAATAGCACATTGCAGTAATTTGAATGCAGTGGGAAATGTAAGATTTGGAAAAATGAGAAGCAGTATTATAAAATGAAAGTTATCTTTATTAAAGCACATATGTTAAAGTGTTATGGGGTTTGTTATTTTAACATGAAGTATCAATTTAAAATTTTTATTTTTAATACAATAAATAACACTAAATAATAACCATTTTTTAAATGAAATCTCATTGTATTTCTGTTAAGTGTAAAGGACACCTGAGACCAAAAAGTTTGAGAGCTACTGGTCTAGAGTGTGGGGTATATTCAGTTTTTTAAATTTTCCTTTTGTGCAGCTGTTACCACTTAAGGAGTTTGCATTTTACGTGTGGCAGATGAAGCCACATAAATGAAATCTATCTGGGAGGCTGCATCCATGATAAAGAGTGAAAATATAATAAGAGAAAAAAACACAAGTATTTGAAATAGTTGTCTAATGAAATATTTGAGATACTTGACAGAGTGCTCAAACTTCATCCTGCCTAGGGTGTATCCCATAGTTGTCCTAATGTAATGAGAAGTCTGCCGGGAGAGGCCAGAAATGAAGAAGGAATACCCTTTCTTCACATTCTTCTTTCTTTTTTTTTTCCCCTCTTATTTGGAAACCAAAAAGAAAACATTGTGTGTGTAAAAAAACTTCGATATTTGTAGATTTTTGTAAATAAAGACAAAAATTGTTACCCTTATGGAGCTTCTGTTTTGATAAGAGAACTGAAGAGAAGGGCTTGGTGCAGCATTGTGGGGAGCTTAATGAAAGGTCCTGTTAATGCTAAAGGAGAACTTTGTTCGTTCTTTCTCTTTGTTGAAGTACCATAGAACAGTAATTAATTTTAAGCTGTATCTAGAATTATGAGAATTTTGACCACCTATCAAAGGTTTAAGTTCTCCTTAAAAAACAGATTTATTGTAGACATATCATGTCAGAAAGAGAATCATTTGGCCAGATCCATATGTGGTAATATGCTAGTGTTTTGTTTTCTTAGTACAGTAAGCTATGAGAGGAGTAGCAGAAATGACTTCTTCCCTCTTTGGAATTGGAAATGCTCGACAGTACAGTTTTTTAAAGTTAACATAAACATTTCGTTTTTTTTTTTTTTTTTTTTAAATGGAACTCCTTATAAATATTATCAGAGGCCTAGATCTAGGTGAACAGCTTACCACAAAGCATATTTAAATGTTACAGGGTAGAATATCTGAGTCGTTTGGCATTAGAGATTTCTTAGTCTGCATCAAGGCTATTCAAACAGGAATGGGAAAAAGTTCTGGTTGTACTTTCAGGATTTGTGTCATGAATAAGTGAATTCTTTTTTTCTCTCTAGCTGGTTATGGCTTTACTTGTATTTGTGAAAGGTGATTTTGCATTAAAATCAAACTTACAGGATCGAATCTTGAATTCTAGACTAACTTTGAATAATTGGACCTGCAGATTGACTATCCGCCATTTGAGAAAAATTTTTACAATGAACATGAAGAGATAACCAACCTCACCCCACAGCAGCTAATAGATCTCCGGCATAAGCTCAACCTTCGGGTAAGTCAGCTAGTAAGGCAGAAATTCATATTAATGTCAATTAGTCCAGGGTTAGTAGTGTTGCATATCCATACTGAAATAATCTTGAATTTCTTCTCCAATAGTCCCTGAACTGTCTTTGATAGAGTAATAATTAGACCCCTTGGACTCTTGTGTCTTGATTTTACTGTTTTAGTATTATAGTTATTTTAGGATAGGATTTTTTTAAATTTGATGTATACACATGAGTTGCTATATGTCTGTGTTCAGTCAACTTTGTGTAGGTTTTTTTTTTTTTTACTGTGTGTTGTGTTGGAACAATAGGTGATATGACCTTAAAACTAATCAGTAAGTGTTTCTAATTGCCATGAGAGCAATGTGCTAATTAAGAATTGTTTTGGGTGGGCTAAAGAAAGGCAAGTGGTCCCCATCTTTAGAAAGAGGAGAAAAAATTAACTGATGTGAACAATATGGGAAGTCTCAAAATACTTCAAGATTAAGATGCACTTGCTTTTCACATTATATACGGCACGATTTTTTAATTAGATGAAGAAATTAACAACTTTACAAAATATGCATGCAGTAATATCAGAATAATAGTTTTAAACTGTCCACTAAAAAGCTTTGGGTTGTACATTGGCCACATTTGTTTAAGGTGCTGCTAGATATGAAGTGAAACATATGGGTAGTAAAATGATGTCTGCTCTGGTGTGGACAACTTTCTGGCCGTACCAATTGCTACGTGATGTTTGAACTTGGTACCTGAGGGGTAGATGGTTGAGTGGTTTTGTGTGTGTGTGTGTGTGTACATGCTTGTCTGTTTTCTAAGAAGTGGTTTTGTGTGTGTGTGTGTGTGTGTGTGTGTACATGCTTGTCTGTTTTCTAAGAAGTACCCCTTAAAAAAAACTTTTACGTGAAATGCTGATGGGAAATAGCAGTATTACCCCAGAAGCATTGAAAGCTTGGCACTGTTGGAGTCAGCATGGAGGTGGAGGCCCATTCCTNTGTGTGTGTGTGTGTGTGTGTGTGTGTGTGTGTGTGTGTGTGTACATGCTTGTCTGTTTTCTAAGAAGTACCCCTTAAAAAAAACTTTTACGTGAAATGCCGATGGGAAATAGCAGTATTACCCCAGAAGCATTGAAAGCTTGGCACTGTTGGAGTCAGCATGGAGGTGGAGGCCCATTCCTCACCTGGATACAGTTCAGACACTCAAACGTTTGGCAGTGTCTGCATCTGCACTAAGCAGGACACTGTCTCTTCGGGTGTGACTGAGATTGGAGACAGTAGATAATATCTTTATAACCAGTGGGTTATAGGTGTGTCTGAATTTGGAGCTCATTTGCACTCTATTTCTAGAGTAAATTTTATTTTTTTTACCACTTGGTTAGTAGTTATACACATGGAAAAAATATATTGACTTTTTCCAGTTTTTTGAACATGATTTCTTTTTATTTTTTATGAGAAAATTAATTGTGATTGAAGAGATTTCAAGGCCTGTAATCATTTAAAATAACATGACCATTATCTCAGAAATATTTATTTTGGAGTTTTTTTAATGCGAGATTTAGGTCCGTTATTATTTGAATTTTACTTTTTCACACATTGTAAGCTCTTAGGTATAGACTTAGGTTTTCACTTCTTCATATTCCAACTAAACACTGGAGAGCTACAGGTAAATATTGTTGACCTTCTAGTGCTATTTATTTTGAAGTATAAGTCATTCCTGCAAGTCATCTTTATTTCTAGGTTTCTGGTGCTGCACCTCCTAGACCAGGAAGTAGTTTTGCTCATTTTGGGTTTGATGAACAACTTATGCACCAGATTCGGAAATCTGAGTACACACAGCCTACTCCAATACAGTGCCAGGTAAGTAAATATAGGTCACAAAGAGTCAGACATGACTGAGCGACTGAGCTGAAGTAAATATAATGAAAGAAAAATGAAGTAGAATGACATTGTGATCTTTTTTTTTTAAACTGACAAAACACTAATACAGAACTGTATTGACATGGATAAAACTTTTGCAGCCTTTAAAAATTAAAGAAAAAAAAAGCAGAAGTGAAGATTTTACCACTCTTTAAGTTACTGACTGCTGTCACCTTCTGAGATAGACCACACTCTTCTGTGGAACGTGAATCTCTCTAAATAAATTGCTTTCACTTCACTATGGCTTGCTTTTGAACTCTTCGCTGTGCAAAAGCCAAGGGCCCTCATCTGGTGACCTGTCTTAGGGACTCAGCTGAATGAGACCTAGGGCATGAGGCGCTCTTCTCCCCTCCGTCGCTTTTCTTTGATTATAGAGATGTAGCCCGCTCTGTCCTCGGGTCAGAGCCCTGTTATCTGGCCATTTGTATCTTTCACTAGTGTGCTGTATTAATGAATCTACTTCTGACCTATTTTAAAAAGTTGCTAAAAGACTAAGAAGTGTTCTTTTGTTTCTGATAAATGTCTTGAAAATACGATCTGAAGAAAACTGTTCATTAAGCGTAAACTAAGCAAAAGTTTGTGTGTGGAGAAATTTAACACTGTCAGTTAAGAGGATTCCTTTGTTCATGGCCTGAAACTTCTCATTTATAACTGAAAGTAATAGCTTCTGTTTCCCATTTATAAATGGATTTTATTCTTTTCCACACAGTTCAGTATGTGGATGAGACATTCTATACCTTCATGGTGAGGGGGAACAAATTTTTGTTTTAATTTCAGCAATGATAATGCTTCCTGCAAATGAAGTTTATGGGAATCCAAATGTTTCATTCTTTTTTTCCCCCCAAGTATTTCTTGTTATTCCATAACCAATGTGCATAGCCTAGGACATTTTTGTCCCATTGGAAATAAATGTCACTATTAGTCATCTGCCCTTTCTCAGGGTTGCCTTCAGTTCATCTTTAAACTTGAAAGTTTAGAGTGGATACTACTTCTCTTTTTCCTCTAGGGTGTACCTGTGGCATTAAGTGGTAGAGACATGATTGGTATTGCCAAAACAGGCAGTGGGAAAACTGCTGCCTTTATCTGGCCCATGTTGATTCATATCATGGACCAGAAAGAATTGGAACCAGGTGATGGACCGATTGCAGTGATTGTGTGCCCCACTAGGGAGCTCTGCCAGCAGGTATGTGCTTTGTGTAGAGTGCCCCCTTCCTTATATCAACTAATGAGGACTAATCAACTGGGTAGAATCACCAGGAAACTTTGTGTTTTTTTTTTTTAAATAATTGTGTGAAATACACAAAATTTACTATTTTAACCATTTCTTAGTGTACAGTTCAGTGACATTAAATAGATTCACATTGTTGTGCTCTCAGGAAACTTCTGGAAAATATTGCACGTTATGTATTTTCTATATAACCAGTTCATTTGGGAACCAATTGATTTGCCTTTTGTTCGGTGAAAGGCAATAACAAGGTCAGGAAGAGAAGTGAAAAAGAATAGTCACAACAAGATTTTAGATAGCCTTTTAAGATGTGATAATGGTACCCTGTTTATTTTCTTTATAAATAAACTTGGGTTTGTATTTTCTACCTTTTGATTTTCTATTGACATCACATTTTGTGTGTTTTTCATAACTCCTTTTTGGACTGTGACAGGTTAGTGTCCCAGAGGTATTTGTTCATATGCCATTATGTTACCTTTGTAGATCCATGCAGAATGTAAGCGGTTTGGGAAAGCATACAATCTTCGATCAGTGGCTGTTTATGGAGGAGGGAGCATGTGGGAACAGGCCAAGGCCCTTCAGGAAGGGGCAGAGATTGTTGTTTGTACACCAGTAAGTATGTCTTGGGTTTAAATAGCTTATCAGCCTCTCTCAGTATGGAAAAAATGTCAGTTGTTGGAGGGCTAAGGCTAAGTCACTTCAGTCGTGTCCAACTCTGTGTGACCTCATAGACAGAAGCCCATCAGGCTCCCCCGTCCCTGGGATTCTCCAGGCAAGCACACTGGAGTAGGTTGCCATTTCCTTCTCCAATGCATGAAAGTGAAAAGTGAAAGTGAAGTCACTCAGTCATGTCTGACCCTCAGCAACCCCATGGACTGCAGCCTTCTAGCCTCCTCTGTCCATGAGATTTTCCAGGCAAGAGTACTGGAGTGGGGTGCCATTGTTGGAGGGCATTTCCCCTGAAATGTGGTGAAGCAGGGTTGAGAATACTCTGAGGCAGTGATAGCTTGTGGCTTTGGTTTAATTTTGGTTGCTGGACTAAAATAGCAGTCTAGTAAGATTCTTTATATGCTACAAATTTCTGTCTGCATCAGTTTTTCTTAACACTGTCCTGGAAAATAGATCCATGCTTATGGAGAGCCTAAGTTTAGAATATGGTCAAAACTACCTTGAAGATTGTAGTTTAAACATTAAGACCCATCAGTAGGGCTTTAACTTTGGTCATTTCAGAAAGCCTCAGAAAAAATAGTTTTTACAATCTTTCTACAGTTTTAATCACAACTAGTATAAAGGAGGAAGCCAGTGAGTTTTCAGATTTTCTGTTCTTTTGGGCACAGCAATGCATAAAATCCAAGCCTGTCAGACTAGTGTATATTGCAGTCTGAAACTGGAGTGCTTTTTTTGCCAGGAGCAGAACTCTAGAAAGTTCTTGTAAATACATTTAATTAAACAACCCTCAACATTGGCAGGTTTCCCTGTGGGATCCACCAGCCAAGGATTGAATATATTCAGGGGAAAAAAAAGTCAAGAAGGCAAACTTGAATTTTCCGTATGTTGGCAACTGTTTATGTAGCATTTACACTGTGTGTTGTAAGTAATGCAGAGATGGTTTAAAATATACAGGAGGGTGTGCATAGGTTGTATGTGCAAATACTGTTTAATTTTGTTTAAGGGACTTGAGCTTCCTCATAGGGGATGAGGCTGGAACCAGTGTCCAGCAGATACTGGGATGACTTGACTTACTGTTAATTTTCTGGCTCTCATAGGGTCGACTGATTGATCATGTGAAGAAGAAAGCTACCAACCTTCAGAGAGTCTCCTACCTTGTCTTTGATGAAGCAGATCGAATGTTTGACATGGGATTTGGTATGCTTTGAATACCAGATTCTCCTGTCTCTGTCTTAATGACACTAGTTTTTTCCATGTCTTTCTAGACTTAATTTATTCTCTGTTGAGAAGCTAAAAATACTCCTGGGTAGGGTTGGACCGTAGAGATAGAGCTAAGACATTAGCTATTTTTAGGAGTTCTTTCAGGAAAAGTATGTTAGGCTTAACTGGGTTGAGGACGTTTGAAAGTGCCTGTGAGTATAGGGAGAATATTCTAGGCTTTATTTTTATTCATCTACCTTTGATTGTGGAGGTCAAGGTCTGTATTATTTGGGAGACAGGTGTCATGTCCTTCAAGGCTTTTGCTTTCTTGTCCTCCTTGACTTAACCAGTTGTGTAAAAATTCTGAATAACTGTCTTTGTTGAGTGGAACACCACTGAGCCTAACCCAGCTAGGTGTTGGACTAAGTGTTTCTGAGTTTCACACTGAGTGACAGGTCTGGGAGTTCCAGAACTTCCTTAATTCTTGTAATGTCTTTGTAAAAAGATTTTTGCTGTTAATAAAATTATTTTCCAGGTATCCCAAACTGTCACACAGAGTTATACTGATTTTACTCTTCTGCTTCTTCCAGAGTACCAGGTGCGATCCATAGCAAGTCATGTCCGTCCTGACAGACAAAGTACGTATGAAGCAATTTCCTTAAGCCACATTTGTGTTCAGAGTAAACACCTACTTATTTTATAACTCTCAGTTATGGCAGTAAAAATAAGCGTGTTTGTACTGGTGAGGAACCATAAAGGGGAAGATAATGACAGTTTATCTGAGCTAGACAGGACCTTAGAGATCACCAGATAGAACTCACTCATTTTTGCAGATGATAGTACCAAGACTGAGAATTAAATGACGTGCCACAGTTCATAACATCTTATCACTAGCTAGAGACAATACACAGTGCAGATCCGCTGACTTGAAGTCGAGAGCCTTTTTCTGAACCATACTGATACCAACATCTGCCTTAACTGAAAGTGTGTAAAATTAAAATGATGGTAATTTTGTTTTCCTTAGCGAATAAATTTTTAAACTTCAGTGGGCTTTCGTTTTTCAAAAACTGAGCAGTGAATGTCAGTAGGGAGCTTAATGAGTATTCAAAAAAGAAGTGATACTGTTTCTTTAACGTGGTTTACCTTTTAGCTCTCTTATTCAGTGCAACTTTTCGGAAAAAGATCGAAAAGCTGGCCAGAGACATCCTGATTGACCCCATTCGTGTGGTACAGGGAGATATTGGAGAGGTAAGCCTGAGCAGGGCAGAAGGAGTCCCAGGGGGTTTTTTCACACTGGTGACATGGATTTATTTTCTCACTATTGAGAGAAAAAATGTTACGCACTTACGGATGAGGCAACGTGTTTCAAATTTGCTTTAAAAGCACAAGGGTTGGGGACAATAGGTGAAATATGTTTGGCAAAATTTTAATAATTGTTGAAGTCTGGTGATGGTTACATGGGAGTTGATTTTGTTCATTTTATTTATTTTGAATATTAAAATATTTTCCACAATAAAAGGTTTCTTTTCAAAAAATTTTATTTTGGGGAAAAAAAGAGCAAGTCTTGTCTGAAAGATGCTGGTCGGTTTGCATGGAAGTAACATCTTCAGTGATTGTGGGAGGTGGCCTTCACAGTGTGGAACGGGGAGATTTGAAAGGCCTGTTGAATTATGTTTTGTTTTCCTCACCTATACATATGCCCTATGTGGAAAATTTCTCTGAATTGTGATTAGGAAATCAAATAAGGCAACCTTGAGAATTCCTTCATATGCTTAGTATGCTAGTAAAGTTCTGTGCTGCTTCTGCTAAGTCACGTTAGTCGTGTCCGACTCTGTGCGACCCCATAGATGGCAGCCCACCAGGCTCCCCTGTCCCTGAGATTCTCCAGGCAAGAATACTGGAATGGGTTGCCATTTCCTTTCCAATGCATGAAAGTGAAAAGGGAAAGGGAAGTCGCTCAGTCGTGTCTGACTCTTAGCGACCCCATGGACTGCAGCCCACCAGGCTCCTCCATCCATGGGATTTTCCAGGCAAGAGTACTGGCGTGGGTTGCCATTGCCTTCTCCGAAAGGTCTGTGCAGTTAGCTTTTAAACATTGTCCACTTTGATTGCTGAGTGTGGGTATGAATTGTTCTAGGAGCTCTTACTCTATTGGGAATAATCTGAATAGGTATGTGGAAAAGTATTGCAGAGCATCAGGGCTTAGAGATTATTTAGGTATACGTACACATGTGAGCGGAGGGCTTCCCAGGTGGCACAGTGGTAAAAAAACGTGCCTGCCAGTGCAGGAGACGCGGGTTCGATCCAGGATTGGGAAGATCCCTTGGAGAAGGAAATGACAACCCACTGCAGTATTCTTGCCTGGGAAATCCCAAGGACAGAAGAGCCTGGTGGGCCACAGTCCATGGGGTCGCAAAGAGTCAGACACCACTGAGCACGCACGCGCGCACACACATCAGGGGAGTTGGGGAGCACTGTGATTTGAGACGGGATGTAAAATTTGAGTTGCACTTGACTTGCTGAAGGAAAGCCCAAGGATATGGGGGATTGTTCATGGAAAGTGTGATGTCGGGTTCTTACTCAGGTGCCCTGTGGCACAAATGTTGCCGTATTCTTTCATTTCTTTTCAGGCAAATGAAGATGTGACTCAGATTGTGGAGATTCTCCATTCTGGACCTAGTAAATGGAACTGGCTCACCCGGCGCCTAGTGGAGTTTACCTCTTCAGGGAGTGTCCTCCTGTTTGTTACTAAGAAAGCCAATGCTGAAGAGCTGGCCAATAACCTTAAGCAGGAGGGTCATAATCTTGGCCTGCTCCATGGTGACATGGATCAGAGTGAAAGAAACAAGGTTATTTCAGACTTTAAGAAAAAGGACATCCCCGTCCTAGTGGCCACAGACGTTGCAGGTAGGGTATGTGTTTCCCCAGTAACCCTTGGTTCCTGTGTTGTATGGGTTGCTCTGTCTGGCTGTGTAGACCTGTAATGTCTGAAGAGGCCAGTTCAAGGCACTCTGCTGGCCTGGCTGTCCACACCCCTTGAAGCAGCAGTTCAGAGCACAGTGATCACAGTCTGGAACTCTGAGTACCACTTCCCACTTCCCACTTAATATTCCTCTCTGAAAAAAAAGAATCCCTGCAATTGGAAGACACTTGAGGATGAAACTGTTAACACAGTTACATTGTAGGCTGTGTCCCTGAATGTAGTAGATGTCTTAGTTGACATATTTCACTCAAGATCAGAAAAAAATTTTGAAGTGTGATTTTTTAGTTTGTTCTGATGAGTTTTAATAGCTGCACTTAAAAACTTGGTATTTTCTCCCAGAAAGGTGATCACTTCTCAGCCTCAAGACACATTTGATGTTGGTTGTAATTTTTTTTTTTCCCAACTTATTTTTGGTCAAGAGAGAGGCCACGGCAGGTTACTGGTAGTAGAAGATAGATGTCCCTCCACACTAAGTTTACCTAGCGTTGTAGAATCTATAATAGTAGCATTCCTTCTAAAGAAGGGTGGCTCTCATACCTATATCTCAGCACATCAAACCATGTGCTTTGCTTAGATAAGAGGAATGTTGCTTCTTAGGTAAGCATTTTGAGTGACTTTGGTGTTTTGACTTCTGATAAAGAATAAAAGAATTTGGTATTTTATTTCAGCCCGTGGTCTGGACATCCCTTCAATTAAGACTGTCATTAACTATGATGTGGCACGAGATATTGACACCCATACCCATAGGATTGGCCGCACAGGACGAGCGGGTGAGAAGGGCGTGGCCTATACCTTGCTGACACCCAAGGACAGCAATTTTGCTGGTGACCTTGTTCGGAACTTGGAAGGAGCCAATCAGCATGTTTCCAAGGAGCTCCTAGATCTGGCCATGCAGGTGAGTGACTGGACACACTTCAATGAAAAAACTCCAGTATGCCAGAGGCAGGGAACTTAGAAACATGGCAATAGCATTGGGCAGGCAGCACTTACAAAGTATAGATTGGTATTGTGGGGCATTAAAGCTCATCTGATTGGCCTTCTCACTCTCTCGGCAGCATACTTGTTGAAAAGCTATTTCTTTCTTGTGCTAAAATCTGCCCCTCGGATTTCTTCCTTCTTGCCACATATCACACTTGTGAGCGATTTTACTGATTTTACTGTCAAAGTTAACTATTCCCCTCACTGCCCTTTACCCCAGTTTTTTCTGTTGGGGGCTAAAAATGTATGATGTCTTTTTTAAAAAAGCATTTCACTACTTCTCAGACCTTTGACTACACTGGTTGTTGATCCAAAACTGAATGAGGTATTCTGCTGGATTAAATCTTGAGTCATCTTGATACACACAGTTCCGAAATTGCCAGTGTATTTGGGGTACATGTTTTGGTAGTAGAGAGTTCCGTGTTTTTCAGATGCATAGGTCAGCCTACAGAGCTGTTCACCCGTAATGCAGTTGAACTGTGATACTACTGCCCATGCATCCCGCCCTGAGAGTGAAGGACCGGCATTTCAGGGGAGAGAAGAGTGGCGTTTCCTTCCCTCTCTTGGAGAGCCAGTCCTGAACTAAGATTTTGAACCAGGTGTATTTTGTCCTTGGCATTCTCCTACATCTCACTGTGCTTCAGGCTTCCTGTGTGGTCAGACTGATGAGCTTCTCTGATCAGCACCTTGCCACCTTTCAAGTACTTTTGACTGTAACTTGTGATAGTCAGATAAAGCTCTAAGCTCCCCCAGAGATTTTCCGTATAGATTGTCTGAGGAATAGAAAATAAATTCATTTTCCATGAGGAAGTTAGAAATAGCCAGAGGAACTGCTCTACATTTGAAGTGTATTGTAATCATTTCCCTTCCTGGAAGCTCTGAAGGAAGAAAGGAGCAGTGAAAGGAAGCCTTAGCTAAAGGCTCCTGACAAATCTGATGGATTAAGCTACCAAAAAGAAGCTAATCTGTGGTTCCTGTGAACAGTTCCTCCTTTACTGTAGATACATTGGCTAAAGATTCTCCCTCCTGTTTAGTTTCCTCTTTGACTTTGTTCTCGATTTCTCTGGGTACTTCTTCCTCCCGTGACTTAACCTTGAATTGTGTTTGCTGCAGAATGCCTGGTTTCGGAAATCCCGCTTCAAAGGAGGGAAGGGGAAAAAGCTGAACATTGGTGGAGGAGGCCTGGGCTACCGGGAGCGGCCTGGCCTTGGCTCTGAGAACTCGGTGAGTGCAGACTAGAGCAATGTCCTTCAGGCTGGTCCTGCATCTTTCATGACGTTAGGACTATTCTTATTTACCTGAGTCTCAGTGAGTTCAAAACGTTGTCATCTGCTTACTTGAGTCAGTACAGTGCTGGTTCTTAGTGTAACTTTATATTAAAGAAGTAACTGTGTGTCCTTGACTGACGAGGTGTGCTCAGGAAATCAGTGTAGATTAGCATTGGTTCTCAAAGTGTGGTCCCTGGACCTGCAACAGATGCAGTCTCATGGCCCACCCTAGACCTGGTGAATCAGACTCTGGAGGTGGGGCCTAACATTCTTTCTACATGCCCTGCAGCACTGGCCTCAAGCCAGAGGGTTCCTCTATAATTCAGCTGTATCTTGTAACTAAACGCACAAACGATACTACACTCTCTGGGAAATTGGTTCCGATACAAGAGCTAGCTTTTCTCACAACCCAAATAACAAAAGCTCCCCCTGCCTGGCTTTCTTAACTTTCTTGTCACTTTGATTCTTAAACCAAGGAAGAAAGCTGTCCGTCTACGTGTCTGGATCACTGTAATTAACTTGGTGTCTTGGTGAAGTAGTCTGTCCCCGTGTCACAGTGATGATGCTGCTATGGATCATGCAGGTGATAGTGGTAATGCCGAGCGCTTAGTATGTGCCCAGCCAGTTCAAGCAGCCGCACGTGTTAACTCAGGCTTCGCAGTCACTCAGAGTAAATACAGCTGACACACTGAGGCACCCAAGGTTACTCTGGGAAGCATTGAAGCTGAGGTTCAGATGCTTCAGGATTTGGATGTAGAGCCTGAGCAGTTATGTATTTGCTGCGCTGCCTTGTGGCCTTTCAGCTTTAACATAATTTTTACACAGTTACATAAATGTAATGTTTATGCCTATAAATAATAACAGGTGATCAGCTTTGGGCATAATCTGACCTCATTTCTTATTGTCAGGGTGGGTTCTCAGAAATAGATTTAATGGGTTGAAAGGCATAAAAAAAATCCCACATCTATTTCAGCTCCCTCTTGAGTTTCCAGCATATTGAGATCCTTCTGTGGCGGTGGGCTTTCCTGCTTACTCTTCCTTTCTCGTGATTGTGCTTATTTTTTAGGACCGAGGAAGTAACAACAATGTAATGAGCAATTATGAGGCCTACAAGCCCTCCACGGGAGCCATGGGAGACCGGCTGACGGCAATGAAAGCAGCTTTCCAGGTGTGAAATCAAGCACTTGGGTAGGGGTGGGGGGCACTGATCTTCCTGAGATGGTAGCTGGCCTTGTAGACTAGATGCTGGATTTCCCGAGCGCCTTCCGCCGTTTTCCGTTCTGAATATTGGCTTAACTGCAGCTTACCTAGAGCTGCAGGTGTAGAGGCTGGACAAACCCCTGTTGCTGGTCATCTCCTTCAGGCATGCTCAGGGCCCTCAACCTAAAACAGTATCAGTGTTCCCTCCCTGCTCTAAAAACATCAAGGTGCCAAGGCTCTTGTAATCTGGTTGAGAGTGACTGCCGTTTTTGAGCTGAGACAAGTTTGCTGCTGTCTTATGCCCTGAACTGCCTCTCATCCTTCTGTACCTCCAGTTAGCTAGCTGGGCCATTAGGTTTCTTAAACTTACTGTCTCACCCACTGCTCTTGTCTCTCTCTTAGTCACAGTACAAGAGTCACTTTGTTGCTGCCAGTTTAAGCAACCAGAAGGCTGGAAGCTCTGCGGCTGGGGCAAGCGGATGGACTAGTGCAGGGAGCTTGAATTCAGTTCCAACTAATTCAGCCCAGCAGGGCCACAGCAGTCCTGACAGCCCCATTGCCAACGCCACAAAGGGTATCCCAGGCTTTGGGAGTCCTGGGAACCTCAGCAGTGCCCCGGTGACCTACCCTTCTGCCGGAGCTCCAGGGGTCAACAACACAGCTTCAGGGAGTAACAGCCGAGAAGGGACTGGGGGTGGCAATGGGAAAAGAGAGCGATATACTGAGAACCGGGGTGGAAGTCGTCACAGTCATGGAGAGAGTGGCAATCGGCATGGCGATAGCCCACGGCATGGAGATGGGGGTCGCCATGGAGATGGGGGTCGCCATGGAGATGGATACCGCTACCCAGAGAGCAGCAGCCGTCACACTGACAGCCGCCGTCATGCTGATGGTCATCCTCACGGAGAGAACAGGCATGGAGGGGGTGGAGGCCGACACGGGGAGAGCCGGGGTGCCAATGACGGCCGGAATGGTGAAAGCAGGAAGGAAAGTTGTAATCGTGAAACCAAGATGGACCCCAAGGTGGACAGCCCCAAGGTGGACAAGATGGACAGCAAGACAGATAAGACTCCTGATGGTTTTGCTGTCCCTGAGCCGCCCAAGCGCAAGAAAAGTCGGTGGGACAGTTAGAGGGTATGTGCTGAAGTGTGAAATCAGTTGTCTTTAATTTTATTTTTAGATTTGGTAACTAGGTGTCTCAGGACTGGGTTGGGGCCCAAGGTATAAGGACCCTGGGCCCTTAGTGGACAGCTGGAGTTCGGAGACGTGACCCATTCACCTAGGGAACGTTTCAGGTATTTTCTTGGGAAGCTGCTTTTGTCTTGGAAGCAGCCAGAGTCGGCAGCTTCTTTGGCTCTGGGTGAGTGTCACGAGGGTCAGTTGAGGATACCTTGGGAGAAGGGGCCTTACAGGGCACAAAACTCACTCTAGGTTTATATTGTATGTAGTGCATATTTTTTACTAAAGTGTCACCTTAAAAACATCAACAAAATTTTCTGTGGCCAGGCAGTCCTCATTTGAGGCTGGATTGATTCTGCAGATCAGTCCTTGGAGGTGTTGGGATGTGCACTGAAGCGCTTCCAAACCTCTGCAGGGGAGGTAGGGGGAGGGGAGGGGCCTGATGCTACATGAGACTTGATGCTCAGGTTTCCCAGCCAGGTTAGTGTCCAGCCCTGAGACAGGAAGCACCAGCCCGCCAGACCCAGAGGCCCTGCAGCNGGTGTTGGGATGTGCACTGAAGCGCTTCCAAACCTCTGCAGGGGAGGTAGGGGGAGGGGAGGGGCCTGATGCTACATGAGACTTGATGCTCAGGTTTCCCAGCCAGGTTAGTGTCCAGCCCTGAGACAGGAAGCACCAGCCCGCCAGACCTAGAGGCCCTGCAGCTGAGGGGTAAAGAGGATCCTGGAAACAGGACTGCTCTGGGCCTAAACTGTTGCTAAATTTAAAATGAAAAAAACAAAAACCCAACAACAGCTTTTAAAGTGTCTTCTATTTCATTGTATTTTTTTTAACTTGCCACAATGGTAGAAAACTTTTGCTGAAATGATTTTGATGATTTTTGTTCTATCTTGTTTATAAAAGGAAAAGAAATATACATACTTCAAATTTTGTGACTTTGTGAAGGTTTCTTTAAGATGTGCATTCCTTTCTGCTTGCTCTAGTAAATGTTTTACTACTGGGACCTGTGGATTGCTCGTCATTTCTACTTCACCATGAGTTGGAACATAGAAATATGTTCCTCCTGGTTTTATTCAGATGATAATGGGGGAAGGCTTGAGAGAGCCACTTGCCCAGGCACAGACTGCCACTGTGGTGTGGAACTCCCCTATGATTCAGAAGTGGTACGACGTCCTTCACAGAAGGGCTGTGGGCTATGATAGCACCGACGGCATTTTTAGTGGGGCTTTGATGGGAGCCCTTTCTTCCAGTCAGTACGGTGCCCTCCTCACTGCACAGGACCACAAGAGTGCAGGTAGCTGGAACCTGTCTTTTCAAAGACTGAGGCAGGCAAGGGCAGGGCTGGCACCAAGGAGGCCAGAAGGGGCACACAGTCCCCCAGAGGCCCCGGTGGCCCCGCTCATTTCCGCCTGTGCTTTTTCTTCTGCTCCTTCCTCTGCTGTGCTCTTTGGTCCTTCTTCATCCTCGAATCCACCACCTTGAAGTGACCTCTGACCCCAGCTGGCCGGCGCACTTTGCGGCCCACACCTTTTTTGGCTACAACATAGGTGACCTGGCGTTTCTCTTTTCCAAGCCCGGCTTTCTTGTAGAGACTGTAAGCGGAAGACACAGGTTAGAGGCAGCTTCCTGCTGCTCCCTGGTTCCGTGTACCTTTGTGGGTGACCCCCAGCCCCTCACCTTCGAAGCTGCGCCACTTTCTCCCGTTCTGAGATGTCCACCGTGTTAACCACAGCTTCTGCCTTCTTCTTAGTCTGCTCCAGCTTCTTGAGCATCTGTCGGGGGACCTCACAGTCAGGTCAACCTTTTCTCCTACCCCTGCCCAGCCCACCCAGCATCTCAGGCAGCCCCAGGCTCACCCTCCGTTTCTTCCTGGCCTTGGCCTCGGCCNGTGTTAACCACAGCTTCTGCCTTCTTCTTAGTCTGCTCCAGCTTCTTGAGCATCTGTCGGGGGACCTCACAGTCAGGTCAACCTTTTCTCCTACCCCTGCCCAGCCCACCCAGCATCTCAGGCAGCCCCAGGCTCACCCTCCGTTTCTTCCTGGCCTTGGCCTCGGCCACTTTCTTGATGGGCCGTGCGTTGATTTCCCGCCAGCGTTTCCGGTAGTGCTCCACTTCCTTCTTATCAACAGGCAACTGTCGTATCCTGTGCTGCTTTTCCTCCTGCACAAACCAGTCTGGAAGCTCCCTCTCGTCCTCATTGAACGTATACCTAGGTGGAGAGAACACCAGATCAGACTTTCACAGAAACTATCCCTCCCACCCGCTACCCAGGTCAATTCTCATGACTTCCTGGCCCCTCACCGGCTGAAGGAGTCATCTATGAGGTCTCTCTTGGCTTTTTTGGAAGAAGCAATAACTGCACCTAGAGCAAGGCCTTCAGGGTCCAGAATCTGATGTTTCACTAGGGAGGGAAGCAGAAAGTCACAGCTCAGCCCCCAACACCCACACCTCCAGTGGCCTTCCCTCCCACTCAGTGCAGAGCTCTCACCTGGGTCCTCGATAGGCACCACCTCAAACCCATCGTTGTCCTCGGACTTAGGCCCGCGGCCTCGCTTCTTCCCGCGCTGTGATTTCCAGCTGCGCAGGAGGGCAAGGACGTGCACTCATGTCCAACCATAACCCACGCCACCCAGACCCAACCCTACTTCTTAGTTAAAACTGCCTGGGGAACTTACAGAAACCTTGAGCCTCAGGCTGTACTGCATATCACTTAAACCAGAACCATCTATATTCAGTTCTCCATCTCCAGCTCCCAGAGGATGGGCCAGAACCACAGCTGCTCCTTGAGCCCTCCTGTCAGCCTCCACTACTCACCTCTCCTCGTCCTCGCTGCTGCTGTCGCTGTCAGAGCTGCCATCGCGCTCTTCCTCTCCAAGCCCAGGGGCGACCTCTGACCCCTTAGGAGCCCCCGCCCCCTTAGGGGCCTCACCCTGGCACGGGAGAGGCTTGCTTTCGGTCTCCTTATTGGAAGGCGATGGTGGCGGCTGCTGCCCCTTGTGACGGCTCTCAAACAACAGCTGGGCCTGACTGATCTCCAGGACCTCGTCAGCGTCGTCCTCAATCCCACTGAAGCCGTCCTGCAATGGGGGAATCGTCAGGCACCCCTCTCTCCCAGGGAACTGTCTCGGCCCCTCACCTCTGCTTACCTTGGAGAACCACAGGCTGGCCTGTTCTTCCTGCAGCACCGCCTTTTCCTCCAGTGGCACCAACAGTGGATTCTCTTCTTCTTCCTCTTTATCATCTTCCACTTCAGCAAGTTGTACACTGTAGCCCCAAGGTAAGTGGGTGTGTCAGGGCCCTGGAGGGCTTGCTGCCCCCAAATCCCACTGGGGACTTGAGCCGAGGGTACCCTACAGACACCTCCCCAGACACACACACAAACACTCTCCTTACCACTTTCGGTCCTTTAGACTGTGAGGTTCTTTGACTCCTGCCAGCTCCTCTGGATCTAGGTCACTATCCAGAGATGCGTCGTCGTCATCCTCACCATCTGATATATAGAGGTCATCTCTTGGCAGGTCAGACAAAAACGTGTCTGCAGCACTCATGTCCCCCTGCGTTACCTCCTCTAACAACTGAGGGACAGAGACAAGAGGTCAAGGGCATGACAAGGAACATACTACTGTAGTCCTCCCTGTTCACCATCTTAGTTTAGTCTCAGCAACGCTAGAAAAAACACTGTGGCAAGTACATTACCTCCTTTTATGGACAGGGAGGTGACGGGGTTAACTTTAAAACACCCCATCCTGGGCCATGTCACTCAGCGTCCTCTTCAATTAGTGGAAGGAACAGGTTTATGGAAAAGCACCCCATGGCCTAACTGGTGCCAAACTTTAAAATGTTTTAAAATCACTGGTTTTCAAATTACTCAGAAGGCACCTTATCACTGGAGAATATCTACAACTGCTGTTTCTGTTGAATAAAGGAGCCCAGCAACATACATCTAACAGGAAGAACCGTTTCACTTATAAACCACTTGTCAACTCCAAAATCTGTTCCCATGGCAAAGACAGCTACTATTTCCTGACTTACATACCAGGAATCACACCTAACCATTTTTGTTTATTCCTTCCTAACACCCTAGTCGGTGGTTTCTGTTAATATCTTTTACAGATGAGGAGACAGCAAAGCATGAGAAAGTGGTGGTCCACCCTAGGACCACTGTGCTCTCTGGCCCCAGTACGATGTGACCTGGTTGTTACCTTTCCACACAGCCACAGAAGCTCGTTTTATCTGGGATGCTGCTGTTACCAGGAAAAGTGGACTCTAGCATTCAGCAGAAAGCACCGTCCAACAGCCTAGTGCAGCCAGGTGCTGCCTTGGTCTCAGTGAAATGAACACTGTGCCCCACACCCCCGAGGCAGACCCCCCAAGGTACGTACTGGTAACCCAGCAGTCCTGGCTGCATCGCCTATCACCTAATCTGGCAATGAGCGCCTTGTGGTTCTGATACTCTACAAGGATAAATTCTACATCACACTCACAAAGCTTCCTACTCTACCATTATTTTAGGTGTACGTCTCCTCCTGGTCCTTGAAATACAAGGCTTTTGTTTTCCCCCAGCCTCCCCTCACCAAGTCATTTACGGGCGAGGACAGCAACCACGAGCCATGATCACTCAGCGTACCAAACCAAAGGCCCCCAGGGCCCCCTCCTCCACACACTCACACAGGCCCTCCCATCTCCTGCGTGGGCCCCACCCCGCCTCACCTGGTGACCCCGGATGGTACGCAGGGAGAACATGCCAGTCTCCCCCTCGTCTGCGATGGAAACCCCGGGAAGATCCATCTTCAGCTCCACGCGCTCCCGCTGCTTCCTCTGCTCGCGCAGCAGCTTCCTCTTCTTCCTGAGGGGCCGGGTTGAGGAGTTACAGTTGCCCAGCTCTGGAGATTCCCTAACCAGGCCTTCACACTCTCTTGCATCTTCGCCCACCAAGGGACTCTGCCGTGGTGGTCCCCCAGCTCCCCTCACCTCTTCAATTCTGCCACCTCCTGGGCCTTCATCTCCGCCAGGGTCCGGTTCAGCTGCTCCTCCTCCTCCTCCTCCTGAGACCGCTGCGGCCCAGTCCTGGCTGCAGACTCCTCCTCCTCTCCTTCCTCCTCCTCCTCGGAGCTGAGGCTGACACAAGTGTCCCAGAAGCTGATTCTCTCCACGGACGCCTCCCGCCAACACCCGCTCAGCACCTGCCCTGGCTTAGCTGGCTCCTCACCTGATATCCAGTGCCTTTGCTTGCTCTTTCAGCTTCTTGGCCACGTAGCGCCGAAGCTTCGTTCTCCAGTTCAGTAGGGACCTGGCCCAGAAATACCATTCCTGACCCTACTGTAGCCGTCCCAAACTCCTCCTGGTTTACGTCCATACCCCAGACCTCACATGTGAGCCTCTTAAGTCCGAGGACTCAGGCCCCAACCCCATACCTCCAGCACAGCAGCATCATGTCCCTCCCAGGCCTCCCCGCTGCCCTTGGGGCTCCCAGAACTTCCGCCCACCACCAGCGCAAACCTGAGCTCCTTGCGCCCCAGCACTTTGATGTCCTGACAGCACACCCGAATGTCCTCGGTGGTGGCTGGATGCTGTGCCAGCTCTTCGTCATCTAGTGAGATCTGTTTGGTGGGGAGAGGAGTGGGGACATCCTCAGGCTCTGTTTCCGGGGCTCCCCCACAGCCCTTGAGTCTGGGGACTCACTTCACTGGCTTTGGAGAGGAAGTCAACAGGGTTGGCAGCTCGGAGGAAGTCAGTGACGGAGGTTCGGTGGTAGAGAGTGAGGTCGCCCTCAGCGTAGCCTTCAGCCTTAAGAAGGGAAACAAAGAAGGCTGAGCAGTCAGTCCCTTCCAGGCTGTCTGTAGGACCCACCAGGCCTAGCCTACCCCAAGTTCCAGACCTGAGAGTGGGCCCACTCCCTTAGCACACCTTTGGCTTCTTCTTAGTCACCAATTCTGTAACAGTCTTGGCCTGAACTTCAACTTCCTTGAAGGCAAACTTGGGGTCAAAGAATTTACTGTCAACCTTGTCAGGAGCCAGGAAACCTAAGATAATAGGATTCATGAGCAAGCGTGCTTTGGTAGGTAGGAGACTGAATCAAGAGAACAAATGAAGTTAACACCCACCCTGGCAAACTACAAAGATCTCCGCAGATTCATGACGAGAGGCTTGGGGCTTGGTGGCCTGGACACGGCGGAAGAGCTGCTGGAAGATCCACAGTAAGGGCTGATAGTCACGAGAACGGAAAACCTTTGTGACGAAGCAGCCACCACGGCCCAGAAAGTCACAAGCCAAACGCAGAGCCATCAGCGTCAAATGGGCTGTGGGACAGAGATGGTAAGCTGAGGACCTCTGCAGCCTGAGAGGGCATGCCCTCCTCCACCCTTATCTCCACGTCCTCTGACCCCGGCACCTTGTGAGTAAGCGTCATGGGCCCAGCTAGCCCCGACGTTGGGGGCCCCATCATTGAGCACAACATCAACCTTCCAGGTTTTCAGCTCCTTCCTCAGGGCCTGCAGAGAAGGAAGAAATTACCGCAACTGAAATACAGACATGACTATGAACAGGATCACTGGTTCAGCCATCTGTCCACCCAATCGTTTGCTGAGTGCCTGCCACAGGCCAACTCCTGTGCCGTGGACAGGGGATACAACGATAAGCAATCTATCTGTCCTCGTGGGGCTTAGTCTATAGAGAACCTGCTGGGAAGGATTTCATGGAAATCTCTGCACTTCCTCTAACTCCAAAGACCTCTTTTCCGAATAAACAAAGGCCGGATGGACATAGTGTCTTTTGGGCCTTGTCACAGAGATAATGTGTGGGCACTGCTTAGGGCATAGTAAACAGGAAAAACATGCTTTCAGGGGATCAGGGTGGGAAGAGGGATGGATGCAGATGTCTACTTATAAAAAGGATGGGAAAAAGAAGGTCCCTATTACCTGCCTACAGCGTTCTGTTGTGATGTCCTCCTGGAGGGTCACCACATTGGGAAGAGGCTTGATTGGGACCAGATCCACTCCTGGAAGAAAAGAGATTAGAGGATCCCAAAAGGCTGCCTCAAGCAGGGAGGAAGGAAATGCAGAACCACGGTGTTTCACTCTCCCACCCCGCTGGAACACCTGAGAGAGCCACCGGTCACTCACCCACAATAAGGCTGGATACAGGCATAAACTTGGCAGCCACTTGCAGCCTGTAAAAGAGAAGTAAAGATTAAAATACCCTCGACCACCTCTCCCTTGATAATCTGATTTCCCACCCCTAGTGTTGGGAGTCTCTGGGACCTGGGATCTTTTGCTGCAGTGTTTGCGGTTGAACAAAAAACTCCTCAAGTAATAAAATACAAACAAACCACAAGTGACTGAAAATAACTATGCATGCCCAGCTGGGGTTAATTTTGGACAAAATACAAAAGACCAAAAAACAAACAAATCCATTGCCACTTACGAGGAGCTAGGAGCAAAAGCAGGGTCCTGTACTTGCCCCCGACACTCACCATCACCAAAGGGGTGAGCAAACCACCTAAGCCACTCCTAAGGCTGGGCTCCTAGACACACAGCAATCCTCACCCCATATAAAGAAATCAGCTCACACCCCTCCAGGAGCTAGCAACCAAGGGAATGGGTTACTTATTCTCATGCCCTCCTGCTGCAGCAAGGGCCCCAATAAAGCTTTGCCTGGATTTCCTNAAAAATTGAATTCCCACCCCCCAACGAGGAGGTCTGTAATAAGCAGCATTGGCAGCGGCCCCAGCTATGGCAGTAGGCCCTGGGCTCAGGCTTTTCCCCTCCCATCGCTAGGCCCGGCTGGACATTTTGAAGATCCATTCTCGGAAAATGAACCTGACCCGGGGGATCAACCTGAGAAAAATTGCTGAGCTCATGCCAGGAGCGTCAGGGGCTGAAGTGAAGGTAACAGGAGTGCCCAAGGGAAAGAGGGCAGAGGCAGGAAGCACTGGGGTCAGGGCACAGCGGCAGCTCCGCCTTCTTTCCCTGCTCAGGGCGTGTGCACCGAGGCTGGCATGTATGCGCTGCGGGAGCGCCGAGTCCACGTCACGCAGGAGGACTTTGAGATGGCAGTAGCTAAGGTACAGGGCCACACCTTTCTGCCTTTGCTGGTGGTGGCTCTGCAGCAGTGGGGTCGGGCATGTGTTCACTGGGTCTCTAACTCAAATGTTCTTTCTTTCCAGGTCATGCAAAAGGACAGTGAGAAAAACATGTCCATCAAGAAGCTATGGAAGTGAGGCGGCCGTCCTTTGTGTGGATCCCTCAAATAAAACTCTGCCGATCAAGACCTTAGGACTTGAGTCTGTTAATCAGAGGCCACACTGTTCAATCACCAGGTCTGGGTACCACCAATAAACAAAGGTTTATTTGGAAATTTCCAAACCTGCCAGAAGTGGCGTTTGCCAAGCCCTCGGCCCACCCTCCTTACCAGGCTCCGAAGAGCAACAGCAGTCCTCCCAATCTCCCACTGCCCTCCACCAAGCACACACACACACCCCCACACTTTGGGGCACGCCAGAGAATTAGGGTGCCCTCTCCCTAGGAAGCGTCACCCCGGGCCCAAGAACCGGGGTGGCAGCCTTCTGGCATCGCAGGAGATGATGGCGGCCAGAGCCGCTTGCATAGATTGAGAAAAGAAAATAAGGAGGGACCCCCAAGTAGGGCTCCCTGAAAACCCCCAACACACCCCCGTAAAAAAAGTGGCTCCCGCATAGAAAATCCTGCTTCACAAATAGTGCAAATAACCCGAAGGAAAGGGAATGACCAGCAGCAAGGCTGGGCTGGTAGGAATGGCAAAGAACTTTGGTTTGGAAAAGCTGGGAAGAAAGGGAGCCATGCTCCTCTTCCTTGCCCCGCTCCCTGGAGCCAGCGTGGACACTCGCCCCAGGGGGGTCTGTAAACAAGCAAAGCCAGGGGCCTTTGGTTCCGAAAGGTATAGGTTACAATGTCAAAGCAGAGCCTCCAGGTCCTTCTCAGGCCTGCCTGCAGGGGGCATAGGAGGCCTCTCGTGAACCCAGTTAAAGCCAATGTGTAAGTAAGAAGGCTTTGGAGGACCAAGCAACAAGGAATCCTATCACTACACTTAAGAAACTAAAGCTGGGGAGCTGAGGGTGACTGGAGATGCCCCCACCCCCTCGTTACCCTACGTGTCTGCGCCCCAGAGGGTGGTCCCCTTCCAGGCTGAGGGCGTGGCTCCAGGCTGGGAAGAAAGGAAGGGGTCCCTGAGCAGTTAGGTCAGGCGGATTCCCAGCACCTGTTCCAGTTCCTGCCTTCGCTGCTGCACCTGGAGCAGGGACAGACCAGCGGCTCAGGCCCGGCTGCCCACCCTGCCCTCCGGTGTGCCCTCCAGGCCAGCCAGGGCAGATCCGCCTCACCTTGGCAAAGATGTGCCTCCCGACTGCTTCCTGGGCCCAGGGCTGGTGGTAGAAAGCTGCTCGTCTCTCCTCCTCTGGGTTCCCAGTCACATCAGTGATGATCTGTGGAGCGCCAGGGGCAGAGCTGAACACGATTCCCACCCCTGAGCCAGAAGAACGGTGCTGGGGACAAAACCCCCAGAGCCTAACGTGGGATCACCCTCAGGAAAAAGGGGCACACCTTGAGGTCCCGGCGCTGGGAACGGAGCCACTCCTGGATGAAGTCCTGGGGGTCAGTGCTAAAACTGAGCATGAAATCCCTCTGGGTCTTCAACTGGTTGATGGACTCAATAGTCTCGTGGATCTGGGCAAAGGGGTACGTGTCAGACTGGCCCCCACCCCGACAAGGTCTGCTTCCAGCCCCAACCCCAAAGGACTCGGGTCCCATCCCAAGATGCTATATAAATGGAAATGCCCGAAACCTGCCCACGCTCACTGGGGGCCCGGAGGAGGCTGGGGAGGTTGGGGCCCACCTTGACATCAAGGGAGGCGATCTCCTGCTGATTGGTGGTAGAGGCCAGAAAATTGCTCATCTGGGCCTTGAGTGGGTCATCCACCTCCACGTCAATGTCGTAACAGGCTGTCTTCTTCTGGTCGTTGGGGTCCACGCTACACGGCACACGGGAGAGGGGGCTACTTCCCTCCCGCCCGCCCAGGGCCAAACCACACACACCCAGGGAGCAAGAAACCAAACGTCGTGCTGCTTCGCTCTGGCTTTAATTCAAGTTAAAGGTACACTGCCCTGAGAGCAGCCTTCCTCCCCTTCCCATTTACCTTATGACGTGGTTGATGACGATGGGGTCTGGATGCTGCAGCAACCCCGCCAGCTTCATGGGAATCTCAGAGAAACGTAGTCGGCCGCAGCTGAAGATCTAGGGAGGGCGCCAGAGGGTCGGTGACGCCCTGGCGGGCACAGGGAAGTGGCCCGTCCAGGTGGTGTGGCCGCAGGCAAGGCGGGGGCCAGCGGGGAGCGGCGGTGTCCCTGCTCACCTGGCGGAAGTAGCGGTTGCAGTTGATGTACTCGCGCTCGTGGCCGTCCTGCAGCTGGTTGTGTTTGATGTAGAGCCACAGGGCCTGCATGATGGCAGCCCTCGTCTGCGTGTGCACCCCCAGCAGCCTCGCCAGGCGGGGGTCCAGCTTGTACTGTGGGGGCTGGCATGGACAGACGGGAGTCAGAGGAGGGGAGAGAAACCAAAGCAGGCTAGGGCAGGGACGGAAAGGGTTTACAATAGGCACCTGCCCCCAGCCCTGGACGAGAGTCCCCGTGAGCCCAGACGTGGCCTCAGGGCACTTGTCACCTGATGATCCAGCATGAGCAGGAGAGTGCACTTGACGTTCAGGTCTCCGGGCCGTTTCACCTGGAAGCCGTCTGTCTCCTGGGTGGTGGGCATCCGGTGCCACTGGCAGGAGGAAGGGGAGTCAAGCTCATCACCGAAGGGGCGGGCAGCATACACACCCGGCCCTGCAAGGGGACTGAGACCATTCCTCTGCCCGCCTGACGCAGCACCCTGTGCTCCCGAACCCCCGGCCCGCTCTCACCTCCACCAGGTGGTTGTCAGGCCCGTACAGTTCCTTGTCCAGCTCGATGACGAGGCTCTTAAAGAAGGAAGAAAACTTCCGCTTCTGTTTACTAGGCTGGGGATGTAAAGGGGGTGAGACGGGTGCCGCTGAAGGCTCAAGCCTAAGCCACATATGAGCCCCAAACAGGGGAATGTTGTTTCAGTCCTAAAGCTCAGGGTACTGAGGATTCTCAGGCCCTGAAAGCAGCAGGGAAAAGTGAGACCGGAGGCATGGGAAGGGGCCCTAGGCAGCCCTGCTGTCAACCAGTAAAGGACTAGAATTAGCAAGGGCACCCCTTCCTCAGGACACTCTACTGCCATCTGCAGGAAAAGCACTGTAACAACCACACAAACCCCCCACCTCTGCATTGGGTGTTGTGCCCTCTCCCTTCGGCAGGATGACCCCAGAAGTGCCCAAGTGTCTGGCGCAAGTCTGAAACCCACACAGACCACCACCCCTCCAGACACCTCCTTCCCCAACTCACATCATCCAGCAGTTTTCCCTCTACTCGGAGTTCCCAGGAAGCCACCTTGTCCCCTGCGGGGGTTCCTCCGGGGGTCCCTGTGGTTCCTGCACTGTCACCTTCTGCCTTGCTGGGACTGAATGTATTGGAAATGTAGATCCGCAGCTTTCGTTTTTGCTAAAGAAAGACAACAGGTTAACTAGACAGGGACAAGCTGCTAC
Organism: Neotragus moschatus; assembly: GCA_006410615.1. Classification (NCBI taxonomy): domain Eukaryota; kingdom Metazoa; phylum Chordata; class Mammalia; order Artiodactyla; family Bovidae; genus Neotragus; species Neotragus moschatus. Next base: position 1,227,049 of record SJYA01002587.1, read on the forward strand.
CCAATCCTCCCGTCTAAACTCATTTCACACCCATACAGAGTGCTGTGGGTCAGGCCCCTAGTGAGGCCCTGGGAGTCGGGCGAGGAAATCTCATCCCTCACCTTCAAGGGACTCACAGCTTTATGGGGAAACAGATGCAGTACCAACAGGGCCAATACAGGGGGATCGGTGGTGTGACAGATACAGAGGGTGCTATCAGAAGTCGCTGGCTCATAGTTTAAGTGAAACCCAAACACTCATCATGGCCACAGAACATCGTCTCCTGGAGAGCCTCCACCATTCAAGGAACTGTTCTCTAGATAAAAGTTCTCTAGGGACGGGGAAGAAGACAGGAACCATCCTTATCTACCCTCCAGCTTTGCCTTTCAAACTTCTGACCATAATGTACAATATTAATATTTTAAATTACGATCCAGGATCTGCACATATATGCAAATATATGAAACAAAAATGTCATAATTCCTTTGCTACTGTGAAGAATGATCATTTCTACAACCCTAATGTTCCATTAAGAACAGGCTGGCTTTACCACATTAAAGCAAATTCATGATAAATGGGCTGTATCCTATAGTGTAAAACATCCTGCTCTAGCCCATCAGAGAAGCCCACTTGGCCCCTGGAAAACAAGGCCAGGGAGAGGCAGAAAAGCTTAGCGAGGCCCAGGAGTGGCTGGGGCCGCACACACCGTCAGAGGCTTTTTGATGGCCTCCTGGATCTCCATCCGCTTTCGAGCAATGGTCTGGTCCAGCTTCCGTTCAAAAGCCAAGAGGTCCATGTACGCCTGAGACTCTGGGACAAGCTCCCGGATCTGGAGGTGTGGAGGGAGCACGGATCCATCAGCTCGTTTCAGCTGCCACTCTGGCTCCTTCCTCGCTTCCTCCCTCCTCCCAGGGTGAGGGAAGACTGAGTCCACCCTCAGCCAGCCAGCCCTTGGGTGGGCCTCCGAGGCCCTCTCCCAGCATACTCACGCGCTGAGGTAGAACTTTATCTGNATATTTTATTTAGCTCATTCATTCATTTTATAGTCGTTGAACGTCTGTAACCGTTCTGGGTGCTTGGGATCCATCAGTGAAAAAGGCCCTGCCCTCAGAAGGGCCTTACAGTCCAGGCCGGAAGTAGACCGGACTCCCAGACCTAACGGATTAGGAGGAGTGTGTTAGAAGGTGGTGCTGCTGAGGAGGAAGATAGCAGCCAAATCGTCCGAGGGTGTGCTGGGATATAGCCTTGGAAGCTCGGGCTTGTGGGCCTTGTTACAAAGATACATTGAACTGGGTGAAGCAGTGTTCAGGGAGGAAGAAGTGAATTCCAGGCAGAGGCAAGAGAGAGTGATCAAAGAGTAGGATGTGACTCAGTCTGTACAAGAAACTGCAAATACCCTTGGGATGTAAATGGATAGTGAACATCCCAAACTTGGGCGGGAATTCCGGTTCAGCTACACAGCCAAAGCCATCCAACAACCCTAAAACCCTGCACTGGAAGGGCGGAGTTCTAACCCCTGGACCAGGGAAGCCCTGCCCACCATTTATTCTCCTTGCAGCCTTTTAGTGGCTGGAGTACCTGCCAGTGTACTCCCTCCCAATAGCGCTCAGCAGAGTATATTGTTATTTGTATTTACATTTGTCTTTCCCACTAACTCCCAGGAATTCTTATGTAATAGGATAAATCTTGGTAACTTCAACACCTTACTATACGCCTGGCTGAATAATTTTTTGCAGAAAAAATGTATGAATATAAATATAAGTAGCCCCAATTGGGGATTTTGTACTTTTTTCACAGAGCTGTTATTACTCAAAACTCTTGTTTTGAGATTTCCTTCACAGTCTGGTGTTACTTTATTATTTCTCCCATAATAGGAGATATTCCTTTTGAAAGAGACATTAAGTCACTCAAAGTTAAGTTTGGGGAATAAGATGAGTGAATAATATCACTTTTGCATGAAGAATAATAGAATAGCTTAATAAAGAGACTGATTTTTCTTATGTAGCTTAAAATCTAGTTCTAGATCACTTTCCAAAAAAATTTTGAATAATGGTGTCATTACTGGATTAAATTTGTAGCCTGCAGAAGTGATTGTTTTGAATGGTAGCGTTTACTTGGGAGGGTAAATTTTGATATGCCTATTGTTTTATGTGTGAATAAAAGAGACCCCAAAAAAAGCCCTCTTTCAGACCAGCATACAGGTAATAGTAGTTTTGTACAAAACCTAATGTATGAAAAAAATGCAGAATTATAGGGCTGTCATTCGCTTATGGAATACGCATGATGTGCTAGATACTGTGCTAGGTGCTGCAGAAGCAAGGTAATGAAATGGTCTTTTGTTCTTAAGGAATTCCTAGTACAGTTATGATTCAGTTCAGTTCAGTTGCTCAGTCATATCCAACTCTTTGCAACCTCATGAATCACAGCACGCCAGGCCTCCCTGTCTATCACCAACTCCCGGAGTTCACTCAGACTCACGCCCATCAAGTCAGTGATGCCATCCAGCCATCTCATCCTCAGTCGTCCCCTTCTCCTCCTGCCCCCAACCCCTCCCACCATCAGAGTCTTTTCCAATGAGTCAACTCTTCTCATGAGGTGGCCAAAGTACTGGAGTTTCAGCTTCAGCATCATTCCTTCCAAAGAAATCCCAGGGCCGATCTCCTTCAGAATGGACTGGTTGGATCTCCTTGCAGCCCAAGGGACTCTCAAGAGTCTTCTCCA
>SJYA01002587.1:1230866-1258279 GCA_006410615.1 Neotragus moschatus
CCCAAGGGACTCTCAAGAGTCTTCTCCAGCACCACAGTTCAAAAGCATCAATTCTCCGGCACTCAGCCTTCTTCACAGTCCAACTCTCACATCCATACATGACCACAGGAAAAACCATAGCCTTGACTAGACGAACCTTCGTCAGCAAAGTAATGTCTCTGCTTTTGAATATGCTGTCTAGGTTGGTCATAACTTTTGTTCCAAGGAGTAAGCGTCTTTTAATTTCATGGCTGCAGTCACCATCTGCAGTGATTTTGGAGCCCCAAAAAATAAAGTCTGACACTGTTTCCACCGTTTCCCCATCTATTTGCCATGAAGTGATGGGACCGGATGCTATGATCTTCGTTTTAACCCACTGAGGTGAATTACATTTTAAGGTAGATAGCTTCAGAAATCACTTTTGGAATCAAGCGTACAGATAATGTGTAATAAGTAAGGGATTATGAAGTGAAATAGCATTAGTCAAGAAATTCCTTTCTTAGAAGAAATTAGCTTGAATTGGATTTTGAAAGAAACTCTTGGTATAGATTGGCAGAGAAAAGAAGTGGACGTTTAAGACTTGACTCAGCCAAAGTGTAATCCAAGTGTTGCTTGGTGAGCCTGGAGGCAGATCAGAAAGATGGATTATTTTAAGGGATATTTCATGAAGCCTGATGAAACATTTCTCCCATAAGAGAACAAGACTCTAGTGAACATTTTTTCTTGATTCAGGGTCACTTTCCACTGGACAGTGCCAGATAAACACTGCCAAATTTCATCTCTCCAACCTCATTTTTCATATTTCCATGCTGACAGCCATTTTCTATTGACTCAAATAGAAGCAAACATGTAAACAGATAAGTGCAATACAAACTGATACAGGAATCTCATTTAATCTAATACCCTTTCATTATTTCCCATATTTTCCTGTTGTCTTTTTGCTGTGCACATAAACCAAACTGAAATGGATAGATGAAAGAATTTCTTTTAATACAACCATAGCATTGATATGCTTGCTGCAGTTTCTCCAGACCCTGTAGGTTTTCAGGAAAGGAGATAACTTTTAACAGTATTAAAGAAAGAATTTCCTTCTTCCTTTTCCTCTTTATTTGGTCGCTTTCTTCAGCATTGCTGCCTTCTTTCTTCCTCTCCAGCTTTTGGCCCTTCTCATCAGGATGGAAATGCTATTGTTTGGTGTCTGGGCCCTGCTGGCCTTGATCCCTGACCCAGGTGAGGCTCTTTGGGAAGGTTTCTTTAGCTTCTATGGGCATGATTTTCAGCAACACCATAGTTTCCATAGGGACACTAAGGAAGAAATCAGTTCCCAGAAGATGACAAGGAGGGGAATGATGGTAGAGTAGGGATTCTAACTTGTCCTTTCGGGGCCCTTTTCTTGTCCTGTCCCCTGTTCCTGTTTACTCAGGGTGGGTTTCCTATTCTCTAACCTGTAAATAGGTAGACTAGGCTCTGTATTCTCTTTAAGTCTTGTGGTCCTCACCAGAGACTTTGGCATGACTGGTTAACCTTTTCAGGAGCTGTAGAAGAGCGATTTGAGGTTTCTGTTTGGCCAGATCAGGCCCTTGTAAAGTATGGACAGTCCCTTATGGTCAACTGCAGCACTACCTGTCCAGACCCAGGACCCGGTGGAATTGAAACCTTATTAAAGAAAACCCAGGTGGGCAAAGGGCCTCAGTGGAAGGAGTTTCTCCTAGAAGATGTCACACAGAATTCCATCCTGCAATGCTTCTTCTCTTGTGCAGGGATCCAAAAGGACATAAACCTTGGCATCACTGTGTACCGTGAGTGGAGCTGAGGGCTGGGGAGGAAGGGAAGCGTGGGGGAACATGGCTACTGTGCCTTATATAGGGAATAGTTAGAGAATTTCTTTTAGGGGAAAGAATTGGGGCCTTTACTAAAGATTTTTGTCATACTATAGGGATTCTCTAGCCAATTGTTTCTGTTTCCCTTTTAAATTAGGAGCAGACCACAAAGTGCATCCTGGCATCTGGGCTTGAGAATATGTTCAGATACAGGAGGCATATGCTAATGATGCTGATCTGTAAATTACCAAAAAAGTGTAAAATTAGTGTTGAATTATCACAAATTCTTAGAATAAATAGGGATTAGAGAAAAGAGGGTCTTTGTAGGCTGGGGTAGTTGGAGAAGTCTCCAAAGAAAAGGAGACTCTTAAACTTCACCCCTCTGTTTGGTTAGGATTTGAAGTGATGGGAATGGGTAAGGAGAATCTTTCAGGTGAGCAAATAGCATTGGCAAAGATGTAGCCATGAGTGTGGCCTCTGGGGTTGGAGCTTGGTTAGCTGTGGTGGAGTTTTCATGAGATGCTCAGGAGCTTCTCAGATGCTGCTCACACCTCTGAAGCACTTCTGGTAAGAGAGAAAAGCTCTCCAGAATGGCAGCAAAGGGGCCCCTCCAAAGCAAAGGGGTTCTCCAAAATGGCAGGCAAAGCAAGGGGCCTCTCAGCAGTCACATGTCTTGGCTATGACTTTAGGCCCTTTCGATGGGAAGAAGAAGCCTAACTCATCTCATCCAGGGCAGAGAGCTGATGCTGTTCATCAGATGGTTTAAGAGTAGCAGTCCTACCTTCTATCACAGGCTTCCCATCCTCTTACTCTTTCTCTCTGGAGAGATGAGTATCCTTCTCTCATCAAACCTATCTCTTGGTCTTAAAGAGCCACCAGAGCAGGTGATCATGGAGCTGCAGCCTGCGTGGGTGGCCGTGGATGAAGCTTTCACGGTGACATGTCATGTGCCCAGTGTCACACCCCTGGAGAACCTCACCCTCACCCTTCTCCAGAATGACCAAGAACTACAGCGGAAGAATTTTAGGAGCTTAGCTATGGCTTCCCAGAGAGCTGAGGTCACCATCAGTGTCAAAGCCCAACGGGAGGATGACAGGTGCAGTTTCTCCTGCCATGCAGAACTGGACCTGAATTCACATGGTGGGGGGCTCTTTCACAGCAACTCAGCCCTCCAGGTACTCCGAATCTTTGGTGAGTCAGAGCCCAGGTGTGGAGGGAATCTGCGGGCTCATTTTCCTCATCTTACCTTGGCCTTTAGGACTCATTTCCCACAGGGTTTAGGATGCAGGTGGAAGGGTAATTGAGCTCCTTTACTTGAGTTTTAAACTCACTGTGGGGAACAGAGAGCTTTTAGCCACAGTCCCTACATTGTGGAGCCCTATACAATTTATCATGGCCTTTCTCCTTTTTCCCCTTCTCCTCATTTCTTGGCAGAATTTTCTCAGAGCCCCCAAATCCGGGTCTCTTCACTTCTGGAGGTTGGGATGGCAGAAACAGTGAGCTGCGAGGTGGCTAGGGTGTTCCCAGCCGAAGAGGTAATGATCCACATGTTCCTGGGAGACCAGGAGCTTAGCCCCTTTCTCTTCTGGGAGGGAGACACAATATGGGCCAATGCCACCGTTCGGGCCATGGAGATTGGTGATCAGGAGCTGTCTTGCCTTACATCTCTGGGTCCAGTGGAACAGAAGACAAGCCAGCCAGTGTATGTCTATAGTAAGTGACCTGCCTCTTCCCTTCCCTTGAAGGTTCTCAGCCATTGAAAACTTCCATAGTAAAGGCTTGGTTATTCAGCTGCAGGTGTCCCCATGAACCAAAGTGAACGCTGGTCTTCGTCTTCCTCAGATAAGTGCAGGGACGCATTGAGGCAGCAGTTCTATCCAGCCATCGCCCTGTTTCCTTAGACCATCCTACTGACAGAATGATTATGGACGCTTGAACTTATTCCTAGGTACAGTGATGAGAGGTGAGAAAGAAATCTGTAAGATGAAAAGACATCTTGTTCTCCTTGCCACAGAGGCACACCCAAATAGGCTCATGTGGCATTTGTTATGGAGAAGCTCTCAAATTTCCAAAACCATCTCATTGCTCCTGCCAGTCAGCATAGAAGCAGTAATGGTATCCAAAGCCTTTCCCTTCTTGTCTGCCTACCCAAAGGGTACCACCAGCAGCTGAGTACAGAAGTCGCTGCCAGTTTTGAGAAATATGTTTGATTCTCTTTTTCCTTTCCTTACAGGCTTCCCTCCACCAGTCCTGGAGATGGAAGAAATGTACCCATCGGCAGGGACAGAAATTAACGTGACCTGCTCAGGGCATATTTTAACATCCCCCAGCCCTACTCTGCGGCTTCAGGGAGCCCCAGATCTTCCTGCGCCTGGGGAGCCTGCCTGGCTTTCACTTAACGCCAGTGAGGAAGATGATGGCCAGAATTTATCCTGTGAGGCCTCTTTGGAGGTTCAGGGTCAGCAGCTGAGCAAAACCACTGTGATCCAACTCCATGTCTTGTGTGAGTAGAAGCCTGATCTTTCTTGTCAAAACATGGATTGTTAGTCTCACATTTCCAGAGATCTTAGCCAATAGCTGCATTGTTAGAGTTGCCACATTTTTCTCATTAAAAAAGAAAATCAAAGGAGAAAATAAAAAGTAAAGCTCTGCAAGCTTGCCTTACCCATGGGAAAATGAATAGGGAGAAACTTGGGGGAAACTGGAACAAAAGAGAAAGTGATCAAGCTGAGGGCCAAAGGCTGAGAACATAAGGAGTAAAAACAACTGGAGCCTATGCTGAGGAGGGTAATTTCTTCATGAAAACTTGTATTTTGAAAAGTAGAAAAATCCTTGTCTCTGGGTTCACCCCTACCCATGATATCCCTCACAGAGAAGCAAAGATGAAGAGCAGGGACCCCAGGACCACCACTGAGCAAGCTCATTTAGTATTAACCCATTAAAATGCCCTATTGCATCTCAGATTCATCCAAGGAGGAAAAAGTATAGTTCAAAGCAGGGAACTGATGGCCCTCTCCTTGGGAAAGGAAGCTGTTGGGTGGAGGGGACACATCATTTGGGTAGGGGAGAGAGAGGGAGCTAATGCATGGCGGTCATGAGGAAACGTGGCACACTGAACTGACTCCTCTGGGTACTCTCTTTCCAGACAAGCCACGATTTGAGGAATCTGGTTGCCCTGGCAACCAGACCTGGCTGGAAGGGATGGAGCAGATGCTTGCCTGTGTGCCAAAGGGAAACCCGACACCGGTCTTGATGTGTACCTGGAATGGCACAGTCTTTGACCTTGAAGTGCCACAGAAGGCAACCCAGAACCACTCTAGAACCTACTGCTGCACAGCCACCAATCAGCTGGGCTCTGTCAGCAAAGACGTTGTGGTCTTTGTTAAAGGTGACGGTGGCTGCCCTGCTGCCAGGCCCAGGGTGGAAATCCCTCAGGGGGTTGGGATTCTTAAGGAGACAAGAAAGAGCTCAGTGGGCTGGGGAGGGTGAGGCTGACACATAAGTCTGGTGGGCTGGGGCAGGGTGATTCTCCTGCCTGCTAACCCTCCCATTTCTCTTGTCTTCCGTGCTTCGGCAGGACTGGATGAAGGAGTCAGTTCTACCATCTTGGTGATTATTAGTGTTGCCCTTGGAGTGGGTGTGATCACCTTAGCGCTGTATCTAAACTATCGGCCCTGCAAAGTGGAGAGGAGGAAATTGCCCCATAGGCAGAAGGAGAAGAACAAAGAAGGGGAAAGCCAGATTGCTGTTCAACAAGCAGAAAAGCACAATGAACATAATTGTTAGTTAGAAAGTTACTTGGTTGAAGGCAACCTCTACCGCTGGGGTTTCCTAAGGGAGGAAAGGAGGGGGTGGAAGAGAAAGGGAGACGTTATCTTCTGTTCTGTGGTCCCGTAAAGCAATATTTCTGGTCCTCATCCTGGTCCTCAGCCACAAGCCCAACTCCTTTAAGAATCCAGTCCCAGTGTTTTAGTGAGCGGGCCTTTTGCTCCTTGTGTGTTCTTCATCAGTCCACTCTCAGATTCAGAAAAAAAGTACCTTGTCATCCTCATTCCNGCAATATTTCTGGTCCTCATCCTGGTCCTCAGCCACAAGCCCAACTCCTTTAAGAATCCAGTCCCAGTGTTTTAGTGAGCGGGCCTTTTGCTCCTTGTGTGTTCTTCATCAGTCCACTCTCAGATTCAGAAAAAAAGTACCTTGTCATCCTCATTCCCACTGCTCTTTGCTCCCAAACATCAGATGGAAGAGATAGCCAGAAATATCTCTGAGATACAGTGTATTTCTCATGGTTTCCTTATGACTAAGTGGGAACCAACTTCTTAGTCTAGGGACCAGAGTTTGAAGGTAGTCAGTACCTGGCAAAGGGCTAGGAATTAAAAGCCAGTTCCCGCCTACATATTACACGTTCTGGGCTCCCTTAATGGAGAATTCTGGAATACTGGCTCTAGAGCTGAGCTTGGTAACATCATTAAGGCTCAGTGGCTAGTCAGGCTTCAACTCCCTAACCATCTGTTACGTGCCCTAGGAGAGTATACAGATCATAAGAAATCCCACATTGGGTCAGACAAGCAGCTTTCCTAGCCCAGTGTTCTCTCCTTGAAGTGGAAGATAGAGTTCTTCCTTGAAATTGGGCTCTAAACATCTCTGAATTACTCTTTAGAAATTCATTATAGAGCAAATCATCTGAATTCATATTAAACATCTTTTTTTACCTGTACAAGCTCTTAGGGTAGAATCCCAATTTATTCTCCTTTTCCATATATAAGTATATATTTTTATATGTCTACAAACTTTCCTTTAAGCTTCAGGAGGACTCCTCATATGACAGTGTTCACCATATGATAGAGCTTCCTTTTCTGTTCATTGGAAAGATTATATTCAACCCTTAGAGAAGATATAAAGATTTTGAAAACCAATCTTTTCTCCCAAATCAGTTATGTACGGGTCACTGAAGTGTTGGATATGGTAAAAATAAAAGTGATTTTACCTTATCTGAAAGTAGTTTTCTTCTGTGTGTGAAAGTTTTTATTAAGTCACATAGTTGCATTTTGAGTAAAATTTCTAAGAAAAGAATGTTCATAGCCAGCCCAGGGCAGGTGGTGCAGTAGTTCAGGAAGTAGCATTTTTGACTTGCCTTCAAAACTGAAGTTCAGACTTCCAGATAGAGGCCAGCAGCCTTCCCCAAATTGAAAACACCACCTAGAAAGAATACAGCAACAAGCATCAAAGTAAAAATAGTCTCTTTTTTTCCAGACCTTCCCTGAGTCTGAGTTGTGGATTAGGTATAAAATAATCCTTTGGTTTTAATACACACAAAGCAGTGGGGATACACTGGTGAACAAAGCCCTGTCCCTGCCACTAGAAGCTAGAGCTTGTCAACAGCAAAGCACAGTCCCCTGAATGGGGCCGCACAGACCCTTGCGAGAACACCTAACTCAGGGTCAAGGAAGGCTTCCGGGGGGAGCTGGGAAATACCTTGTCTGAATTTGTACAACAGCAACCCTTCAAGTGACCTCCACTTCCATTTTTCTAATTAGTAGGCACTGCTTTCCCATCGTGTGAGTAATAGCAATTATCCACTTTTCTGAATTGAGCGCTTGGGGAAGTTAAGTTAGAAAACAGGTTCGAGAAAGGAGTATAGAGTTACGTCATCCAGGAATCTTTACCCACTTCAGTGTCTTGGCATCAGCTGCATCATGTGCAAACCCCACCTCAGGAGCCCAGAGCTCCATGGAACAGTGAATCCTAAATTGGAGGGAGGAAAGGGTCTTTCAGGCTCTTTGGGCCACCTTAGTGGAGGCTTAGCCTGCTCCTGACTTTGCTTCTCACTGCCACGTGGTGTCACTGTTGACAGCGTCCTTCCCAGCCCATAGAGCTCTAGATTCCTGGTGGGCTGCCGCTGATCCTCCAGGGAGGAGAATCTACTGTTCAGGTCCAGCTTAGGAGACACCTTGCATGGGGTTCTTAGAGCAGGGTACTTTGGATGCCTTGTTCCCTAGGTCTCCTCAGATTTGGGTAGGCTCTTCCTGTTGTAGATTCAGAACTTCTATTTCTATTTCCTTCCTCTCCCCAGAGGAGGTGGTCCCTCCTAGTCAATTCTTAAAGCACAAAGAATTTTNCTGTGGCTCCTGCCTGGCAGGTGGATTCTTTACCACTGAGCCACCTGGGAAGCCCTTGTGAGGGCCCTCCTAAATCCAAAATTCCATGATTTTTATTTATTTATTTTGGCTGCACTGGGTCTCAGCTGTGGCATGTGGGATCTTTTTAGTTGCAGTATGTGGGATCTAGTTCCCTGACCAGGGATCAAACCCAGGCCCCCTGCATTTGGAGCTTGGGGTCTTAGCCACTGCACCACCAAAGAAGTCCCCCAAAGTCCATGATTTTAAAGTCAGACAATTAAAGATTGACCTGAAGCAGAGGGATGGTTTCTGAGCTAAGAAATGGAGCTCCAGGGTTCTGATTATTCCAACTTTCAACCATTTCCCAAGTATATTTACATTAATTACTAAATGTAAGATATCCCAAGTAAATACACATGTATATGCCATTTGGAAGAAAATTCATTACAGCATGTAAGAACTTCCTAAAAGCTTTTTAGGAAGATTTGCTGATTACTTTGACTGTAAAAGAATTATTGATTTTGTAGCATCATGTTTTCAGAGAAGGCAATGGCACCCCACTCCAGTACTCTTGCCTGGAGAATCCCATGGATGGAGGAGCCTGGAAGGCTGCAGTCCATGGGGTCGCTGAGAGTTGGACACGACTCAGTGACTTCACTTTCACTTTTCATTTTCATGCATTGGAGAAGGAAATGGCAACCCACACCAGTGTTCTTGCTTGGAGAATCCCAGGGACGGGGGAGCCTGGTGGGCTGTCATCTATGGGGTCACACAGAGTCAGACATGACTGAAGCAACTTAGCAGCAGCAGTAGCAGCATGTTTTACAAATACGGATAGAAATAACAAAACATAAGAGAAAAAGAAAAAGGCGAGATAAATTAATCTGCAATTTTAGTCGGAGATTTTAAAACTCATTTTTCAGTACTTAAGGAAGTAAATAGGCTGCTGCTGCTGCTGCTAAGTCGCTTCAGTCGTGTCCAACTCTGTGCGACCCCATAGACGGCAGCCCACCAGGCTCCCCCGTCCCTGGGATTCTCCAGGCAAGAACACTGGAGTGGGTTGCCATTTCCTTCTCCAATGCAAGAAAGTGAAAAGTGAAAGTGAAGCCGCTCAGTCGTGTCTGACCCTCAGCAGCCCCATGGGCTGCAGCCCACCAGACTCCTCAGTCCATGGGATTTTCCAGGCAAGAGTACTGGAGTGGGGTGCCATTGCCTTCTCCCAGTAAATAGGCTGCCTCCCCCAAAATCATCTTTGTTGTTAACTTCTTAATTTTCATTAGAGGACATCCTCCATGTTAATTCAATATTGTTAAATGCTTTGATACTTGTTTTATGTTCCTGAAATACTTGGAAATTAAGCAACATAATTCTAAATTGCCATAGTCAAAGAAGAAATCCCAAAGAAATTTGGAAAATATTTGAACTCAAGGATAATGAAATCACAAAATATCAGAATTTGTAGCACATAGCTAAAGCACTGATTAAAGGGAAACTTATACCTTTAAATCTTATATTTGAAAAGAATAAAGCTCTAAAGTTAGTAATCTAAAAATCCACTTAAAGAATATAGGCTTTTAAAGAAGAAAACTTAAAGTGAGTAGTAAAGTAGAAATAATAAAGTTATGGGCAAAATTTAGCAGACAATAGAGTTACTTTGAACATCTAAGCACTGATTTAATGATCACTACTTAGCCAAGGTGCTTGGGTGACTAAAAACAACTTTAAAACTGCCCTTTGAAGTGTACTTAAAAGAAAAAAGAAAGAAACATTCAGGCTGCCATTAGGGAAGCAGAATGTGATTCAGTTCCTTTGGAAAAACACAGAGCACCCCACAGTTCAATGCAGAAATAGCTGAAGCTTCTTACATGCCGTAATGTGTTTAGAAACCTCATTTCATTTACTCCTCACCCAAGCCTTATAAGGCAATACATTATTGTCTCTATTTTGTAGGTGAGCAAACCGGGTCTTGGGGAGGTTAAGTAATTTCTTCCTGAGCATAAGTTCAAGTCCAGGTCTTTCTGATTCTTTCCCTTATTCCAAGTTATCCCAATCCATTCCTCTAATAACAGATTGCTCACTGACTGCTTGAAGGGCAAATGTGTTTGGGTTAAATTTTGCCCTTAAAATGTTTTCAATATGAATTAGTTGCCAATGTTTAAATATTTGATTTTACATGAAAGTCTGGATACCCTGTCTGTCTCGAAGAATCAGAAGGTCTGGCAGCCCTGCATCTGAGGTTTTTTTTTTTTTTTTTGGCTGAGTCAGGTTGTGGCACTTGGGATCTTTAATTTCAGCATGAAGGATCTAGTTCTCCAACCAGAGGTTGAACCGGGGCCCCCTCCATTGGAAGCACAGAGCCTTACATGCTGAACCACCAGAGAAGTCCCCTGAGGTCTTTTAAAAAGTATATCTAGTTAGTTTTGGCTGTGCTGGGTGTTGGTTGCTGCAAGAGGGCTTTCTCTAGTTGCAGCGAGCAGGGGCTACTCTACTTTCTAGTTGTGGTGGGCGAGCTTCTCATTGAGTGGCTTCTCTTGTTGCAGAGCGCAGGGTATAGCTGTGAGGGCTTCGGTAGTTGTGATGTACAGGCTTAGTTGCCCTGAGGCATGTGGAGTCTTCCCAGATCAGGGATTGAACCTGTGTCCCCTGCATTGGCACGTGGATTCTCAACCACTGGACCACCAGGAAAGTCCTCCTGCAGTCCTGAATGCAGGAGAAGGCAATGTAACAAGGCTGGATGGGCTGCGTCCTTAGCTGGGGCCTGAGGCTTCAGGCTGCCCTGGTTCCTACCCCTCTGTGCTATATCCTTCACAAGCAGGCCAAGGGCTGGTTGCTATTTCTCCCTTCACATGCAGCCCTTGCCACTTATGTATATAACCTGCCTGGCACCTGTTGGCACTGAATTTGCAACCCCTCATTTAGAACTGGGTCCCAGGTGGCACTAGTGGTAAAGAACCCGCCTGTCAATGCAGGAGACGTAAGAGACGCTGGTTCAATCCCTCGGTCGGGAAGATCCCCTGGAAGAGGAAACGGAAACTGACTTTGGTATTCTTGAATGGAGAATCCCGTGGACAGAGGAGCCTGGCAGGCTACAGTCCATGGGGTCACAAAGAGCTGGACACAACTGAGTGACTAACACACACACATTTCCCAAGGGTAGTTGGGCTAAGAGTGTAGTCACCTTAAAATTTCTGCACAAAACTCATTCTATGATTTCTCTCATTACTTCCTTACGTGTTGAAGGCGTTTTTTCTCCCTCTGTACTTATAGCCTGCCTTGCTTTAGTTTCTTCCCACGCTTGGAGGCTAGGTTTGGTTTGGTGGGCTGATGAGGGAGGGAGAAACCGCTCCAAGTACTTTAAGGGGTGGGATTGAAGGCAGAGCCCTCTTCTGAGCTATGAGTGTCCTATGAGTGGGGCTGGAACTAAGGACCAGGGGCGGACAGGATGTGTCGCAGAGAAGGGGATGTGCTGCTTCTTTCTGGCCCAGGAGGAACCGGGTCAATTATTCAGCACCTGGGTACCCATAGAGCCCACAGCATCCCTGCCATTGTCTTCCCAATCCTTCCCTTTGCTGTCCTGCCCCACCCCACCCCCCAGAATAGAATGACACCTACTCAGACAATGTGATGCAATTTCCTTGTTTTATTAGGAAAGGACAGTGGGCACTGGAGTGGCACCTTCCAGGGTCTAGGAAGGCACGGGGGAGGGGTAACAACAGATGGCTGGCAACTAGAAGGTGCAGCTGGCCTCCCCGAAGCGGCGACACTTCATGACCCGCAGGTACGTTTCCGTCTTGTGCAGGTCCTTCCGGAAGCAGGAAAGCAGACCGTAGTTCTTGAGCAGCGCGTCGTCACTGCGCATGTTTGTGTCAAATTTGTCGTAGGTCTGCTTGAGGATCTGCCCAGCCCCAGGGCTGCCATCTTCCAGCTCCTGCCAAGGGACGGAGAGACAGAGAGGCTGAAGGGCCCTCAGGAGCGGCTCCCTCCTGCCCGCTCCATTTTCCACCCTCCCCTATAGGCTTGGAGAAGGGCAAGGAAGGAGGTTTCAAAAGGGGAAAAGGTTTCTCCTGGGTCAAGGCTGGAAAGAGGCTAGAAAGAGAAAGAGAGCAGAGATCTCTCTCCCCCAGCCCACGTGTGTGCACCTGGCTAAGCCAGGAGAGGGTGGGCATGGCCCCCAGCATGGAAGGGACCCACAACGCCATCCTCACCCGCATCAGGGCCAGGATGCCTTCCTCCAGGTCCTTCAGCTTCTCATAGACACGGTCCGAGGTGCCAAACACCAGGCTGTTGGTGAAGACTCTGCTGAGGAACTGCAGGGGCCCGAGCCACGACTGGATGAGAAGCAGCGAGATGCGAAGCAGCTCCAAGTCCTGCTGGCGGATGGGTGGTCAGCAGGTGCCGCGGGCTCTGGGCAGCCCACAAGGTCGGCCTCTACCCGCGGGCTTGGGGCAGCCCGCAAGGTCGGCCTCTACCCGGGGACCTCCTGCCACCACCGCCAACAGTCATCCTCCACTGCCATCCAACACCCTCTGCCACCTCGGGGAGAAGGCCGCCCCAGGCCCAGTGCGGAGAGCTGGGGCAGCCTCCTTAGGATGAAGGAGGTCCCCTGCTCCTCGGTCCTGGGTGGCCACTCACTGATTTCTGCTGGGCCTCGTTCTTGCCCGTGGGGGCCGGGATGGTTTCGGAGAAGCAGAAGGCAACCTGGGTGTTCTGGATGGAGTATCTCTGTCCCTCCGGGATGTAGGTGCGCTCCTGGGGGGAGAACACACCCACCCAGGTCTAAGCTGGTGTGCGGCTCCCCTCACTGCCTTATTTGGAACTCTCCCCACCCCACACACGCCTGTTTCTGCTCCCCTGACCACATCCTTACTTGGATAAAATACCACTGAGCTCCTCAGTTCCCTCCCACTGTGTGGAAGGGGCGCGGATTCACCCCTTCCTGCCTCTCCACCCCTAGGATGCATCCCTGGGGAGCTTACAAACTCTTTGAAGGTGTCGGCAGCCAGTTGATGCAGGTGCTGAGCCCGGAGCACAGCGTTGGCAAACAGGCCGGACAAGGACATGGCTGGGAAGGCGCCCACCACCTGAGTCCACGGCAGGCAGAGCAGGGCGAAAGCCAGGAGCAGGGAGGTCCGGGGGCCTAGGGAGAGACCAGGAGGGCTGCAACGGAGGGCCCTGGGAGCTAGACGCCTGATCTTCTGCCAGCCCCCGCCTGCCCTTCCCTGCAGGGACTGAGAACATTTCAAACTTGGCCAAATGTCTGGGTGTAGATACCTATGTTCACATTCAGAAGCCCTAAAACCCAAAGCTGTGGACACATCCATCAGCAGGGCCCCCCGCATCACCCCCTTAGGACACGCTAATGGAGGGGATTTTCATGAGCTTACCTGCAGCCATCATAGCTGGTGAGCTGTCCACAGGACCCTGAGTTGTCTGGTGAACTGGGTCCTGGGATCCTGGAATTGGTCTCTGCTGGGCCCTTTTTATACCCTGGCTTCTTCTCTCTCTCCCTTTCCCCCCACCTGTGTGCTCTATACATTTATGCAAGGACCACTGGCAGCCTGTGCTAATGGATAATTTAGAACCTCCTCTCACTCATCCTGTTCCCGTTCCTTCTCTGGGGTCACGTCCCCAGGCTTGTTATCATCCCCTCTCCACTGCCACCAGGCTGAGGGCTGTATACACAGGGTCTCAGCTTGAGAACCCACCCCATAGGTTTTCTTTTTAAGAGGGAGGTAGCAGAAGCGAATGGGCTTCCCAGGTGGCTCAGCCATAAAGAATCCAGCTGAAAATGCAGGAGACTCAGGTTCAATCCCTGGGTCGGAAAATCCCCTGGAGAAGAGAATGGCAACCCACCCCAGTATTCTTGCCTAGAAAATCCCAAGGACAGGGGAGCCTGGCAGGCAACAGTCTCAAGCTCAGTCCAGTTGCTCAGTTGTGTCCAACTCCTTGCGACACCAGGAATGTAGCATGCCAGGCCTCCCTGTCCATCACCAACTCCTAGAACTTGCTCAAACTCATGTCCATTGAGTCAGTGATGCCATCCAACCATCTTACCCTTTGTCGTCCCCTTCTGCTGCCCTCAATCTTTCCCAGCATCAGGGTCTTTTCAAATGAGTCAGTTCTTTGCATCAGGTGGCCAAAGTATTGGAGTTTCAGCTTCAATATCAGTCCTTCCAATGAATATTCAGGACTGATTTCCTTTAGGATGGATTGGTTGGATCTCCTTGCAGTCCAAGGGACTCTCAAGAGTCTTCTCCAACACCACAGTTCAAAAGTATCACTTTTGAACTTCAGCGCTCAGCTTTCTTTATAGTTCAATTCTCACATCCATACATGACTACTGGAAAAACCATAGCTTTGACTAGACGGACCTTTGTTGACAAAGTAATGTCTCTACATTTTAGTATGCTGTCTAAGTTGATCATAGCTTTTCTTCCAAGGATTAAGCATCATTTAATTTCACGGCTGCAGTCACCATCGGCAGTGGTTTTGGAGCCCCCAAAATAAAGTCTCTCACTGTTTCCATTGCTTCCCCATCTATTTGCCATGAAGTGATGGGACCAGATGCTATGATCTTCGTTTTTTGAATGTTGAGTTTTAAGCCAACATTTTCACTCTCCTCTTTCACTTTCATCAAGAGGCTCTTTAGTTCTTTATTTTCTGCCATAACGGTGGTGTCATCTGCATATCTGAGGTGATTGATATTCCTCCCAGCAATCTTGATTCCAGCTTGTGCTTCATCCAGCCTGTCATTTCACACGATGTACTCTGCATATAAGTTAAATAAGCAGGGTGACAATATACAGCTTTGACGTACTCCTCTCCCAGTTTGGAACCAGCTGGTTGTTCCACGTCTGGTTCTAACTGTTGCTTCTTGACCTGCATACAGATTTCTTAGTAGTCAGGTAAGGTAATCTGGTATTTCCATCTCTTTAAGAATTTTTGACAATTTGTCAAAGGCTTTTCGACAGTCAAATGCTTTGGTATAGTCAATAAAGAGAAGTAGATGTTTTTCTGGAACTCTCTTGCTTTTTCTATGATCCAACAGATGTTGGCCATCTGATCTCTGGTTCCTCTGCCTTTTCTAAATCCACCTTGAACATCTGGAAGTTCATGGTTCCCGTACTGTTGAAGCCTGGCTTGGAGAATTTTGAGCATTACTTTGCAAGCGTGTGAGATGAGTGCAATTGTGCAGTAGTTTGAACATTCTTTGGTATTGTCTTTCTTTGGGACTAGAATGAAAACTGACCTTTTCCAGTCCTGTGGCCTCTGCTGAGTTTTCCAAATTTGCTGGCATATTGAATGCATCACTTCAAAGCATCATCCTTCAGGATTTAAAACAGCTCAACTGGAATTCCATCACCTCCACTAGCTTTGTTCATAATGATGCCTTCTAAGGCTCTCGACTTCGCATTCCACGATGTCTTACTCTAGGTGAGTGATCACACTATCATGGTTATCTGGGTCATGAAGGTTTTTTTTGTAGAGTTCTTCTGTGTATTCTTGCCACCTCTTCTTATTATCGTCTGCTTCTATTAGGTCCATACCATTTCTGTCTTTTATTGTGCCCATCTTTGCATGAAATGTTCCCTTCATATCTCTAATTTTGTTGAAGAGATCTCTAGTCTTTCCTGTTCTATTGTTTCCCTCTATTTCTTTGCATTGATCACTGAAGAAAGTTTTCTTATCTCTCCTTGCTATTCTTTGGAACTCTGTATTCAAATAGTTATCTTTCCTTTTCTCCTTTGCCTTTAGCTTCTCTTTTCTCAGTTAAGCCCTCCTCAGACAACCATTTTGCCTTTTTACATTTCTTTTTCTTAGGTATGGTCTTGATCTCTGCCTCCTGTACAACATCATGAACCCCTGTCCATAGTTCTTCAGGCACTCTATCAGATCTAATCCCTTGAATCTATTTCTCACTTTTACAGTACAATTGTAAGGGATTTGATTTAGGTCATACCTGAATGGTCTAGAGGTTTTCCCTTCCTTCTTCAACTGAAGTCTGCATTTGGCAATAAGGAGTTCTTTTTTTTGTTGTTCGTTTTTTCTAATAAGGAGTTCTTGATTGGAGCCACAGTCAACTTCCAGTCTTGTTTTTGCTGACTGTATAGAGCTTCTCCATCTTTGACTGCAAATAATATAATCAATCTGATTTCGGTGTTGACCATCTGGTGATGGCCATGTGTAGAGTCTTCTCTTGTGTTGTTGGAAGAGGGGGTTTGCTATGACCAGTGTATTTTGTTGGCAAAACTCTGTTAGCCTTTGCCCTGCTTCATTTTGTATTCCAAGGCCAAATTTACCTGTTACTCCAGGCAACTCTAACTCATGGACCACAGCCTTGTCTAACTCAGCGAAACTATGAGCCATGCCCACGGGGCCACCCAAGACAGATGAGCCATGGTGGAGAGTTCTGACAAAACGTGGTCCACTGGAGACGGGAATGGCAAACCACTTCTATATTCTTGCCTTGAGAACCCCAAGAACAGTATGAAAATTCAAAAAGATATGACACTGAGCAATGAACTCCCCAGGTTGGTAGATGCCCAATGTGCTACTGGAGATCAGTGGAGAAATAACTCCAGAAAGCAGGAAGAGATGTAGCCAAAGCAAAAATGGCACCCATTTATAGATATGATTGGTGATGGAAGTAAAGTCCGATGCTGTAAAGAACAATATTGCATAGGAACCTGGAATGTTAGGTCCATGAATCAAGGTAAATTGGAAGTGGTCAAACAGGAGATGGCAACAGTGAACATCGACATCAATGTAGATATCAGTGAAAAATGGACTGGAATGGGTGAATTTAATTCAGATGACAATTATGTCTACTACTGTGGTCATGTATGGATGTGAGAGTTGGACTGTGAAGAAGGCTGAGCACCGAAGAATTGATGCTTTTGAGCTGTGGTGTTGGAGAAGACTCTTGAGAGTCCCTTGGACTGCAAGGAGATCCAACCAGTCCATTCTGAAGGAGATCGGCCCTGGGATTTCTTTGGAGGGAATGATGCTAAAGCTGAAACTGCAGTACTCTGGCCACCTCATGTGAAGAGTTGACTCATTGGAAAGGACTCTGATGCTGGGAGGGATTGGGGGCAGGAGGAGAAGGGGATGACAGAGGATGAGATGGCTGGATGGCATCACTGACTCGATGGGCGTGAGTCGGGGTGAACTCCGGGAGATGGTGATGGACAGGGAGGCCTGGCGTGCTGCGATTCACGGGGTCACAAATAGTCAGACACGACCGAGCGACTGAACTGAACTGAAGTGATCTGTGGGCAAGAATCCCTTAGAAGAAATGGAGTAGCCCTCATAGTCAATAAAAGAGTTGGAAATGCAGTACTTGGATACAATCTCAAAAATGACAGAATGATCTCTGTTCATTTCCAAGGCAACCCATTCAATATCAGAGTAATCCAAGTCTATGCCCCGGCCAGGAATGCTGAAGAAGCTGAAATTGTACGGTTCTGTGAAGACCTACAAGCCCTTCTAGAACTAACACCCTAAAAAGATGTCCTTTTCATCATAGGAGCTGCAGTCTATACGGCCTCAAAAGAGTCGGGCCCACGACTGAGCTACTAAACAACAACAAGCAAAAGGGAGTATCCTGAGCCCAGGCACAACTCTGGCAGGGTGTCATTGTGGGGTTGTTCCCCAGGTGAGGGAGGCCCAAGCTGGTCCCCTGAAGGAAGTGTTATCTCAGGATGGAGGTATCTTGAGAGCTATGTGGATGCTTCCTCACTCTCTACCCACTTCCTCCTCCCTGCAATGCTCCTCTCCATCCACCAGAGAGAATGTGTGTTTGGGGAAACGGAGCCAAGGATAGCAATAGATTCTGAGGTTTCTGGGCACAAGTTCCTCCTTAGCTCCATCATCTTCCTCCTGCCACCTGTTCCAGACTGAGCTGGATGCAGTGTTAACCTGTGACCATTAGAGGGCTTTAGCCCCACACGTCCCTCTTCCTGAATGTCCCCGCTCTGGCAGGTGGGTCCGGGCAAAGGACAGAAGCTTGAGGCATAGCCCCGACTCCTCAGATGTGCTGCAGAAATCCCAGAACAGACACTGACCACAAGTGCTTGCTCCCGTAGCCCTGTTACCATCAGAGAATCTCAGTTGGACGAGCCCTTGAAGGCTTGAGTCCCATCCCCAGCACTGGAGCATAACATTGCTCTCCTGAAAAATTGCTCTCTCTAGTCATTGTAGTCTCCTCCCAGTCTTTCTCCTCCTCCTCTTGGTATCTGTATAGAGCTTATCAGGCTGTGAAAAGCATGCCCATGCAGCCCCACATTAGACCTTCAGGATCATCTTCTGAAGGAGGTATGGTTATCACTCCCATTTTACAGAGGGGGAGACTGAGGCTCAAAGAGGCATACTTACAAGAGCTACTTCAGCCAAGACAGCAAATCTCCAAATGCTTACTCTTGTCGTTGCAGCACTCCATGTCCTTTCTTCAGAGCAGACTGAGTGGGCGCCACTCTGTGTTTTTAGCTTCCTGATCACCAGGATCCTGCCTCTAGTCACAAGAGTGTCTGCCTCGTTTTGTCCTCCCTTCAGAGCTTGTCATTTTCCAGGTAAGACCAGCCCAGAGACACGGGGTGTGTGGCAGAGACCACACAGCAAGGCAAGGCCTGAGTTAGGAAGGCTAGAACTACAAACTTCTCACCTCTTGGTGCTCAGAGTTGGGGCTGTTTCAGCATCCAGAAGTCACCAGCATTGAATTGTCCCCAAGGATAAGAGCAGGAAAGAACCTATTCCCCCCCATTGAAACCTTCCACCCTTTGAGTCTAAATACATTTAGCACTTGACCCTATGGGAAAGCAAGAAAGAAGCAAACCTTTTTAGAGGTGGTTGGTGATGGTGTTGCCAACCAATGTTGAAAAGTTATACCCTTGTGGTCCAGAGCTTGAGGGCTTGCACCTTGTGACCTTCCCCTTTTAAGACCAGAAGATAGAGCTCTCTTTATTTTTTTTCCCGTCATTTGTGAACCATCACCCAACCGTGTCCCTGATTCTTTATCTGCTACCAAGGGCACAGGGACCTGTGGGAACTGTCCCAGTCTCAACTGTAGGAGGACCAGAGGGGAGTGTTATGAAAGAAACAGTCTCTGGGACTTCCCTGGTGGTCCAGTGGCTAAGACTCCATGCTCCCAATGCAGGGGTCCTGGGTTCAATCCTTGGTTGGGGAATTCAGTCCCACATGCTGCAACTAAAGATTCTGCAAGACGCAATTAAAATCCTGTGCAGCCAAATAAATAAAAGAAATTTATTTAAGAAAGAAAGAAACTGGCTCTGATGAAGGTAGGGCCACAGGAAAAGTGTGTGCTCAGGCGCTCAGTCATGTCTGACTCTTTGCAACCCTATGGACTGTAGCCCACCAGGCTCCTGTGTCCATGGGATTTGCCAGGCAAGAATACTGAAGTGGGTTGCCATTTCCATTCCAGGGGATCTTCCCGACCCAAGGAGTGAACCCATGTCTCCTGCATTGGCAGGTGGGTTCTTTACCTCTGTGCCGCCTGGGAAGCCCACAGGAAAGGAGAGGACGCCCCTTTCCTCTACTTCTGGTGCCACCAAAGGGGAGGAGCCAGGCGGAAAGTGGAGGAGGGTCTCCGAGCCCCACACAGCATTCTACCTCTTCTGCTACTTCTTCCTTCTAGACCACCCGGGGGAAGCAGCGCTGAAGCAGAAGCTCCCATGACGGGCTTCTAGCTAATACTGGGGGGACTAGTACGTGAGCTGTGGACCACAGGAGAAGCCTCAGGCCTTCCCTAGGAGTGACGGTACAGGAGCCCGAGTTGGGGATTGCTCGAAAGCCACACAAGGTGGGCACGGTGAGAGGTGGTGATTCCAGGCAGGGGACTGCCAAGAACAGGTGATACTAGTCAGAGCAGGAGAGTATCTCCTCTCACCAGCCCACTTCTGGTTGACTCACAGGATCCTGGGGGCCCCTGGGATACACCTTTCTCAGAACTGGAAGGTGTGGGGGTGGATACTGGTGACCCTCTTCTCTATAAGGTCTTTTTCAGGCTCTTTCATAATGAAGACACACACATAAGTCCTTGCTAGTAGAAGATAAACTTTGAATTAGACTTGGGACTTTCCTGCCCATGCTAGGGAGTCACTCACCCTTTCTTGGGGCATGACCTGGGGCCAGACCCCCAGCTTCTCCAGCTTCAGAGACTGCTGGGCAATGGCCTCTGCATGGTGGCCGGTGGGCAGAGGCTGTGATCGGCCTCTCCAGGGCCAGGCCCATAGGGTCAGAGATGAATTCCCCCATCATCTTGGAATCCAAGAATTTCAGCGTGTTTGGTAGCCCTTCATATTTTCAGATCCGATTGTCTCTGGGGTTCTCTGTGCCCGTCATGGATACTTGCAGGGGGGTGGGGTCCAGCCTCCGCAGGGGTCCAGGGGCCTGGCGGGATGAACGGCGTTGGCGAAGAATGGAGACTGGCCTCAGGGACACAGCCGAGTTTAATGATGCACGGAGACTGGCCTCAGGGACACAGCCGAGTTTATTGAACGGAAACGAGTTTATTGAACGGAGACTGGCCTCAGGGACACAGCCGAGTTTACTGAATGGAGACTGGCCTCAGGGACACAGCCGAGTTTAATGATGCACGGAGACTGGCCTCAGGGACACAGCCGAGTTTACTGAATGGAGACTGGCCTCAGGGACACAGCCGAATTTAACGAATCCTAATTCTAAAACTCTTTTCTAGACTCTATATACCTTTTTAAATATCAATTATTTACAATAGACCTTCATTTTTCCTTCTTTCTTGTCACTAGGTAACAATCTGTTTTCTTTTCTATTTCCCTGACTCTTTGGGGGAAAGTTCCAACAAAGTCAGTTTGGGTACAAAGTCTTCTTGCCCTTTTGGGCTGGAACAATAATCAACTTAAGTGTCCTGTTTTCTTCTACACTCCTTAAGCGGCCTTTCCATTCTTCTGGTCTCACTGCTGCCTCTCTTGCTTTTTTCTCATAGATCAAATATCAGGCAATTTGCTTGCAGGTTTCGGCATGTGTCTAAGCGGTAGCCATAGTTTTGTTTTTACATTTCATTCTTACATACAATAGCAGTTTCAGCGGTTTTCTTACATTAATTCTCATGAAACCAGAGCAATCATGTTTTGCACAGAAAGTTAATTATTAATAGTAGCTTATGTTCTCCTTAACTAACATCTAAATATCCATTTTCTACAGCTAGAGCACTCCCGGGTGCCCCATGGGTAAGGTATGAGGAATTCAGAAGCAGCTCAGCAGTTATTACTGGCCAGAAAATATTATAGACTCGTTTATGATCAAAAGCTTATTTTTACTACCTTATTTCTTTTAAATTCTGCCGGCTCTTCTAAGCCAGCGGTATATATGTTGGCTGGGAACTCGTAGAGCGTCAGGGTGCATTTTATTATTGCATTCATGTGCATTTATAACTATTCTATAATCATTAGGGCCTCTCCTAACCCAAGTGGGTCTAAGAAGATCAAATCAAGAAGATGTGCCAAGGGTTACATATTTATAAAAGGACTTCATCCCAGGCCCCATGCTAACCCAGATCCCTGGGAGCAGTGTTAGCCTCGACGACCACTGCGGTTTAGCAGCGGTTTCAGATTTCATTGCCCTTTTCACTGAACCTCTAGGCTGTACTAGGAAAATCAGAACAAACACTACCAAGAAGCAAAGCGATACAGAGAGAGGGGTCATGCCACCGATCAAGGTCCTCAAGTACATCCAGATGGCCTGGCCTCTTTGGGCAGGGTCACCTCAGCCGGGACCTTTGTCACGGGTGGATTTTTCTCTCGGAGCCGCTCCCGACAGATACTCACAGATTCACTCTTGATCTGAGTGTTAGTCGCTCAGTCATGTCTGACTCTTCAAAACCCCAGGACTGTAGCCCACCAGGCTCCTCTGTCTGTGGAATTCTCCAGGCAAGAATACTGGAGTGGATTGCCATTTCCTCCTCCGGGGATCTTCCCAACCCAGGGATCAAACCCAGGTGTCCCGCA
The DNA here is from genome assembly GCA_006410615.1 of Neotragus moschatus. Lineage (NCBI taxonomy): Eukaryota > Metazoa > Chordata > Mammalia > Artiodactyla > Bovidae > Neotragus > Neotragus moschatus. The sequence continues at coordinate 1,252,785 of SJYA01002587.1, forward strand.
CTGCAGGCAGATTCTTTCTGTCTGAACCACCAGGAAAGCCCACTCTTGATCTGAAAGTGGCCTCTTTCAGGTTTCAAGAACCCCTCCAAGGTTCAAGTCCATTTGGCTTGGGGCCATCTCGTTATTTAGAGTCACGCTTGCCCTGGCCTTCGAGAGAGCCGCAAAGGGACTGGAGGTAGCTCTCTCCATTTCCGTCTGTCACCTGAGGTCCATGCTTCCTGTCTCTAATCTGTTCTGCCTTCCTTGAATCCAGAGGCTGGGATTGCCCCCAGGATATGCACCACTTCTTTGACTCCAGCACAAGTCTGATGGCTGAGTGGATCACAGCTCACTGGGTCAACGTCTTTAAGAATGTTATGTGGAGATTCTCGAAGCCTTCTCCAGGGGACATGTGTAAGGCCAGCATTTCTGAGCACTTTCCATGTGCCAGGCACTGTACTGAGTGATGTGGGGAGGATTGTATGAGGATACATCCTTCATACAAGGATACTCAGGCTCAGAGATAAGTAGTTTTCCAGGAGTCTTTCAGCTCCTAAGTGATAGCAGCCCAAGGTCCTAGTCTTTCATGGTGCCAAGCTGTTTAGAAGCCTCACCTAGGAAAGATGGTAGCGCTGCTGGGCATGGACAGAACTATCCTTAGTGCAGAGCTGGCAGGGAAGGATCAAGTCCCCACTCAGAAAATGTTCAATAGGACTTCCCTGGCAATCCAGTGGTCCAATTCAGTTCAGTTCAATCGCTCAATCATGTCCAACTCTTTGTGACCCAGTGGTTAAAACTCCCTGTTTCCAGTGCAGGGGACATGGGTTTGATCCCTGGCCAAGGAAGATCCCACACACTATGTGTCATGGCCAAAAAGAAAAAGAAGATGTTCAAGGAGCTTCTGTCCAGAATGAGGTCCACAGGTACAGGTACCAAGACAAGCAGCAGAGAAAAAACCAACTGATGCAGCCCGATTTAATGAACCAAGTCACATCATCCTTCACATTTCTGTTGCACGTTTCAGTGTACATCACATTTTCACTTCCTTTATCTCATCGGACCCTTGGGTTTGCCAGAGGATTCAAGCATGGAGGAAGGGCCCAGGAGGGCTCTGGAGTGGGGGTGGGGAGGACGAGGGCAGGCACCCCTGTGAGTTGATGGGGGTGTTGTTTACAGTGGGTGAGGATCTCTGAACAATCTAGAAGTGCAAAACAACCTACATCACTGGACCTACTGGTTAATTTCACCTCGGGGATGACTCCCCAGGGGGACAAGCCCATTGAGAATGAAGTAGTAAGTACCGGGGTGTGTCCAGCAGCTGTGGGAAGTCTGAGGTGCTTTCCTGATTGGTGCTGTCAACTGGAAATGACCTCTGCCTCCTTCTACCTTATTCTGTGGTTGTTTGTGAACATCTTACCCCCGGAGGGGAAGGTAAGCTCTTTGAGGCTGAGTTCATGCCTTTCATCCCTTCATTCATTCACTCATTCTCTTATTCGTACATTAACCAACTCAATAAGCAGTTGCCGAACCTTCCATGTGCCAGGCATCCATCTACCGGGCAGATGGGCAGACCTAGATAAACAAAGGACACCACCTTTTCTCTGCTGGAGTTTATAGTCTATGGGAAAGAGAGACAATAGCAAACAAATAAATACCTAACAGTAACATGTATCCAGAAATTTCACACTGTGAAGACCATGAAAAAAAGAGCTAAGAGGTGAGAGTATAGCTCTGGGGAGAGGGGAGGGACTTGGCAGCTGGCACCACATTCCCAGGCCCAGGAAACTCAACACGCATCCGCCGAGTGGATTGAATGGATGGAAGGACAGTGTCAAGGAAAGAAACTTAACTATCCCCCCGGCCAGGAATGGCCAGGCAGATCATGCTGAGTCTGTAGAATGAACTTCGCATAACCAGTATGGAAAAAATGATAACGTGGGATCTTGCAACACACAGCAATACACACCTGAACAAATTCAAATGTAAAAAGGGGACGGGGTGGCATGCATATGCTGAGGGCAGGCACACAGATGTTCAGCAGACCCACAGCTCACAGAACCTGCGCCCCAAAAGGGACCTCACGAGGCGTCTGGCCGCCCACTCCTGCCACGTGAGAAAGTGATCTTAGGGCTGAACAGAGCAATGTCTTTTATTATTGTTGTTTGAAAAGTGCATTAGGATCTGTATAACTGTGTTTCAATAAACTACACTCTGAATTCAGGGTTTCAGGCTTGCTGTTTTGTGTTCTCTGTGGAGTCACCTAAGTTTCCAAGTAAAGGCCCTGGGCTGGGAAAGGGCCACCAAGGTCTCCCCGACGGACGGGCTGGGTTGGTTTTGATTTTTGTTTGTATCTGAGTCAATAGCGGCTCCCGAGGATGCTGTGACCAGGTGCAGCAGCGTGGAGAGCAGAGACAAATCCAGAAACTTCACAGTGTGTGGACTCTGAATCCAGCTGCTGAGGTCACCTGCGGAGAGCAGAGCACAGCGGCGCAGGATCCCGAGCCCCAAGCCCCAACTCCCCCGGGGCTGCATGGCTTCTGAGGCCTTTCACAGAAGACCCAGCCAGGCTGTACCCCTGCTGGGGGTGGTCCACAGACACCCAGACAGCCTCAGCTTTCCGAGTTTTGTTTTTCTCTCATCTCTGATTCTGCTGGAAAAACACCCAAACTCTCTGGCCTGAGCGCCTCTGACCTAGCAGCACCTGCAGACAGGGGGCCGGAAGTCAAGCTAAAACGGAGGAGGAACCAGTTTGTGCTTCCACCAGGCCCCCGAGGGACTGGGCTGGATTCCCCCAGTGGGCAGCGGGGCATGTGCCCACCAAGGGGGCCTCGGGCTGCATTCTGCGAGGAGGAAGACTGAGGAGTGGCCCGACATCTGGGCCTCTTAGGAAGGAGCGGGGCCTTCAGGACTCAAGAACAAGGAGACACATTTGGAGATGGTTCCCAGGACAAAGCTGTCCCAGGCTTCTCTCCTGATGGCTCTCCTCCTCTGGCTCAAGGCCTCCGAGCTGCAAAGTCCTTCAGGGGAGGCAGCTGTGATGTAGTGGAAAGTATGCCACACTTGGAGTCTGAAGGTCTGTGTGTGACTTGTGGCCAATTATGGTAATCATCTCCCTGGGCCTCGATTTCCTCTTTTGTAAAGTGGGGATGAAGTTGTCCCCTTCCAGGGTTATGCTGGGGAAATATCATATAAATGCATACGGAGGCGCGCCATAAAATCTTATTGGCAGTGAAGAGATGCTCCATCTACAAAAATCTGGGGGACCCACTGAGAGAATCTGATTCATGTTTTGTATTTTGGATGTGGTGGTGGTGATTTAAATTTGTACATGTGCTAAGATTTATGACAAAAAAACTTTACTGTAGGATAATTTTCTAAAAACTGGCATCCGGTTCAACTTCTTTACTTTGGAGAAGTTTTATGATTCCCGTTTTGTAGAAAAAGCAACTGAGATCTGAGATAATTATCACTTCCACCAGCATCACTCAGCTTTGTTACCACTGCCTATCAGTTCTGGGGGCCAGGGCCCCATACGAAAGATATGCAGACACCCATAGTGTAAAAGCCTCTAACACAGAACAGGCCATCGAGGCTTCTAGATTGAAACCATGAAATCAGTGCCCTTTCGGGGTGTCTGGTGGACAAGGCAGGCCTCCCTGCTCAGATGACTCTCTGTCAACAGTACCTCAAAGCATTAGGAAAACAGTTATTCAAAGATATTTAATTTCTTTCAAAAAAAAAAGCCAATCCTCCCTAGACTGAGGGCAGCCCCGAGCAGGGGGAGACCCTGCCTGGGGGGAGAAGTGAAGACTCCATCCCACCCCCAGCCGGCGGCCCAGGGTCCCTGGTGGAGGTCGAGGACAGAATTAGCCCCACTATGCAAAGCAGCAGGAGAGGAAGAGCTCCAGTTCAGTGGAGGCAGATGCCAAAACAAGTGTGTTTCCTCTGGCAGCCCAGAGACCAGGGAGGTAGGAGGCCTGGCCAGGCCCAGCCCCGGCCTGGCTCAGCGTGGTCACCGCTGATCAAAGCAGAGATGGACCTTAGGCGTGGGGTCCTTGGCCACCTGCCTGCCTCACCTGCAGTTCCAGGTGGAGCTGCTTTGACTCATCCCTCCCTATGCTGACCTTGATTCTCCAATTAAACTGGCAGCTCCCTGAGGGCAGGGATTCCTCCCACCTGAATCCAGAACATAAGTGGCAAACCCAGAGCATGGTCCCCCCAAGGTCAACAGGAAGTGGCGCTCAGCCTGGCTCTGCACACAGAGGTTCACTGCACTTCAGCTCCTAGCCCTGAGCTGCTCCCAGTCACTCCCGCAGCAGGCGGGCTGGGGATCGTTTTGCTCTGATTTTATGCCAGAAAGTCTGAAGGGATTATCTGACTAAGAATCCCCAGGCTTCCTTGCCACAAGACCTCTAGATTTAGGAATCTCTCTTGCATAGCTCTGGGTCAAAAAAAAGAGAAAATTATATATATATATATATTTCCAGCATCTCATAGTTTAATGTTTGACCAAAATCAGATCCATACCTATACATTTATTGGATGACAAAGAACAATTTTTGACTGTGAAAAGTTAAAGTCAAAGTTCGTAACAAAAAATACATGTACATATCTCCAGGCTGGGTGGAGGACTGGAGGTGTATAATACAGGCAGGGGAAGCCCTGCCCTCAGGGACCTTCTAGTTTAACTGGAGAACGAGGCCAAGACTGGCAACGCAAAGTTGTAGCTATATCAGAGCTGTGGAGGACGGCGTCCAAACAGGGATCAGGCAGAGGCTGGGGTGTTCTGGGAAGGCTGGCTGTAGGTGAAGGACCTTGAAGGACAAGAGGACTGGGTGGGTAGGGGAGGGTAGCTGCTCTAGGGCTGAGCCGCTTGAGTCCTGCAGGCCTCAAGCGCTGCTTGTCGGCTGAAGAGGAGGCAGGACACGGGCATCCCACCAAGCAGAAGGACCAGTCCAGTCAGACCTTCTCTCCGTTCAGGGTCCCGCCAGCGTCAGAGCGGGGAAAGAAAGCAGACACGACCACAGGTCCCAACCGGGCCTTCAGAGAGAGCCGGGCATGAGCTGAGCCGGACCTCCCCGCCCCCAGGCCCGCGGGTGCCTGAATGTTTGTGCCCAAACAGGTACCCTTATCCACCCCAGAACCACAGATGTCACAAGCCTGTTTCTCAAGAAACACTGTTTATTCCACGAGGGGAGGGCTCAAGGCCAGCAGCCCCCTGGGGTGGGGGAGGGCGGGAGAGAGCAGGAGAGAACGGGAGAGGGACGAAGCTCTCGCGGCCTGTCTTCGGCCGCTTGGGGTGGGCTGTGACCCTGGCCCAGCTCTCCAGAGAAGCCGGGCTGCTCTGAGTCCACTTGCAGGTTCCAGACAAGTCTCTGCCTTGCCTGGCCTTCACAGGGCCACGGATCCCCCACACAGCAGCCCCGGAAGGCGGGGTCCAGTCTAGCCCCCGAGGACCCCCTTGCTCCTAATCACTGCCCTGCAGCCCTTCTGCGCCAGTCCCTTTGGTGAGAGAT
>SJYA01002587.1:1260908-1283265 GCA_006410615.1 Neotragus moschatus
GGGGGCCCCCCCCCCCCCCCGGTCACCTTGTCCAGCAGCAGGAAGATGGGGACGATGATGAAGAGAATGATAAGCAAGGTCTGGATCATGATGACGCCGTCTTTCAGCGTGTTCCGCCGCTTCAGCTGGGCCACGGTGCTGAACCCTGGGAGGGGGCAGGTGGGCATGGTGAGGCTTGCGGGACATGTCCCCGCTTTGGGCCCGGACCCCTCAGGACCTGCTTCTCCACGGCTCTCCCAGGTGCCTGGGATCACAGCCATCCCACATGGTGTGACCCTCCCTCCCACTGGTGGAGGGCTGGGGTGGGGTGGGTGTTGGCAGGGCTCCAGGAGCACCCCATGCTCGCCCTGGCTGGTGGGGGGGGGCCCGCACACACCCATGACCCGGAGCTCAGTGCCACAGCCGTGCTCTGTCCTTGAGGCCCCCTTGGCGCACTCCTGCTTGCAGAAGTAGATGCCGTTGTCCTGAAACTGGACGCCTAGGATGGTGAGGATGGCCTCAGAGTCGTTGCGGACCTGGAGGACGCGGCCCTCCTCTGGGAGAAATATCTTGGGCTCTGAGTCTGGCTTCGGCTTCCGGAACCAGCTCACGATGCCCATATCCTCCAGGTGGCACCTGATCTCCACTGTGGAGCCCCGTTTCTTGGCCACGAAACGTGGGTGCTGCCAGATCCGGGAACAAGTGTTTCCTGTGGGTGTCAGGGCTGGGGTCAAAATCCTGCTCCTTGCATTCTGGACCGCCGGCCGACTGTGGCCTGCCCCCCACCCCCCAACCATGGCCCCTGTCCCGGGCAGCGCTGGCCCCTGGCTTGGTCTCTTGGCTTGCCCTTGTCTCTCAGTGAGGGACGGTCGTGAGGCAGAGGTGTAAGGGACCTGAGCCACGTGAGGAGCCGCAGGCCAAACCCCCGGACCCTGCCCCTTCCTAACGGCCCACTCTCCCCATTTGATTTTCCTTTAGAAGGGCCTGGAACCTTCCAACGCCTTTCCATGCCCTTTACAGCAGCCTGATGCAGGCCTCACCGTCTGAGGCCAGAGGGCCCCCAGGACAGCCTCTCACCTGGCCTGGTGCTCTCACCTCTCCCTGCCCACACCAGCCCCCAATCCTCCGGGTGACCCCGCAAATCCTCAGCCTGGCAGTCAAGGCTCCCCCGTCAATCTCCTGCCCACGTCTCCCTTGTCACCCCTTCTGTGCCTTCCTGCCCCTCTTTTTATTCCTGTGCCTTTTTCAGCTTGCCACGCTCCCCACCACCCATCTGCCCCAGGAAGCCTCCCTCCTGCGTGGTCCCCAGTCAGGGGTGCCCTAGGAACCCCTAAGCCCCTGCAGCCTATAGGGGGCCCCCAAGGTTGCAGGCTCCTGCTGGGGCTAAGCCCAACTCCCCAGCCAGACAGCCCAAGCCTGCATCCCCAGTGAGATCCCTTCCTCCCTGATCATGGAACTCATGTTTGACGTGGGTGACATTGGAGGAGTAGGGGTTGGAGGAACTTTAAAGCCAGGTCTTACAGAGGGAGACAGACCCTCAGGAGGCCTGGGGATGGGTAGGAAGAACCCAAGGGGGCCAGGGCGCCAAGGCGACCGTAAGGCAGCTCGCGGACAGTGACCCCCGCGTTGGACACAGACACACTTGTTCCCAGAAGGTTCAGGGGAAGTTGCTGACCTTTGGGATCCCGGAGCAGGTCGTCTGTTTTGGCCTCCAGCACCGTCTCACCTGCTGGGTGGGAGGAAGTGGGCGGGGCTGGTCCCTCGGAGTTGGCTGCCCCACCCCTGCGTTCCCGGACCCACTTCCTCCCCCCAGGACATCAGCTCCAAGACCCCTGCCCTGGAGAGACTAGAGCGGGGTGGCGTCACCAGAGGATCTGATTCCCAGCCCCGCTTCTGCCCTCGGCCTTTGAGTGGGCTCCTGGATGAGACGAGAGGGAAGAAGTCACCCCTGGAGGGCTCTACCGCCTTCCAGACCAGGGCACCCCGCCTTCCAGACCAGGGCGCCCCGCCTTCCAGATCAGGGCGCCGTGTGGGGAGCGGGCCTGTCCCAGGTCTGGTGGGGGGTAGCCTCTCCACCGCCTCCCCCACCCAGGGCCCTGCAGCGCCTGGGAGTGAACAACCCTCTCTCCATTCTTCCTCCCCGGCCTAGCTCTTCAACGAGGTCAGAACCACCAGTCCCTCACCCCCAGCTCAGCCCGACCCCCTCCGGGCTGGAGAAGGGCTGGGGGCAGCAGACTCCAGAGCCCACCAGCCCCTCAGCCTGGCTGATTCCCACAGACCCGGTCCCCAGGGCTGTCAGAGGGAGACAGGAGGCAGCAAAAGTGAGAGACGGAAGGCGGAGGAGGCGAGAGCAGGAGGCAGAAGCAGTGGAAAGAGCGAGACCAGGGTGCCTCTGGGGCCCTGGAGCAGTACCTGAAAGGAGCAGCAGCCCCAGCACCAGCCAGTTGTTGAGCCTGGGAATCAACGCCGGCCCTGCCATGCTCACCCTGTCTCCAGCCCCAAGCCCGTGACAACGGAGGCTCCTGGGGGAAAACGTGTAACTGCCTGGGCTGCAGTCTGCCTCCTCCCTGCCTCTTCCCCACCAGGCCCCTTCCTGCCATGCAAATTGGGACCCAGGGGAGGCACCAGCTCTCTGGGGACCCTGGGGGAGGGCAGGCTTTCTTGTCAGCTGTGCTGCTAAGACCCAAGGGTCACCCCGGCTAGGGCACTGCGGCTGGGGTCCAAGGCAGATGCCTCTGGGAGGCAGGGGCCCCTGAGGCCCCATCCCAACCCCCCAAAGTCACGTCCTGGGGCCCATTGGCCTCGCAGTCTGGAGTCCCAGGCATTTAACTGAATCCACATGGGTCCTGTGGATGGATGTGGTCACAGCCCTTCCACCCCGGACCAATTTACACCCTTCAACTTACACATCCAGGAAGGACGGGGTAGGAGTGCTGGGGGGACAGCTATGGACCCAGAGCCCAGCCTCGTGGCTAGAGTGCAGGTGGCCGTGTTGGCATTTGATGGAGGCTTGACCTTGTGTAGGAAGGGAGCCACAGAGGCTCTTGAGCAAGAACAGGCCAAGAGCAGCAGCCACTTGGGAGAAGATTTGATCTCGGCTCTGGCGAGAGGCCCCACCTCACTCACTTGGTGGAAGAGTTTGCTGGGAGCTGCCAAAGACGGTGGACTTAGGTGTTGATGGCTTACTGAAAACCTACCACTCAGCAATCCGTGGACTCTCAGGGCACAGAAGTGTTATCCACAGCTCCACGGGTCTGGAGTAGAAGACAAGAGGCTGGGGGAGCCTGCAAGTTCTGAAACAGAAAGTCTCTCTGGCTTTTTCTCACCTGTCAGCAGAGCGGTGGATGGAACCACAGAGTCTAGCAGCTTGTCTAAGTTGGACTACGTGCCCCTGCCCCTGGATCAGACACAGCCCTCATCCCTTGGGGTCTCGGGGGGAGGTGCCCTTGTGCAGTGCACAACTTGCACAGCTGCCCATGGCAGGCGTGCATCCCGCAGCCCCACAGCTGGGTTCGTGAGTTTTATGTATTATGGCACGTTCTTTACTCTCTCTTGGTCCCCTTTTCTGTCTCTTCCTTCACCCCCCAGGAGGGGAAAGAAGATGCTGAATCCTGTGTCCTCTGCCCACATCTCACTCTCTTCACCACCCGCTAGTTTTCAAGCAGCCTGTGCTGCTGGCAGGTCTGAGTTCTGGGAGACATGGACCCACCACCCAGGCCAGGGTTGCTGGTGGAGAAGGCAGAGGTCTGGGTGCTGGCCCCCTCAGTCCTGGGCATAGGCCTCACCTGGTACAGTGGCATCCCCACCCCCTACCCGAGGAGCACAGGATGGGGCCAGAGCTGTGGGAAGTGGGGACAGGGGAGTTCAGGTTCCATCCAAGAAACAGCTGCTCCCGGCAGTCCCAGATGTTCTTGCTGGTTCCAGATGTTCCAAACGAAGAGAAAAACATTTCTCTGAAAAGGTGTCAGATGTTCCGTTCACAGAACAAACAGCCCAGGAATATAAACATCACCTGAGGTCAGCGTGGAGACCACAGGCCCCTGGTGCTGGTGGGGGTGGTTGGAGACTCCCCCAGAGGAATAGGGGGAAATCCAGGGGTCTCTTCTTTTAGCCAAACACCTCCTGGTGATGGAGGACTTGGTTAGCTTTGGGACTTGGGACCCCTGAATTTGGGAGAAAGGTGGAGAAAGGTTGGGTGCACCCGTGTGTGTGTGTATGTGTTTGCGTGTGCATGTAGCTGCCAACACGGATGTACTGCCGAGTTGTAGGATGGGAGGCGCTTTGGGAGCTGGTCTGCAGCCCAGGGTGCCTCTGGGGGGCCATGGAGGCTGGGGACGCAGCAGGTACCCTCCAAACATACACACGTCTGCATTTCCTGTGGGCAGCAATGCAGATGTGTCCTTTGGACCTCATTCCCATTCATGCCAGGCAGGGATGTATTTTCAGGAGGGGGCGGGGGCCCCACCGTCTGCAGAGTTATTTGTCACAGGTGGGGCCGTGCTGTTCCGTCCGCAGTGACAACAGCACCGAGCTCCTTCTGAGGCTGGTGACGCTTTTTCTTTCCTGGAACAGGAGGCCTCGTAAGCCCACCTCCGCCTCTGCCCCTGGCTGCCCTGGGCCGTACACCCCGACACCTGGCAGCTCCCACCCCACCTTTCCAGGAAGGCAGCATCAAAACAAGAGATGGGGGTATAGGGAGAATGGACAAGGAGCTCAGGGGCAAGAGGGCAGGGACCCCCAGCATCCCCGGGAAGTGGGAGGAGGGCAGAGCCTCAGTTTGGAAAGAATGACCTCTGCCCCTCCCCTAGCCCTTCCTTCCTCACTGACTCTGCTTGGCCCCTTGTGACCAGGGCGGGCGGGCTCAGAAGGATGCGGGTTTGAGTAGCTACTGAGTATACACGCCTAGAGCCCGGGCTCTGCAACAAGAGAAGCCGCCGCAATGAGAAGCCTGTGACCTGTGACGAGGAGTACCCCCTGCTTGCCACAACTAGAGAAAGCTCTTGTGCAGCAGCGAAGACCCAGCACAGCCCAAAATAAATAGATAAATAAGAGAAACCAAGCCAAGTCACAGGACACATATCTGAAAAGAAAAAGAGAATGTCGGTTTGACCCCTAACTCTGCGGTACACCAGCCAGAAAGCCTCTCCCAGTTACCTGGCAATTCTCAACAAAGGATGGTCCTGCCCCACACTGACAGCTCTGGTAGTGCTCCAGGGCCAAGGGATTGAGGCGAACCCAGCTCTCCTGTATTGCGGTGGATTCTTTACTGTCTGAGCTACCAGGGAAGCCCTTCCAGGGCCATGGTGGTTTAGTTGCTAAGTCGTGTGTGATTCTTTGCGACCCCATGTACTATAGCCCGCCACGTTCCTCTGGCCATAGGATTCTCCAGACAAGAATATTGGAGTGGGTTGCCATTTCCTTCTCCAGGAGATCTTCCTGACCCAGGAATCGAACCCAGGTCTCCTGCATTTCAGGCAGACTCTACCGACTGAGCTATAAGGGAAGCCCCCTCCAGGGCTGCGGCCATGGTCAAATGACCACTGGACACCACTGGCATTCCTGGGCCAGGGGCAGTGAAGACACAGCAGTGGGAGGGGCAGATTTGTCCTGCCTTACCTGCCAACAGCAGCCCAGTTAAGCAACACTCATTCTTAACCTCTCAGGGACCAAGTTTCCTCCTTTAGGCAAAATACAAATAACTGTAATAAACCCTTCTTTGTGTGTGCTCAGGGGCTTAGTTGTGTTGGACTCTTTGAGGCCCTCTGGACTGTAATCGGCCAAGCTTCTTTGTCCATGGGATTTCCCAGGCAAGAATACCAGAGAGGGGTTGCCATTTCCTCCTCAAAGGGATCTTCCTGACCCAGGGATCGAACCTGCGTCTCCTGCATTAGCAGGGGGATTCTTTACCACTGAGCCACCTGTCCTTTGCAGGGCAGTCATGAGCCTTGAAGGGTCTCTTGTACCTGAAGTGCATGGGGACGTAGGTGAAAGCACAGTCCACCCTCAGGAGGCGGTGAGTAGCACTGATATCTGGGGGAAGGGCATGGTTCTGAATAGGAACCTCAGTTACATTTATCACCTAGGATTGTACCTTTTTCTTCCACCACTCAAGGCTCAGGGGCAACATAGTTCAGGGCACTCTCAAGCTCTCCTGTCCTTGAGGACAGAGAGAGCCCCAACCGAGGTTTGGAGAAACTTAAAGTGAGAAGGAGCTTTCTCCACCTCTGAGACGGGGTTCAGCACCCCCGTGGGGGCTCAGAGAACCCTGCTGGCACCCCATCCCCACAGGCAAAGACATCCACAGGGTGGGAAGGGGCTCGAGGACATGGCTGAGGGAGGTTGGGGTGGCCTGTGGGAGCCCCTCCCCAGGCCCCAGGGGAGCCGTGTAACCTCAGGACTCAGGAAAAGGGGATAGGGGATACAGAAATCTTGAAAGGGACTAAGTATATTTACTAGTTTAGAGGAATACAGCCCTGGCTGTCAGAAAGCAAAATTAAATCTAAACGTATATTTTGCTCACTGGGATTGTGGCCTGAGCTCACTATATAATAGTTCTCTTTGTCACAGGTCCATGGGATGTTGGGTCCTCTGGGGTCAGAGGCAGCATCCTGGGGCGGGGGGGTTGGGTCTCAGGAAAGGGAAGGCTCATACCGTGGACCCACAGGCCTTGGGTGAGGCAGAAAAGTGATGGGGGCTTCTAGAGAGGAGGGTCTAGGCACATGGGTCCCAACACCTATTTGCTGGGTACTATTGTGGGCAGGGAGGGGCAGTGTGGGTCCTGCCTGTTAGTGGAGTGGGTAGTGGTGAGGGAGCGAGTCCTGATCTCATCTGTCCTCTTGAGGAGGCTGGGCTCCGGCCTCCTTTCAGAGAGAGCAGGGGACAGCCAGACTGAGCCAGAGGAGGGAACTGGAGCCCTTCCCAATTCCTGGTAGCTCCTCGAGGCTTCTCCACCTGTTTCCAGCCACCCCCCCCCCAGCCCTTCTTGTCGCCCTCAGCTCCCGTCCACGTCTGCACACAGAGGCACAGAGGAAAAAGCGTACCCATCCGAGGCGCCGGGAGGTTTATTATAAGAACTGTACAAAGGAGCCTTCTGCTGGCCTGGCTTGGGCCTGTTCCCACCCGGACAAGGTGCAGTGGCCGTGGGTCTGCAGGGGGAGGAGGCCTGGACCCCGTTCAGCCACGCTGGCTCTGTACCCGACCTGGTGGAGAGAGTTCAGTCCAACAGAGGCTGAGGCTCTGGGGCCACATTCGTCCAGGCCCCGAGGAGGAGGAAGGAAAGGACGTGGGCAGGGTGCTGGTCGGAGGGGAGGCTGACCCCTGGAGGAACTTCCGAAGACAGAGCCAGAACTGCGGCAGGAAGAGACGGAAGGAGCAGGGGCCTCCTTCCAGAGAGGCCCCTGGCGGGGCCGGGGAGCAGGGCTGGGCCGTGGGTGTGAGGAAGAGAAGCAGAGAAGCAGCAGGGTGGCCTCACAGCGGTGAAAGAAAGGACTGCCCGGGCAGAGTGGGCGGACAGAGAGGAAGGCTCCGGCCTGTGGGCATGCACACAAGCAAACACACACACACACACACACACACACACACACACGCTGTTTGGAGGTTTTGCTGCTTCCTGAGTTTTAGTCGAACTGTTCACGAGAAACAAGAAGAAAAAGAAGAGGAACTAAGGGCAGCGGGGGTGGGGTGGGGGCTCAATGTGCAGACCTGACCACGTTTTCACACTCACACACACACTCACAGCGCAGGGACACTTCCATGGACTGGCCGACAGAGAAGACACACGCATGCCCACTGGTTAAGCACTCCAGGGCACGCTGACACACACAGATACACACACAGACAAATGCATGTGCAAGTTCTACGGGTCACAGTGGGTCACAGGCGCACACGCACACACACACAGGTGAGTAAATCCAGTGACCCCGAGCTGGCATCTCACCCCCTCCTCCAAGCTCGGCCTCTGTCTATTCGCGGGAGCCCAGATCAGCGCTGCCAAGAGAAGCGCTGCGGCCTGAGCCGGGTGAGCGGTGCCCACCTCAGTGTTGAAATCTCGAACGTGAGCTCAGCTAGAACATTCCTAGGATCACTATGGGGAGGGGAGGAAGGATGAGGCAAGAGGAAGAGAAGGGTTGGGGGTGGTCAGGAGGAGACCCTGGGGCTAGAGAGGCTGCCAGGAGCCCAAGTGGTGCTGATGGAGGAAGAAGGCTGGTGGGGAGGGAGGGAATCTTCTTCCCAAGCTCCAGCGTCCCCGACCCCACCTGAGATCTGGGTACTCAATCCAAGGAAGCCCCCAGTATAGCGATACACTGGTGGGATCCAACCCCTGCTACCCACCCCATCGTGCTTTCTAGAAAAAGATAATTCCCAAGGGGAATCTTCCCTTCTGCTCTTCTCCCAGGGGCCAGCCAGGGAGCTGGAGGGCCTGGGCAATAGATGAATCGGGAAAGGATTCAGGGGCCACAACCCAGCCCAATGTCTCAGCATCCAGCGGCCTCCTTGCCCCACCCCTCCACCGGGTATGTGGAGCTATTTCTGAACCAGAGATGTTTTCCTTCTCCTGAGAATTCCTGAGCAGGCAAGGTGAGCCGCATCCCAGAGGCCAGACAGGGTGGCAGGCCCTGGGCTCAGCTGTCTGCTCTCACTGAGGTTAAGACTTCCTTGTCCCAGAGGGAGCTGGAGGGCTGAACCACTGCCTGTAGAGAGGTCAGTAACCCTTAAGACTCTGGGGGCAGGAGGGCAGCCAATCCCTCCATCACAGGCCAGCTCCTCCCAAGTGGGGAGCAGAGACTCTGATGTTCTGACCTCCCCCAGGGCTGTGAGGAGGGCAGCAAGGCCCACGAGGAGGTGAGAGCAACTTGAAGATAAATATCGCGGAGGCAGCAGCCTCGGACCAGAGTGGAGGCTTCAGGTACAATTCCCCCCTTCCATGGCCTGGGTGACAGCCAGCACGGACAAGGCCTGTCCCCGCCAGGGAGCTGGGTCAGTACTGGATGCAGAGCCCTAGCTCCCTGAGCAGCAGGCACCAAGGGGGTGCTTTGGGGCTGTGCCACCTCACCACCACCTGCTAGACGAGAGACTCTTTGACCCCGGGGCGCACCGTCTGCCCCAGGGGTAGGGCCGGAGGGAGGGGTGTGCTGGCAGGGCTGATGGGCCTGAGCCCCACAGCAGGTCCGGAGTCCCCCATGGAGCCCCTCTCCTCCTCTTTGCTCGGCACACCGCTGTTGCCGTTGTCGGGGCCGTACATCTTGCTCATGGTGTCGGCGATCAGCCCCTCCTTCTCGGGGGCCTCGTCCCCGCCGCCGTCATGGTTGTGGCGGTACATGTAGGAGGCCTGCTTCACGGAGCGCTGCAGCAGGTGCCGGCGGTAAGCCCGCTGGATCTTGATGGCGCACACCTCCTCGTGCTTCCTCTTGAGGGTGGTGGTGATGGGCTCGTAGGAGACCTTGGAGGGGTTGGCGGCCATGAACTTCTCCTCCATGGTCTCCTTGAGGGCGTCCATCTCCCCAGAGTCACCCAGGACCTCTTTGGTCAGGGCAAAGAGGATGTCCAGGCAGTGGATCTTGTCCCCCGGCACCATGGGCAGGTCCAGCGTGATGAGCTTGATCTTGTTGGGCTTGGCGATCCTCAGCGGCTCCTGCAGGGTGTCCACGAAGTCGGAGAGGCGGCTGTAGTCGATGAACTGCGTGGCGTCGGGGTCGAACTTCTCCCACGTCTCGTAGAACATCTCGAAGTCGTCCTCCCCGAGAGGCTCGCTGCTCTCCTCCGTGGCCACGTTGAAGTTCTCCAGGATGATGGCAATGTACATGTTGACCACGATGAGGAAGGAAATGATGATGTAGCTGCAGAAGAAGCAGATGCCGATGGAGGGGTTGCCGCAGTCGCCCCGGACGCTGGTGCCCGGGTTCTCCAGGTTGGGGTCACAGTCGGGGGGCCCGCTGTTGAGGATGGGGTTGAGGAGCCCGTCCCAGCCGGCCGACGTGGTGATCTCGAAGAGGCAGATGATGCTGTTGCCGAAGGTCTCGAAGTTAAACATGTCGTCGATGCCAGACTCCTTCTTGACGTAGGCGAAGTTGGACATGCCGAAGATGGAGTAGATGAACATGACCAGGAAGAGGAGCAGGCCGATGTTGAAGAGGGCGGGCAGCGACATCATGAGCGCGAAGAGCAGCGTCCGGATGCCCTTGGCCCCGCGGATCAGCCGCAGGACCCGCCCGATCCGCGCCAGGCGGATCACTCGGAACAGCGTGGGCGACACGAAGTATTTCTGGATCAGGTCGGAGAGCGCCAGGCCTGCAGGGAGGAAGCCGCGAGGAAGCACTGCTGCCCGGGGGTGGGGGGTGGGGTGGGGCGCAGGGTGGGGAGCAGGGGGAAGGCGCGGCTCCACCGGGCATGGAGTGCTGGGCTCATCGACCTGGGAAGGAGCAATAGAAATTCATCGCTCCGGGCACAGCCCGAGTGGCCTGACCCATTAGACTCTCCCAGGCCTCCTGGGGTCCCGGGCTCCATCTCTGCCCTGACACAGCCCAGTGGAGGTGAGATGTGCCAAAGTGATGGGTAAGGCCCATTGCCAAGGCTGTTTACAGATGCCATGGATGAGAGGGAGGAGGAGGACAGCTCTGGGTGTGTGACAAAGGGCATGTTGCCTACCTGGTTTGTGACTCAGTTTCCTCATCTGTAAGATGGAAGCGACAACAGTCCCAGTCTCAGGACATTTGTCAGGAACAATTACTAATTACACAGCTAATACTGTGAAGTGCATGGCCTAGTTCAGGCAAACTGTCAGTGATGGATAAATGATAGCTAGTTACTGTCATAATTATACATGCCTCTCCTGTGTGTAAGGCTCCTAGAACCATCTTCTTCTTTTTTCAAAGTTTATTTATTTGGCTGTGATGGGTCTTAGTTGCAACATGTGGGATCTTTAGTTGTGGCATGTGGGATCCAGTGCCCTGACCAGGGATCAAACCTGGGCCCCCTGCATCAGGAGTGCAGAGTCTTAGCCACAGGGCCATCAGGGAAGTCCTGGAACCGTCTTCTTATGTCTTTCCCGAAGCACATCGGCACCTGAATGGGCCTCTTCAGGTCAGGTGAATGCTTCTGGAGCTGTGGTTGTGTGTGCACAGGACAGGCTGCCTGGGAACCCACCGGCTGTGCTTCTGGGCATTTAGTGTAGACACCGGGTGCAGATGCATGTGTGTGTGTGTCTGTGTGTAAAAGCCTACCAGGTGCATGAGCAGGTGTGTGTGTGGACACGAGGAGGGGGACCCCGGGCCTTCCCGAATGACTCAGCCCAGCCTGGCCCTGCTCACCCACAATGGACAGGATGACAACCACGAAGTCGAAGATATTCCAGCCGACGGTGAAGTAGTACTGGCGCAGGGCCAGCATCTTGAGCACGCACTCGCCCGTGAAGACGATGATGAAGACCATGTTGATGTTGTACAGGATGTCCACCTTGAGCTGGCTCTGGTCGTCCGTCTCCACCATCATGGTGACCATGTTGAGGCAAATGAGGATCATGATCGAGATGTCAAACGCCTGCTTGGTCACCAGGTCGTACACCATGCCCTGGATCTTGTTCTGCAGCAGGGGCGGGAGCGCAGGGAGGCGGGCGGGTGGGTGTGGGGGCAGAGCAGGCCATGGACCAACAGGAGGTGCGGGAGCACGCAACAGAGTGTGTGGGGTGGGGAGGCGAGAGAGAGAGAGAAACGAGGCACTGGGGCCTGTGGTGGGGTCGGCCAGGGAGGCGGGGAGACCCATGGAAACGGGCCATTCTGTCGGGGCTGAGGGCCTCCTTCCTCTCTCTGGGAACTTCTTCCCGAATTAAGGGCCCTCGGCAACCCCTCATCCTTCCCCCGAAGTGGTGGCTCACTGGGGGAGCTGTCCAGACATCCTCTTCCTCCTCTCTCCAGGGGCCCTTGCCCCCAGAGGCCACCAGCTAAGGAGCTGAATGGATGCTGGAGGTGCTGTGCAGGGTTGGGCAAGGGGTAAACCAGTGACTGGAGTTTATCAGGCTGCTGTGCTTGCTTGTACATGAAGTGTGTCGTTATGGAGAGGTGCCCCTCCCAGCAGGTGGGCCCAACCTTCCTAGAGGGGCCCCAGCCTCACACCAGGGATACAGCCTGGTGGGCAGAGAGCAGGCTGCCTTTTGCATCCCCCGCACAGGCCCCCTTGGGCAGGAGCCTCATAAGGGCTGTAGGGGGAAGGGCCCAGAGGGCTGGTACCTGGGGCCGGGGAATTGGCTTCTGAGGCTTCTTGGAGCCAAGCTTCTTCATGGCGTTATAGTACTTCTTCTGTTCTTCTGTCATGAAGATGTCTTTCCCTCCAAAGTACAATGGGATGGGGCCCGTAAGGTTGGAGAGTCCCCCTTTCTTAGCTTCCAGGACTTCCTTGCCTCAGACATCATCTGTAAAGCCCTCCCCCATCCCAGCAGGGGGGCCTGGTGGGAGGAGGGAAGCAGACCTGCCCAGAGGGCCAGAGATAGGGGTTGGAGGAGGCAGGGAAGGGGAACGGAGGGGTCCCAGAGAAGCGGGGGTGGGTGACAGAGGGAGGGGCAAGCACAGCCCCCACGGCCCATTTTGGGCCGCCTTCCATCAGTATTTCCCTGGGCCCTCCAAATGAGCCAGCTAAAGCAGGCAGCATGAGCCTCAGGAAGGAAACCAAGGTTCACACGGGCCCCGTCACGCGTTCAGGGTCACCTGGTGGGATCAGAACCCGGGCTCTGCCTCAGTCGGGTGCGCGGACAGTGTTTGTGAACATACAAAGGGAGGAGTGGACAAAGCCCGTGGGAGGAGGGCGCCCAGCGAGGGGAGGACCCGGGGGAGGGCGGGCTAGATACTCATCTTCTTCTTCTGCTGGTTGAAGTTGTCGATGATGACACCGATGAAGAGGTTGAGGGTGAAGAAGGAGCCGAAGATGATGAAGATGACGAAATAGAGGTACATGTAGAGGTTCACCTCGTACTGCGGCTGCTCCTCCTTCTGCACAGGACGGGGCGCGTGTGTGGGGTGGGCCGGGGGCTGCACTGCCTGCCCCCTGGCCCGCTGTGGGCCCGCCCACCCCTGCAGGCGGTGGGGTCTCGGGGGCTCCCGCGGAGGCTGCCTGGGGTGGGGATGGATCTGAGTCCTCTCCCCAGGCTCACTCACCAGCCCCCTCTCAGGGACCCCTACTCACCTCCCGGGAGTCCACGGCAGCGTACATGATGTCCATCCAGCCCTTGAAGGTGGCCTGCGAGAGGGCGGTTGGTGTGAGCGGAGGGGCTGCTCCCTGCTTCCCCCATCCATGAGTCTCCCTCCCTGCCCACCCCAGAAGCTGCCTGCTCCAAGTCCCACCGGGCAGGCATCAAATACAGACCATCGCCCTACAGACAGGTATGGACACCACCTCTGGGTCCTCCAGCCCTGGAGGCAGGTGGAAGGGTCCCTAACGAGGAGTGGCCGGGGGCTCAGTCCCAGTGAGATTCCAGGGGCATCTCCACCCCTGCCTCAGGCAACCTCACTCACCACCTGCAACAGCGAGAGGTAGCCCAGGCCCACGTTGTCGTAGTTGACCTTGACGTTGAGCCAGCGGACCTGGCCCGTGTGCATCAGGCTCTCGCACTCGGACTTGTTGTTGACCTCGGTGACGTCGAATCTCTCGGAGGTGGTGGTGTTGATGCAGTAGTAGAACTTGCCGGCAAACAGGTTGACACCCATGATGCTGAAGATGAGCCAGAAGATGAGGCAGACGAGCAGCACGTTCATGATGGAGGGGATGGCTCCCAGGAGGGCATTCACCACCACCTGGGGGCCAGGGGTGGGGAGGACGGAGTCACTGCCAGATCCTCTCCCAGGCAGCAGGGTAGGGGGCATCACCCACCTCCTCTGGGAGAGGGCTCCCCACCCACACCAGCCAAGGGGCCAAGCAGGGAAGGCTTCCTGGAGGAGGGCTGATCTGAATGAAGGCAGGCTGCGGGAAAAGTCTACTGGGATTTCTGTGGGGGTGGGGGATGGTGGGAGCTGGGAGCAGGGGTAGGGGGTTGCCGGCCTGCTGGCTGAAGAGGGCTCTCAGCTTCGCTGGAGCCAACAGCCCAGGGTGGGGAGCTGGGCTTCTCTGGAAGCAGCCCGGCCACGGGTCACCAGGCAGGAGACAAACACTCTTTCCTCGGCCCCCATAGGAAACTCAGTCCCCGTGACCTGGCCCCCCGGCTCATCTGCTCACAGGATTAGAGACAAAGACCCAGAAAAGAACGGAGCCTTCGAAGCAGCAGGAACCTTGGGGACCGGAGCTCTGTGCCCAGCCAGCCCTGGCCACACAGGCCAACCGCATTGTTTCCGGCTGAGCTGAATCTGAGAATTATCTGTTTTCAAGGAGAAGTGGTTTCATGACCTCCAGACAAAGTGAGTGGAGTAAGCCCGGTGATGCCCAGGGCAATGCTGTTCCTGGCTGGGGCACCAAACCAGGCTGAGTGCCCTGCTGACCTGCAACCATCTGCTTCATGGAAGTCTGTCCCCCCCAGAGTAGGCCTTGCTCTTAACAGAACCCCTACTTCCAGCCTTGGCGGGGGAAGTCCCCTTGGTCTTGCCCGAACCCTGTATTTACCTGTCACTTCCGCCCTCTGGGGCCTGAGGGACGGATGGGCAGGCTCAGAGCCCTGAGGGGCCCCAGTCTGAGGCTGGGGAGAGTCACCTATAAACCCACAGACCTATCCTTCCTCGCCTGCCTGGGTGCCCTCAGGCCCCTCCTGGGAGCGGCTGCAGCCTCTGCTGCCCCCTAGTGGCGGCAGAGAGGAGTGAAGGAGGGAGCTGAGGGCAGGAACCCGCACCTGGGCTGGTTGTGCGGGGGTGCCTTTTGTTGTTGTTGCTCATTCGCTCAGTCGTGTCCGACTCTTTGCGACCTCATGGACGGTAGCCCGCCAGGCTCGTCCGTCCTCCACCGCCTCCCGGAGTTTGCTCAAATTCATGTCCATTGAGTCAGTGTTGCTATCTAACCATCTCATCCTCTGCCACTCCCTTCTCCTTTTGCCATCAGTTGCCTGGAGGCCCCCCAAACCTGGACTCGCGGTGGTGGCCAGAGTACAGACACGCCCCCAGCCCCCTTCCAAGCTCTGGCTGCTCCCCCACCCTTAGCCCTACTCACAGTCCCCCTCGACACCCACCCTCATGCCCTCGAATCGAGACAGTGCCCTCAGGGGGCGCAGGGCCCGCAGCGTCCGCAGGGATTTGATGGGTCCCAGCTCCGAGTAGCCCAGCCAGTTGGCCACCAGGCTGATGATGGAGACCTGCAAACGGGAGGGTGGGTGGTCAGGGAGCGCCTCCGGAGCTGGCGGTGGAGCCGGGTGGGAGTGGGGCGGACTCACGTCCACGATGAGGAAGTCCAGCCAGCACCAGGCATTGGTGAAGTACACCTTGAAGCCGTAGGCCACCCACTTGAGCAGCATCTCCAGGATGAAGATGTAGGTGAAGACCTTGTCGGCATACTCCAGGATGGTGCGGATGACTCGCCGCTGCTCGATGTAGATGTCCTCGAAGGCCTGGGGGCACCAACGGGTGGGTGGCCAAGGCCCAGAGGCTGGGGCAGGAGCCACGTCCCTATAGCTGCTGGTTCCCAGGGGTCTGGCACTGGGGTCAGGTTGGGAGGGCTGACTCCCCGTGCCCATCAATGGGGTGAGCAGGGCAGTTCCTGGTGCGGGGAAGCCCCTCAGCTCCCCTTCCCCAGACCTAATGACAGGAATGTTCACTAACCTGCAGGGGGGTCTGCTGTGACACAGGCTGGCCCCCCAACCCCACGTTCCCTTCCCACCTGCTCCCTGGTCGGGACCTGTCAGCCAGGGAGGCACACGGGGTCAGAACCCATCTGCCTCTTTATAAAAATGAGCATAGTCTGCCACACACCCCGGAAGCACTGGTGAGTTCTTCAGGGCTCTCTCTCTCTGGGTTCCGGCCTGTCCAGCAAGTATCCCTCCCATGGTGCGGAAAGGAGGGAGCCCTGGGACGGCCTGCTTCCAGCCTGGCCCCTGCCCCTGCCCGTGCCCGGCCCCCAGGGCGGCGCCTACCAAGGCCCCACTGCTGAGCAGGATCATGAAGACGATGAAGGTCTCGAACCAGTTGTGCTCGACGATCTTGAAGCAGGCCCTGCGAAGGGTCCACCACTTCTTCCCTCGACCCTGGGAGATGTCCACAGAGAGGAAGGGAAAGCGCTGCACACAGGCTAGGGAGGGAGGGCGGCAGGGGCACCCATCATGGGCTGCCTGAGGAGCATGGTCAGCCCGTTTCCCCCACTCCCCTTCCCAGGGTGCCCCCTCCCCATCCTGACTGCATGCAGAGACACGCCAAAGAACAGGAGTGCGGGCCACCCACGCAGGTTCCACGGCTTTCAGCTGTCCCTGGCCTCCCTCACATCCCCCAGGCAGCCTCTACTCTGCACAGCCCAGACTCTTTGGGCAAGGAATGTTCTGGAAGGGCCAGGCAGGCCTCTTTCTGGAAGACG
Source organism: Neotragus moschatus (assembly GCA_006410615.1). Taxonomy (NCBI): domain Eukaryota; kingdom Metazoa; phylum Chordata; class Mammalia; order Artiodactyla; family Bovidae; genus Neotragus; species Neotragus moschatus. The sequence continues at coordinate 1,277,352 of SJYA01002587.1, forward strand.
AGGCTGAGGAGGACAGCCTTAGAGAAGCCAGTGCTGAGGGCCTGCTTCGTGCTGGCCATACTCAGGGCTCTACGGGGATTCTGTGCAGTAGCCTGCGGGCTGCTGGGACTGTCACCCACGGCACACACGGCAGGGGTCAGAGGGGGCATCTGCTCTGACACCCCTTCCTGGGGTCGCATTCTCCCGGGTGCAGAAGGGCAGGGCACCATCGGAGGAAGAAGGCCCTGACCGCTTTTGGTGACTCGCTTGTCCCCAAGCCATCCCCAAGGAGACAGTGAGCTAAGGCTGAGGCTCGCCTGGGGCCCTGGCCTGGCCTGCCCCTCCCGGGGTCTGCCGGGCTGGGGGAGGCACCCTGGCGGGCTGACCCTCACCCTCGGTGAAGCACTCCTCAGGCTGCTCCCCCTCGGGGTTCTCCTCAGCCTGCTCCTCGGGGTCGTCCTCGGGGGGCTTGTAGTCGGCAGTGCTGCAGATGGAGGAGTTCCCGTCCAGGGGCTGCAGCGGCTTCTGCGGAGGCCACAGGGTCATGTGACCCCTGGGTTCTCCCACCACGTGGGGCAGAGGGGGTCCAGCTGGAAGCCCGGAGGGGAGGGCCCAGAAGGGAGAAGGGGAAGCGGGGGGGTGGGGGGGGATGGAGCAGATTTATTCATTCACAGACTCATTCATTCATTCAGCCCTGGATTGTGCAGCCAGCACTGGGGTCTGTGCAGAAGGACCCAGGCTTTGGCCCTGACCTCGGGGCTCTTGGATTTGAAGAGGCTCGGAGATGCTGGCTAGGGAGGGAAGGGGTCAGGATGGAGCAATGTCCGAGCCTTCCTATGCTCTGTTCAGCTGAGGAATCCAGAAAGATGGGGGAATCCAGAAAGGGTGGGGTTGAGGGGCTGGAACTCCAGCCTGGTCAGACTTCCCTCACCTCCTCCTAGCCCAGCCTCCACTCCTCAAGGGGCCCACTTTGTGTCTGGGGTGAGGCCCCTGAAAAGGAAAATGGAGAGGGTCACGGGGTGGTGGCAAGGGGCAGCTGTCAGAATGGTGGCCAGTTGACAGAAAGGGAAACTGAGGCACGGGGAATTGGGTCGGGCAGGATGCCCGCTGAGCCACTGGCCCTGCCTATGCCCCCCACCTCCCACCGCCCCTCTGGAGCCATGCCCCCTCCAGAGTCCCCAGTGCCTTGGCCCGGCTGCTGTCCGGCCCTTCTCCACCCCCACTCCTCATACCGAGGTTGGTGCCACGTTTCCCGGGGTATTTATAGCTTGGCAGCCGCTCGGCTCCCTGGTAAGTAAGCATGCCACGTATTTGGGGGGAATAAGGAGTCAAGAGCTTTTAGGGCACAGTTTATTTAGGCTCTGGTGCCTGCTGGGCCCACGCTGCCAGGGTGGGGGTGGTCAGGTGGCCCTGCCCTAGCTTAAGTGCTGATCCTTCCCCAGCTCCATCAGGGTGGGTGAGGGGCTCAGCCTGAGCTCCTGGGGGCAACCGCCAGGGCCTCCCGAAACCTCACAGGGGAGGGGCAGGGGCAGGGGGTGGGCATCAGGGCTCCAGCTGAGGCTGGGGCCCAGCTCTCCAGTTCTCCTTCAGCTCCACCCCACTGGATCCCTGACTCCCTCTCCCCAGTGTCTCTAGCCCAGACCTGGTACTCTGGCCCATGCTGGGAAGTTGGGACCGCGTCCCCACCACCACCAGGGGGCGTCTACACAGAAAGAGATGATAATAGCAAGAACTTGGTAGGGGCTTCTTAACCCCAGGGCAGGGTTAAGAGAGGCCCCTTGGGTTCCAGCCCTGGATTCAGGCTTCTCAGGTGAGAATATGCGATCTCACAGCGCCACCTACTGGTGAGAGGGGACCCAGAAGGAGCTGCAGGGCAGGAGTGCAGGGAGAGGCCTGGGGTGTTCGGTCAAGTGGAGTGGGTCATAATAATGGTATTTATAAGTCACCATTCACAGAGATGCTCTGCACACAGCATCTCATCTAATGCTCACAGTAACACCACAAGGTAGGTACCATTACCCCACCTTACAGATGGAGAAACTGAGGCTTGGAGAGGCTTTGTGCCGTATTCAAAGTCATACACAAATGTAGAGTCGTGACTGTCTGACTCCCGACCCCTGAATCTGGACCTTGCTACCGGCTTACCTTGACATCCTCAGGCTCGGAGAAGGTGTCAGTTTCCTCCTCTGTGGGCATCTCCAGGTCAGACTCCTCGGAGGCGATGGGGACGTGGATGGTCAGGTAGGGGTTATTGATGAAGTTGAGGTGGTCCAGCTCGATGCTGGGGGGAGGGCCGTCAGCCAGGCCCACGTGGTTCAGGATGTGGTTGTCCTTCTTGAGGTCCTTGCCACCCTCCTCGGGCGGAGGCTCCTTCTTCTCGTCCTCAGGGGCACTTTCTGGAGCCTCGCCGGCCTCCCCAGCCTCGCCGATGCTCCCAAGGCTGAGCATGATGGCCTCGGGGCTCAGGACCTTGCCGTGCAGCAGCCCCACGAGGAAGGCTTTGGCGAAGCCGATGCCCCACTTGATGCGGGCGATGGCAATCTGCAGGTTGTTCATCTCGCCGTCCTCGTCCGAGGCCGCCAGGCTGTCGGCACTGAAGGAGCTGAGCAGCAGGGCCAAGAACAGGTTCAAGACCTGGAGAGCAGGAGGCGAGAGGGAGCCTGAGCTTAGCTGCGGGGCCCTGAGGGCGCCACCTTCAGTCCACATGAGGGTCCTCGGGCCTCCAAGTCAGACCTACCTCTTGGTGGGCATTAAAGAGGGGCATCGTCTAAGAGAGGGCTTCCCTGGTGGCTCAGATGGTAAAGAATCTGCCTGCAGTGCAGTAGACCTGGGTTCGATCCCTGGGTTGGGAAGATTCCCTGGAGAAGGGAACGGCTACCCACGCCAGTATTCTTGTCTGGAGAATTCCACGGACAGAGGAGCGGTGGACCACAGTCCTTGGGGCTGCGAATGGTTGGACACGACTGAGTGACTAAGCAGCAGCGGCAGCACCTAACAGAACCCTCAGAACTGCTCTTGGAGCTGAGAAGTGCTACTGCCACGCCCATTTTACAGATACGGAGACTGAGGCTTGGGCACAAGAGAGGACTCTGCTGACCAAGGCGGAGGCAGGGTTTCAGGAGGCCCACTGGGTGGCAGGGACTCTTTGTGACTCTGTCCTCCACGGCTAGGGGATGCAGATCAAAAACTAGGGCTCAGGTCTCCAAGCTTCTAGGACTTATTGGGAGCCTGACTATTTTGAGCCTTCTCTTGTCTTGTAAGTGGGACTTTTAATAGTCCATGGGCTCCTGGTACGTACTCTTGTGTCCTCAGTCGTGTCTGACTCTTTTCGACTCCATGGACTGTAGCCAGCCCGATTCCTCTGGCCGTGGGATTCTCCAGGCAAGAATGCTGGACTGGATTGGGTTGCCATTTCCTCCTCCAGGAGATCTTCCTGACCCAGGGATCGAATCCACGTCTCTTGCATCTCCTACACTCCATGTGGATTCTTCACCACTGGTGCCACCTGGAGTTCCCAGTACTCAGACCTATGTCCCCGGCTGCTGTGGAAGGACGTCTGATCTACCTCGGCTCACTCCCTTTTCTTCCCCCGGGGTTCCCTGCTCTATTGGCTCCCTTCTCTTATTCCCACTGAAAGGGACATAAGAGGCTACTGGTCTACCTCCCTCGGCTTTATTTTTTGGTGGATATTTAACTGAGCCTCTCCCACTGTGTGCAGGAATGACTGGCCGCAGTTTGCTCCCAGCCTAGAGACAGACATTTGATCAGATGATCACAACGCAGTGGGTTTGCACAAAGTAGAGACTGGGGTTCACAGGCTTTGAAACCATGCTGCTTGGCTTTGAATCCCAAGTGATTAACTGTGTGTCCAGGGGCAAGTCCTATCACTGCCCCGTGCCTCGGTTTCCTTATCTGTACAACGGCAATGAGTCTAGTACCTACCTCCTCACATTGTTGTAAGGATTGAAAGGTCGATACAACTAGAGCGCACAGTAGGCACTCAAAACGTGTGGGCTGTTACGTGTGCGGCAATAGAAGGTTTTACACGGTAGTGGGAGGGGTGCGATGAACTCTGAGGCTAGCTCTGCATTTGATGAATGAGGAGCCTGAGTTCTCCCAGAGAGGTGGAGTGACTTGTCTAAGGACACACAGCACATTCAGAGCTAGAATCCAGGTTTCCTGTCATTGCACAACTTGGTGTGTGTGTGTGCTCAGTCATATCCAACTCTTTGCGACCCCATGGACTGTAGCCCACCAGGCTCCTTTATCCATGGGCCTTCCCATGCAAAAATACTGGAGTGGGTTGCCATTTCCTACTCCAGGGGATATTCCTGACCTAGAGATCAAACCCAAGTCTCTGGGATCTCCTGCATTGGCAAGTGGACTCTTTACCACTGAAGCTACCTGGAAAGCCCTGCACAACTTTAGAGGACATCATTTATTTAGACTNACTGGAGTGGGTTGCCATTTCCTACTCCAGGGGATATTCCTGACCTAGAGATCAAACCCAAGTCTCTGGGATCTCCTGCATTGGCAAGTGGACTCTTTACCACTGAAGCTACCTGGAAAGCCCTGCACAACTTTAGAGGACATCATTTATTTAGACTACAGTGTGAATGGCCACCCCAGAAGCTGTGCAATGCAGTGGTCCCATCTTCCATCAACCCACCTCCCAGGACAGTGAGGAGGACGGTGCAGCCTGACTGAGCAGGGGGAGGTCCCAGCTCCTGTCAACCAGAGGCAGGGGAGCCTCTTATTCTGGGGGCTGAGTGTGCAAATGGACATGAAAGAAGTAGGGTCAACTGCACTACGCCATTTTCTATCGGATTTGAGTATCCCCAGATTTTGGTATCTGCAAGGGGTCTTGGGGGCTTGCCCCCAAAACAAAAAAGAATCTCCTGCAATGCAGGAGACTCAGGTTCGATCCCTGAGTTGGGAAGATCTCCTGGAGAAGGGAATGGCTACCCATCCCAGTATTCTTGCCTGGAGAATTCCATGGACAGAGGAGCCTGGTGGGCTATAGTCCATGGGGTCAACATGACTGAGCAACTAACACACAGGGGGTTTTGGAACTAATTCCCTGAGTGACCAGGGGAGGACCGTACATGTGAATCTGTCTGGCTTTCACCAGTGTCCTCTAAGGTCTTTTTGTCATTGTCTTAACTATCATGCTGACATATCTTTAAAATAATTATAGGGAGGGAGGTTTGAGAGGGAGAGGATGCATGTATATTTAAAGCTGATTCACATTGTCATAGGGAAGAAACCAATGCAACATTGTAAAGCAATTATCCTCCAATTAAATAAATTTGAACTGGAGCAGAAAAATTTAAAATATATATATGTATCTATTACGTATTGTTCATCTTCTCTCTCTGGGGCAATGTGCTGGGGGATTCACTCCATCACCATGCCTTTTGGCTACTGTCCTGCCTTTGCCCCCCACCACAATGTACTGGTCTTTCTTTCCCTCTCTGGGGGGAGGTGTCCAGTTGCCAGAAACACATCTGAGATGGGAATTAGCTGCTCTCTGGGTCACCAGGGTTTGCACACGGCTCCTGCCTGGGACAGAAATAGCTGCCCCAGGCAAGGCATGGGGGGTGGGTTAAATTAGGGAAGGGGGTTGGACATTAGGTTCCCCAGGAGTGGGCTCCGACGGGAGGGTTCCCTATGACCTGGTCATTTCCTCTTCTTCACCCCCAAGGAAGTACTTGAGTGCCATGGACACTGGGAATCTGGGTCCCCACCCTCCCTGGCAGGGTGCCCCATGCCCTCTGGCAGACACTTGCTTCCATGAGGCCTGGGAGGGTGGTAGGCGGGGCCAGTGCCCAAGGAGTTGGCAGTGCGCCTCCCCGGCCACTCCGCTCCCTTTGAGCAAAGTGGGAGAGCTGTAGAGCTGGGCCTGAAAAGAGTGTCAGGGTGTGTGTGTGTGTGT
>SJYA01002587.1:1284296-1302609 GCA_006410615.1 Neotragus moschatus
GTGTGTGTGTGTGTGTGTGTGTGTGTGTGTGTGTGTGTATGTGTGTGTGTGTGTGTGTGTGTGTGTGATAGGAGGCGTAGGGGCACACACAGAGGCGGTGCCGTGTAGTGGTTCTGGATTCTGGGACCTGACTCCTTGGGTTCAAATCCTGCACAGGTTACTAAGGAACCCCCCTGAGCCTCTGCTTTCTTGTCTACAAAATACAGATAAGACAACACATCCCTGGGACCTCCCTGGTGGTCTAATGGTTAAGACTCCGAGCTCCCAATTCAAGGGGCCTGGGTTCGATCCCTGGTCAGGGAACTAGGTCCCACATGATGCAACTAAGAGCCCCCATGCCACAGCTAAAGATCACGCTTGCCTCAAAGAAGGTGAACGATCCTGTGTGCCGCAACCGGGGCCCGACACAGACAGTTAAAGTTAAATATTATTAAATATTTTATATTGAAACAAAATCCAGCACACACCACATGGAGGCTGGTGAGCATTCAGAGATCAATACCCAGGGCCACCCTGGTGGCTCAGTGGTAAAGAATCCACCTCCCAGTGCAGGAGACACGGGTTCAATCCCTGATCCAGGAAGATCCCATATGCCTCAGAGGGACTAACCCCATGCACCACAACTATTGAGCCCAGGCTCTAGAGCCCGGGAGCCGCAACTCCTGAGCCTGCGTGCCACAGCTATTAAAGCCTGAGTGTCCTACAGTCTGAGGTCTGCAACAAGAGAAGCTCCTGCGATGGGAAGCTCACACGTTGCGACGAAGAGTAGCCCCTGCTCGCCACAACTAGAGAAAAGCCCCCAGAGCAATGAAGACCCAGCAAACCCATAAACAAATAACAAATGCCATTTTTTAAAACCAGAGAGATTAACATCCGGAAAGTGCTCAGAATGCTGTATGAGCATGAACAGAGGTCGGCTGTCACCACTGGTACTCCGATGCTAACTCATCGTTAGTATCCCTAATGATGATATTGATGCTATTGTTGTTGGAAGTACACAGACTCAGTTTCTAGTCCAGGCTCAGTTGCACACTCACTGTGTGGTTCTGGGCTATGCCTCCTGGGAGCACAGAGCCAACATTACCTGCCTCACGGGGTTGTCAGGAGCAGTAGGGATAATACACGTAAAGCCCCTGGCGCAGGAACTGGCACGTGGCAGGAGCCCAGCGCCTGGCGTGTGGCGCCGGTTGGTGGCGGGTGTGGAATCTGCCACTGCTCCCTGGATGCCTGTAACTTTTGAACTCCCCTGGCCTCGTGGGCCAAGCACTTTATTGAGCACTTAGGTCCATGCAATCCTTCTGACCACCAGCAGAGTAGTCACTACCTGCCTCATCCCCATTTTACAGATGAGAAAAACTGAGGCCAGAGAGAGTGTAAATAACTTGCTCAAAGTTTCCCAGTCAGAAAGTGGCACAGTAGGGGGCCTGAAATGTTTTTGAATTTACATGTACACAGAAACCACTGCGACCCTTATAGTCTCTCCCAGGCCCCTTAAGCTGGCCCTCACAAACCTCTATTCAGAGTCTGCAACCCCCACTACCAGGAATCCTGCCCCCAAGTCCTGCTGCGGCGTTTCCTTTACTCTCCCCGCTCCCTAAGACCCCCTCCTTGGAGCAGTCGGCGCTGGGTTCTGCTGTCTGGCTGTCGAGACCCCATCCCACCGTCCCCTCCTCAGTCGTGGAGACTCCCCCGGCCGCTGGTCCGCCCCTGCCCCCAGCGGAGCTCAGCGTTATCTGAGAAGCGCTGACGGAGCAGCTCAAGGATTCCGCCGGCCTTTGCGGAACGTGGGGACGTGCGTCTTCCCACCCGCTCTTGCCCAGGGTAGCATCGTCCCCGCCCGGGGGCAGCCGGCACTGCTCTCCTGGCAGGGTGACCCCGCCCCGAGGAGCAGGGTCGGCAGGGTGAGGAGAGACGTCTCCCTCCGGCCGGCCGCAGAAACTGGCCAGCTGGACCACGACCCCACATCCCATTTGTCCTGGGCCCCTGCACCCCCTTCCCTCCTCCAGCGCCCCACCCAGCAAGTGGCAGGATAGAGGCAGTTCAGGCCATCTCCACATCCTCCCAACAGCAGGGCCTGATTCCAGGAGCAGAGGGTGAGAGGGGAGGAGAACGAAAGGGCCAGGAGTTCCTGGTATCGGCCCACACTGTGCCTTCTCCCGTCACGGTCAGCGCCCCCGGCCACCCCCTGAGGCAGCTGCCCCCAGCCTCTGGGACATAGTGCCTGATGATCCGAGGGGGAGCTGATGTAATAATAATAATAATAGAAGTATGGTGTTAAGTGTTAGTGGCTCAGTCGTGTCTGACTCTTTTGTGACCCCATAGACTGTAGCCTGCCAGCCTCCTCTGTCCATGGAATTCTCCAGGCAAGGATACTGGAGTGGGTAGCCATTCCCTTCTCCAGGGGATCTTCCTGACCCAGGGATTGAACCCGTGTCTCCTGCGCTGAAGGTGGATTCGTTACCAACTGAACCCCCAGAAATAAAATGCACAATAAATGCAGTGTGCTTGAATCACCCCAAAANATTCTCCAGGCAAGGATACTGGAGTGGGTAGCCATTCCCTTCTCCAGGGGATCTTCCTGACCCAGGGATTGAACCCGTGTCTCCTGCGCTGAAGGTGGATTCGTTACCAACTGAACCCCCAGAAATAAAATGCACAATAAATGCAGTGTGCTTGAATCACCCCAAAACCATCCTCCACGCCAGTCCGTGGAAAAACTGTCTTCCATGAAACTGGTCCCTGGTGCCAAAAAGGTTGGGCACCGTTGCCCTGAGGAGTCTACCATTTTTCTCCCATGTGGAGTTAGAGAACCCAGCCGTCCAGAGAGCAGGGACTCGTTCAAGGTCACATAGATGGCGAAGGAGCTGGGACTGGAACACGGGCCAGTCTGACTCCAGTCACCATGTTACTTTCCCCAAAACACTTGGTCTCAACGACTTGCACAGGACATCACCCAGAGCTCATTAGAAATGCAGGTCTAGGGGGCCCGGCTCAGAGCTGCCTCACCTGACTCCGGGGGCTGGGACTGGGAATCTAGGTTTTGAGAAACTCATGAGAGTTTTGAAGCAGGTTAAAATGGGAGAGCCACTGGGTTAAGCCATACAAAACTGCCATCCAGGGTCAGGGGAGGAATAAAACAATCACGTGTCAGCGATTTTACACAACACAGTTTCGTAGGAAAAGAACCCTTCAACAGTCCGATTTAAGGGAAAAAAAGGCACGGATGGGCTTCCGTGGTGGCTCAGTGGTAAAAAATCCACCTGCCAAGGGAGGATTTGATCCCTGGGTCAGGAAGATCCCGTGGGCAAGGAAAGAGCAACCCACTTCAGTATTCTTGCCTGGGAAATCCCACAAACGGAGGAACCTGGTGGGCTACAGTCCAGAGGGTCGCAGAAGAGTCAGACACAATTCAGCACCTAAACAACAGCAACAAAGGCACGGACATGCCCGGATGCCTGGGCTTTCTGGGCGAAGGTGTGGGAGCCCCCGGCGCACTCACTCACCACCAGGTTGCCGATGACCATGACCATGAGGAAGACGGTGAGGCACATGGCCTGGCCGGCCACCTCCATGCAGTCCCACATGGTCTCGATCCACTCCCCGCACAGGATGCGGAAGACGATGAGGAAGGAGTGGAAGAAGTCGTGCATGTGCCAGCGGGGCAGGGTGCAGTCCGCGGCGATCTTGCACACGCACTCCTTGTAGCTCTTGCCAAACAGCTGCATGCCCACCACGGCGAAGATGAACACGATGATGGCCAGCACCAGCGTCAGGTTGCCCAGCGCCCCCACCGAGTTGCCGATGATCTTGATAAGCATGTTCAGCGTCGGCCAGGACTTGGCCAGCTTGAAGACCCTCAGCTGCCGGGCAGGGGGAATGCAGGGGTTGGTGAGACCCAGGGACCCCTGGCCCAACCCCAACAGCCACGACCAGGGACTGAACCCAGACTCTCAGTGCAGAGTCCTCCCCACTGGACCACCAGGGGTTTCCCAGAAAGAACTCTTTTGAATGGCTCCAGCTCCTACCCCCTGAGGGATATGGGGCCTCAGTTTACCTCTCTGTTAAATGGGAATGCTCGCCTCCTACCACCTCATCCTCTTCACATGATCAAAAGAAAGAGTCCTCATCTCTTACATATAAAAGCTAAAACATTTACAAGTGCAATAAAATCTCAGGATTTTAAGATACTCCCCCATAAAAAGTGGGGAGACAGATAAAACAAGAACTACAGGATGCTGATGGCCACTGGAGCCAGGTCAAAGGTACACAGAGGGGTATCTTACTTTCTCTATATTTTTGTGGATGCATGAAAGGTCCCTACGAGGTGGTGAAAAGGATACTAATTCAGAGTCCCAATCCCCCTACTGATGAACTTCCTGAGGCTCAGTTTTCAGGTCTACATTATGGGCTGAAATTCCTGCCCCACTGCCCCCCCCAAGTTCACTTAGGAGTCAAGTCCAAATGGAAGCTCCTAGGCTGTCATTCTGGTCTACCAGCAGCCCTGTGTGATAAGAGGGAGGGCATCTTTCCCCCTTTGCCAGTAAGAAAAGTTCTGAGAGGCAGAGGGGTGCACACTAGGGCAGAGGGGCTTCCTTTCCAGTCCTCTGGCTTCTTGGGGGTTTCTGCTTGTGTCCTCTGAGCATCCACACCCCACCCTCCCTCAGCCCAGGTCCCAGGGCCTCACATACCAGGCGGAAGGAGCGGAGCACCGACAGCCCCTGCACGTTGGCCAGGCCCAGCTCCACCAGGCTGAGGGTGACGATGATGCTGTCAAAGATGTTCCAGCCCTGCTGGAAGTACTCGTAGGGGTCCATGGCAATGAGCTTCAGCACCATCTCGGCTGTGAAGATGCCTGTGAAGACCTGCGGGGGGTGGGGTGTGCAAAGCCTCAGGGGCACAGGGCCTCCAGAGTCCCCCACCCCACTCTTAAACCTCCGGGCAGAGCCCTCGAGGCCAGAAAAGAGGGTGACAGAGCCCCGAGGGGATGGGCATGGTACATGTGTACCCATGGCCCACAGTGGTGTGTGAATGAATGAGGAGCTGAACAGCCATGCCACCGGGCAGAGTGGGTACCGCTCAGAGACCGGGGCCCATCTCTTCCCGGCCTTGTGACTATGGGCCTGTCACTTGACTTCCTGGGGTCTCAACCCACTCATAGTAATAAGTGACACTCGTAGAGCGTTCTGTGTTTCACGCTATGGCCTCATCAGTATCCTGATCTCCATGGAGCTGGGAGGGATGATCACCACGTCCATCCCGGAGAAGAAAGGTCGAGGCTCCGAGAAGTCGGTGACAAGCTCTCGATCATGCTGTCCATATGGGGTCAGGTCTCAAACTCAGGTCTTGGGGTGCTTAGTTCAGTTTCCTGTCTCTATACCCTACAGCCTCTCTACCCTAGTTGGCGGGGGTGGGGCAGGGGGTGGTCCCAGGACCCAGAAAATCTGGGTGGATTCTGAAATCCGGGGAGGCCAGACAGGAGGTGAAGTTGAGGATCAGTGAGAACCAGAGCTGATCCCCCACAATCCGGAACTTGTCTGAGGGCTTCAGAGCCCCTAAAAGCTCCCTGGGCACGGCCCCCACCCTCCTGCCAGGCACCAGCTGCCCTGGGTCCACAGCCTGCCCAGGCATATGCTGAGCCCCACCCAGGAGCTGTCCCTAACCATAGCAGGTGCCCAGACAGCAGCAGAGTGTGGGCAGGGGGCGGGCAGGCGGCAGGCCGGGCCCATCACGCACACCCCAGCAGCTGCGCAGCGAGTCCCGAGCCCGCCCTTGCCCCTCCAGCCCAGCCTNGAGCCCCACCCAGGAGCTGTCCCTAACCATAGCAGGTGCCCAGACAGCAGCAGAGTGTGGGCAGGGGGCGGGCAGGCGGCAGGCCGGGCCCATCACGCACACCCCAGCAGCTGCGCAGCGAGTCCCGAGCCCGCCCTTGCCCCTCCAGCCCAGCCTGGCCATAGCTGCCTTGGGCATCTCGGGGGGTAGATGTGCCTGCCTCAGGGGCTGGCGAGTCCAAGGTCTGATTCCCATGCTGCCCACCCCAGCCTCATCTTGCTCCAGGCCTCACATCTTAACTCTCCCTGGGCTCCCCTCACCCTCAGGGTGCAGGAAGGATCTAGCCCATCGGCTACCCTGGATAGATTGAGAAGGGAATGGGGAAGGGTGGGGCCGGGTGGAGGAGGAGGCCGAGGCTTTTTCCCTTTGTCAGGCTCCACCGGGGCTGGCAACGAGGTGATAATGCTCCTAATGGGCAGGGATAAGCAGGGGGATCAGTGTGTGTCAACAATAGTGGAGCAGAAAGGGCAGAGAGGGGAGCTGGCCTGGTCGCCCTGGAGAAATGGAGCGGGCAGGGGGCCTCAGGGCTGGGGACGATGCCCTGGGGCCTCCGGGGGAGCGGGGGCCTCTTCGGCCTGGGTGCCCATGGCTCTACACCCTGTCTTCTGGGTCCCGTGGTCTCTCTTAGGCCCCCGGGCTAAGTCACTTCAGTCATGGCCGACTCTTTGCANGGGCAGGGGGCCTCAGGGCTGGGGACGATGCCCTGGGGCCTCCGGGGGAGCGGGGGCCTCTTCGGCCTGGGTGCCCATGGCTCTACACCCTGTCTTCTGGGTCCCGTGGTCTCTCTTAGGCCCCCGGGCTAAGTCACTTCAGTCATGGCCGACTCTTTGCAACACTGTGGACCATAACCCGCCAGGCTCCGCTGTCCGTGGGACTCTCCAGGCAAGAACACTGGAGTGGGTTGCCATGCCCTTCTCCAGGGGCCCACAACAACCTCTGAAAGTGGAGAGACTTGCCATCCAGCACTTCACTCCCCATCCCCAAGCTCCCACTCCCCCATCTCTCCCTCCAGGGCATGACTTGGACTCCAGAGCCCCTGGAGTCCTGATCTTAAGAAGCCAAGTACTTCATCCCCACTCTCTCTGCCCCCAAATACCCCGAAACCCAAATTCCACGGATCCCCATGTGCCCCATGTACCTCCTCTGGTACATCAACTCATGTCCCTGTATTCCCATACGCTAGGAAAACAACCCCAGCCTGTCTCTTGATGCCCCCTCATCGTGCCCTTCATTTCCACACAGCCCATGGGCCCTGTGGCCCCTCTCCTGTCCTGCCCAGTAAGGACCACCTCTCCCTTGTCCCCTCCGTACCAGGTTGCCCACGTTGAGCACACTGTCAAAGTGTTCTGTCATTGGGTAATGCTCCATGGCCATGAAGAGGGTGTTGAGCACGATGCAGATGGTGATGCCCAGGTCCACAAAGGGGTCCATGACGATCAGGTAGACGATCTTCTTGAACTTCACCCACGGGGCGCAGCAGTTCCATATGAGCACTTTATGGGAACATTTGTACCACCATGGTGGGCATTTCTGGTGGGCCTCTTCCAGCTCTGAAAACAGATGGCAGATAAGGATCTGCTCCCTCACCTGCTCCTTCTTCCACCTCCAACTGCAAGCCCACCTTCCAAGCCCTGCCCCTCAGAGCACCACACCTCAAGCCCCGCCTCTCAGTGGGTCACCCTCAAGACCCACCCCTAGACCCCGCCCACTTGGCCCCGCCCTCGGTGCTCCGCGCCCCCAGTGACCAGTCCCTTGAAACTGAAGGTGTTCAGTTCAGTTCAGCTGCTCAGTCGTGTCCGACTCTTTGAGACCCCATGAATCACAGCACGCCAGGCCTCCCTGTCCATCACCAACTCCCGGAGTTGCTCAGTAGTATCCGACTCTTTGAGAGCCCATGGACTGTAGCCGGCCAGGCTCCTCTGTCCATGGGATTTCCCAGGCAAGAATACTGAAGTGGGTTGCCATTTCCTTCTCCAGGGGATTTTCCCTACCCAGGGATCAAACTCTGCTTCGCAGGCAGATTCTTTACTGTCTGAGCCACCAGGGCAGCCCCATAAAGAGCCATGCCCTCAGAAGCCTTACCCCAGGTCCCTTCTCCCAGTGCCCTACTTCAGCTCCACCTTTTCAGCACAAAATCCCCCTATGCCATAGGGTGACTTCCATCCACTACCTATGGCCCAGAGCTGCTGGCCCAGGATCCCGGCTAGCGAGGGGCCCAGGGGCTTCAGGCAGAGGCAGGAGGCCACTGCAGAAGGTTGGGTCTCAGTTCCAACTGTTGCTGGCCAGAGCCTCTGAGGAGCACAGCGAGTCCTCCCTGGGGGCTCTGCCTCACACTGCCACTGGCTCCTCCAGACCGGACCCTGCCGGTCCTATCCCACCAGGGTAGCTTCCTAGAAACATGCCCTGTCCCTGCCTCTCCAGCTCTAAACCCCTGGGGCTCTGTCAGGCCCACGGACATGCTACATCTCCTCCAGGTCTTCCAGGCCTTGGGTGCCCATGGGAGTTCTCAGCCAGGGCGTGATCTCATTTAATCCACGAAAAATGTATGAGGTAATAATATTAGTGCCCCCGTGTCATAGATGAGGAAAGGGAACTGGAGTCAGGGGCTGTCCCATAGACATGTGGGTTTGAGGGCCTGAATGGGACACCCCAGGGAGGGGACAGCTGAGCCTCTCCCCCACCCAGCAATTAGTAAACCGGACCTCCCAAAGGCTGCAGGTTCTGACAGTAACACCCCCACTCCCAACCCAGGTGTTACTGCAGGTGCCTCAGATTGTGTCTGAGGTCCCAAACTTCCCACAGTGGTCCCAGCAAGGGCAATGTTGAATGATCTCCTTGGCTGGCTCTGCCCAGCATCCCCTGGGGTTTTCTCTGTCGGGGAACAGACACCTGGGTGCCCTTCAGGCAAGGTCAGATGGGATAGAGGTTTGCAAAGTCCTTCAAGTTCTTCCTGCCAAAAGGCAAGACACCTGGGGAGGGGACCAGTCCTTCTGATGTCAGATTTCCCTGAATCTTCCTTTCCTGCACCATTTCCTCCTCCTCTCTCCCCCTCATCCATCCACATGCCTGCATCTCTTCCCATTCATTAATCTTTCAGCCCACCCATCAAGCCATCCGTCCATCCATTCACCCATGCATCCAGCCATTCACCTACCCATCCACTCACTCACCCATCCACTCACTCACCCATCCACTCACCCATCCATCCACTCACCCATCCATCCACTCACTCACCCATCCACTCACTCACCCATCCACTCACTCACCCATCCATTCACCTACCCATCCACTCACCCATCCATCCACTCACCCATCCATCCACTCACTCACCCATCCACTCACCCACCCATCCACTCACCCATCCATCCACTCACTCACCCATCCATTCACCTACCTATCCACTCACTCACCCATCCACTCTCTCACCCATCCACTCACTCACCCATCCACTCACTCACCCATCCATTCACCTACCCATCCACTCACTCACCCATCCACTCTCTCACCCATCCATTCACCTACCCATCCACTCACCCATCCATCTACTTACCCATCCATCCACCCACCTACCCACTCACTATCTGTCCATTCATCCATCCATCCTTCCAACCATCCATCCATCCGTCCATCCATCCATGCATATGTCTACCCACCTCTCCTTGTCACCTTAACCTAGTCTCCTGAGGCCTAGGGGGCAGCATGAAGTTTTTTGGGGGTCTGTGGCTCTATCTGGGCAGAGTTTGACTTTGACCTTTAGCTTTTACCCAGAAGATATTTGTGGAACAGGATCTCCA
Organism: Neotragus moschatus; assembly: GCA_006410615.1. Taxonomy (NCBI): domain Eukaryota; kingdom Metazoa; phylum Chordata; class Mammalia; order Artiodactyla; family Bovidae; genus Neotragus; species Neotragus moschatus. The sequence goes on from SJYA01002587.1 coordinate 1,293,920, forward strand.
GTTTCCGGAACATTGGGCCTTCCTGGTTAGTATTCTTATCCTGTCCTTTCCCGTTGCCTTGGCAGCCCACAAGGCCTCCCGGAAGCCCCCAGTTCCCGCTGCAGCCTGGCCTTGTGGCCAGAATCGGGCCAGGTTAAGCCAGGACTATATTTATCACGGCCATTTCTTCGATGCCAATATTAAGTTACTGTCCTGAAGCGAGGCCCAGCCAGGCCCGTCCTGCTCCCACCCCGGGAGCCCGAGCAGCCCAATGGGCAGGGTGGGCAGGATGGGTCTGGGGATGCTGGGCACTCACCTTCCATGGCATCGGAAATACCGCTGTCTGTGCCGCAGCTTGGCCTTGGAGGCCCCTTCTCCCCTGCTGATGTGTCCAGGCTGCCGTTGCAGTCTTTACTGTGTGCTGGGTCCCCGTCCACCTCCCCACCTTCCAGAGCCTGGGCAGCCTTGGCCTGTTGACCAGCAAGGGTAATGGATGGGAATGGACTCTCAGAGCTTCCTCCTGAGTCCTTCAGGCTGGGGACCTCTCTTTTTGGCCTGCACCCAATCCACTGCAATAGGGGTGGTTGGTGGCAGGGAGAGGGGGGTGACAGGGTAGGGACCAAAGTGACTGAGGACCCTCATCCCTGAAGACCCTTCCTTCTCTGAAGCCTTGACTGACCCCGCACTTTATGAGGTTTTGGGTGAGTGCACAGCTGCTCCCTGGAGCCTCATCAGCACCCACCTTTCCCTCAGCCTGAACCCAGACATTGCCCATAAAAAAGTCATAAAACCATAGGTATTTGAGCTGGAAGGCTACTTCAGGTTTAACTACTCCAGATTCCTGGTTATGTATGGGAAAGCTGCGGCACTGAGCTATGAAATACTCTTTCTACTGCCTGGGAGCCTCACACCCCACCAAACCTCCACCTGAGCCTTCTGCCCCCCGGCCCCTGTCTCGCAGCCCCCACCCCACACCTCCCCGTGCCCCTCAGCCTGCCCAGGGTACCCTGGCTGAGGGGCAGGGAGATGCCCAGATCTTCCCCGCCCCCCACCTCCCCAAGGCCAGACCTTCTCCAGCTCCTCCTGCTGTTTTTTGAATTTCTCCAGCATCTGCTGAAACTCCTCCTCCTTCTCCTGATCCTCGGCCAGGGTGGCCTCATTCTGCTCAGCGTAGGCCATGGCTACCACAGCCAGGATCAGGTTGATGAGGTAGAAGGAGCCCAGGAAAATGATGACCACGAAAAAGATCATGTAGGTCTTGCCGGCTGCTCGAAGGGTCTGGAGTGAGGGAAGGGGAGGAAGTGTCACGTGGTACCCTGCCTGCTTTCACCTGGGCCCCCCTCCATACAACCACTGCCCAGAGAGGCAGACAGGAAGGATCCCTCACAGAGCCTGGAAGTTTGAGGGCTTTTGAGGCAAGGTATGGCTTCACAGGTGGCACCAGTGGTAAAGAACCTGCCTGCCAATGCAGGAGACATAAGAGATGTGGGTTCGATCCCTGAGTCAGGAACATACCCTGGAGGAGGAAATGGCAGCTCACNCATACAACCACTGCCCAGAGAGGCAGACAGGAAGGATCCCTCACAGAGCCTGGAAGTTTGAGGGCTTTTGAGGCAAGGTATGGCTTCACAGGTGGCACCAGTGGTAAAGAACCTGCCTGCCAATGCAGGAGACATAAGAGATGTGGGTTCGATCCCTGAGTCAGGAACATACCCTGGAGGAGGAAATGGCAGCTCACTCCAGTATTCTTGCCTGGAGAATCCCATGGACGGAGGATCCTGGAGGGCTACAGCCCATGGGGTGGCAAAAAGTCGGACACGACGGAAGTGACTTAGCATGCACACACATCGGCAATTATGTCATCTGCAGAGACAGCTTTCTATCTTCTTCTATGACCACCCTTGATGGGTTAAACCACATTCTGGGGAATTTCAAAATATGAACTTGGGACCCAGACCTTCCTGGGCTCCTGACTCAGAGAGCCCTGAGGACCCTGGCCAGATCAGAGATCCAGGATAAAAACTGGTGAATGTGGGCTTTGGGATCAGTTTGAAACGTAGTTTCCCCATGATGCCTGGCATCTAGTAAGAGCTCAGCAAATAGAAGCTATTGTTGTTATTACTATTACAGTTATTCATTTATTTTTGGCTGTGCTGGGTCTTTGTTGCTGCACACTGGCTTTCTCTAGTCGTGAAGAGCTGGGTTCACTCTAGCTGTGGTGCACAGGCTTCTCATCGTGGTGGCTTCTCTTGTCTCAGAATGTGGCTCCAGAGCATGGGGTCAGTAGTCATGGTGCAGGGGCTTGGTTGCCCCATGGCTTGTGGACTCTTCCTGGACCAGGGATCAAACCCATGTCCCCTGCACGGGCAGGCAGACTCACCTTCTTCTTTTTTTGAATATTTATTTATTTGGCTGTGCCAAGTCTTAGTTGTGGCCTTTTTATTTTACTTTAAAATTTTTATTTATTTTTCATTTAAAGATAATTGCTTTACAATATTATGTTGATTTCCGCCATATGTCAACATGAATCAGCCACAGGTGTACGCAGCAGGCAGATTCTTAACCACTGGACCACCAGGGAAGTCCTATTACTATTAGTATTAACATTGTCGATGTTAGAAACATCACCCGGCACTGGAAGGCATTGTTCTCCAGACTCAACCTGCCTACCTGCAAACTGTGGAAGGTAAATAATTATGGGCAGAACTGGTGTCTAAGCAGCCCTACTGGTTACTGTGAGGAGGCCTGGGAGTCTGTGCTAAGCTCAGATCTCAGCTCTTAAGCAAATGAGGAAAAGGAAGAAAAGGCTGGGGCTCAGCTCTGGGCAGAAACCGAATGCCAGAGGTACCAAGAGCCCATATATAGGGCCACTGAGGGGGGTCCCATGGAAGGGATGGCTTTGGTAAGGGTCCTACCAAGCCCCGAGGAGGCCATGGAGATGGAGGGAGGTAGGGCTGTGGGGCTGAGGGGCAGGGCAGGGCAGGGGGCTGCTGTACCAGCTGGAAGAGGTTCTCCCAGTAGTCCTGCGTCATGAGGCGGAAGAGAGCCAGGAAGGCCCAGCTGAAGGTGTCGTAGCTGGTGTAGCCGTAGTTGGGGTTCCGCCCGGCCTTGATGCACTCATAACCCTCAGGACAATGCCTACGGACAGGATGGGGACTGGTGTTAGGGAGAAAGGAGAGCTCCAACTAGGGGCCACATGGGGGGCACTCCGAGAAAAAAGAAAAACGTCCTTTCGTCTTGTCTGCATCCTGAAAACACGAGCATGCTCACGAGTTGTCTTTACACCTCCATCCGCCCCAGGGTCTCATCCCCAGTCATCCCCCATCTTCTGGCAACCCTGGGGCTACTGTTTCCATTCACCCCCCCACCCTCCTGGGTGTCACTCACCCAGCATCGCTGCTGTTCCCACAGAGCAGGGCGTCGTTGGAGCCCTCCAGGAAATAGAAGTTCCCTGTGGGAGTCAGAGGTCACAAAGGAAGCATGTCAGTGCGTGGACACTGTGGGCAGAGTGCCCATTGCACACCTGTGGACACATCTGTGTGGACCACGGGATGCTGTCACTACGTGGATGCTCTCGGGGCACCCCTTCCCTCTTCCTTTTTTTTTTTTAAATTAATTTTTATTGGAGTATAGTTGCTTTAGTTGTGTTAGCTTCCACCGTACAGCAAAATGAATCAGCCGTACACACACACACACACACACATACCCATTGCCACACACATTCTCCATACACACGTGGAGTCCCTTTTGGACTTCTTTCCCATTCAGGTCACCTCAGTGCGTTAAGCAGCATTCCCTGTGCTATATGGGCTTCCCTGATGGCTCAGCTGGTAAAAAACCTGCCTGCAATTCGGGAGACCTAGGTTCAATCCTTGGGTTGGGAAGATCCCCTGGAGAAGGGAAAGGCTACCAGTATTCTCGCCTGGAGAATGCCATGGACTGTGTAGTCCATGGGGTCGCAAAGAGTCAGACACGACTGAGCGACTTTCACTTTCACCTGAGTGATACAGCATGTTCTCATTAGCTGTCTGTTTTCTTCCTTCTCTTTTAAGGGCAGCTCCAAGTGCTAAGCTCTCTGGGAAATTCATTTTACTGTCAGCACAGTGCCTTGTATGGGGTCTAGTGGGGGTACAGAGGGAGATGGGGGGACATGTATGTGTGTGCCTGGGGCTACCACGTACCTGAGCAGGACCCCCAATGGAGGGGTGAGTGGGGGGTTAGAATCCAGGATGCCAGGTTGAAGAAGGTGGCATTTCTAAGCTGGCGATTCCATGTCCATTTTCTAAGCTGCCAGGAGGCACCGTGTGGACTAGGAGTGGCTTCATGAGAACACTGTCTTGTGTGTGTGCACCTGTGAGTCTGGGTATGTGAACGGGATGTGGGTGCCTGCTGCTGGCCCTGCTAGGACGATGGAGGAGAACAAGGAGCCTGCACATAGGGATTGTTGCTTTCCCTAGCCAAAGCTTTAGGATTTTCCAAACAATTTGGTGTTTGCTGTTACCCTTGTTTGCTGTAAACCCTTTGAGAGGGTAACCATTGGTGTTTAGTTGCCAAGTTGGGTTCGACTCTTTTGCAACTCCATAGATTGTAGCCCACCAGGCTCCTCTGTCCATGGCATTTCCCAGGTAAGAATACTGGAGTGGACTGTCATTTCCTTCTTCAGGGGTCTTTCCAACCCCGGGAATCAAACCCAGGTTTCCTGCATTGGCAGGTAGATTCTTAACCGCTGAGCCACCAGGGAAACTTGAGAGAAGCATTGTGGTCTTTATTTTATAGGTAAAGATTCTGAGGGTCAGGAAGATGAAGTGACTTGTCAGAGGTTACCTGAGCTGTTAAGTGATGGGTTCACACTCAGGTCTTTTTTTTAAAAAATGATCTTTTTATTTTTATTTATTTATTTTTTTTACTAGGAATTACAAATAGTGTCTGCATATAGGCATAAATTTGCAGTTGAACTAAAGCAATGTAAAGCTTTTATTATGTTAAAAACTCAAATTCTAGAAGAATTAAGAGTATTTGCTCTTATTCCAATGTGAAGAGAACTAGAGAAATATGCACATACCAATGAAAAGCCTGCATGTGTGGCTACTTTAGAAACTAAAATGTTTTTGTTAAATTCTTGTCTTTCCTCATTAATAATATCCATACCTTTACAAAAGATCCCCAAAATGAGGATTAAGAGTATTTAATCAATTATGAATCTGCCACTTTAAGTAGAGCTTTTCAATTAGCTCTCTCTTTCTCAAAGTGGATCATAACTCCAGAAAGGGGTTAGCAGTGGCTTTCCTGGGGGTGGGGTCTGCTGCTGCTGCTGCTGCTGCTAAGTCACTTCAGTCGTGACTCTGTGCGACCCCAGAGATGGTAGCCCACCGCCCCCCCCCCCCTCTCTGGGATTCTCCAGGCAAGAACACTGGAGTGGGTTGCCATTTCCTTCTCCAAAAATGATCTTTTTTAAAAAAATTATTTATGTATTTGGCCACATGAGGTCTTATCACATGGGACCTTCCTTGCAGCATGCTAGATTTTCAGTTGCAGCATGAGAACTTAATTGAGGCACGTGGGATCTAGTTCCCCGACCCAGGGATCAAACCCGGGCCCCCTGCATTGAGAGCATGGAGTCTTAGCCACTGGACCACCCGGGAAGTCCCTTCCTCAGGTTCTTTATCTCACACAAGGGGCTGCCAATGGGGCTAAGAAAGACCCCACTGGCCTCCCCACCCTCCCTTCTTACCTTCATCGCTGATGTAGGCATCCCAGTCAAAGGTATAGTTGCTGGCCCAGGTGTCGTTGCTGTACCAGGTATCATTGCCGAACCAGGTATAGTTGCCGTACCACGTGGTGTTGGTGTCATTGAAGGGCGGGGGCCAGCGCACACACTTCTGCCGCAGGTTTCCCATGAAGAGCTGCAGCCCCACCAGGGCAAAGACGCTCAGGCAGAAGACGGTGAGGATCATCACGTCCGAGAGTTTTTTTACCGACTGGATCAGGGCCCCCACGATGGTCTTCAGCCCTGATCACAGAGAGGGGGAGAGTGTGGCAGGGGGTAACTCACCGACCCAGCTCCTCCGAGCCTCTGCCTGCTCCATCTCCTTCGGGCCTTGGCTTACTTGGGGCGCTACTTCCCTGAAGCCTTCCCAAATTAGCCCCATCCATCTCTGATTACAACCTCCATCTCGAGCCTTCCAATGGCCACCGAATCTCAGCCACTAGAAGAATGGACTATGAAGACTCCACAGGGTGTTGCCTAACACAGGAGAGCAATAACACTCAGGCACACAGTGTAACTTAATAAATATCACTAAGTCAGGACTCCCAAAGTGTTCATAGAACACTAATCTCACAAGCTGTGCCCTTCATGAAAGGGGTTCAATCGTGCTTTTGGAAGGCACTTCCATAGTTGCTCAGTAATAAAAAATTTGCCTGCCAGTGAAGAAGATGTGGGTTCAATCCCTGGGTAAGGAAGATCCCCTTGAGGAGGGCATGGGAGCCACTCCAGTATTCTTGCCTGGAGAATCCCATGGACAGAGGAGCCTGGTAGGCTACATACAGTCCATAGGGTCGCAAAGAGTCAGACAACACTTAGCGACTCAACAACCNTGTGGGTTCAATCCCTGGGTAAGGAAGATCCCCTTGAGGAGGGCATGGGAGCCACTCCAGTATTCTTGCCTGGAGAATCCCATGGACAGAGGAGCCTGGTAGGCTACATACAGTCCATAGGGTCGCAAAGAGTCAGACAACACTTAGCGACTCAACAACCACCACCACCAACCCTTTGATACCCTTCTGGAGGGTCTTTATGTAGACTATCCTACCAGAGGCTTGGAAAAGTTCTGCAGAAACAAAAACTTTTTAATACCATGTTTCACCTTATTTGACACAGAACCCTTTCTCTTTTCGCTCAGTAACACCCAAGGAACAGCAGGGCTCACTCTGAGAAGCTCTAGGCTGACTTTGCAATATCATTGCATTCTGCCCCTCTGAACCGGCAAAGGCATAGCCAGATTGTATGGAATTTCAGGCTCAGATTCCATCATTTATGAAAGAACCATAACTTCTTCCTTGGGCCTAATCAGAGTGTCTCTCACTTCAATGTTTATTTCCTTTTCTTATCCTGGTATGAAGACAGAAGCTCAGCAGCTTCATCATAAAGGCCCTACGACCTCTGAGGATGCCGAAATGTGGCACAGAGGGCAGGTATTGTGGCCTTGACTCAGTGGCTAACATGCCGTGTTGCCTTCTCTCTGGGAGTCCCTCCTTCCTCAATTGCAATTCACAAGGGCTTTGGACTAGAGAAAACTAAGGTACTTCCTAGCATTAAGACAACTTCTCTGTCTCCCAGAGCCTGTTCTCCATGCGTTTCCGATCATCTTTCTCTCCTTTTGGAGAAGGAAATGGCAACCCACTCCAGTATTCTTGCCTAGAGAATTCCATGGACAGATGAGCCTGGCTGGCTACAGTCCATGGAGTTGCAAAGAGTTGGACATGACTGAGTGACTACACTTCTCTCCTTTAATGGACCTTCTCCAGTTTCTTCACATGCTTTTTTGAGGGTCTGGATGATCCAGATTCTNCCACTCCAGTATTCTTGCCTAGAGAATTCCATGGACAGATGAGCCTGGCTGGCTACAGTCCATGGAGTTGCAAAGAGTTGGACATGACTGAGTGACTACACTTCTCTCCTTTAATGGACCTTCTCCAGTTTCTTCACATGCTTTTTTGAGGGTCTGGATGATCCAGATTCTATTTATTTCATGCTTTTCTCGATGCATTACTTTGGAACTGCCCTGGCCTCATGGCTCAGTGGGTATGTGATGTGTTCATTATTGAGCTCTCAGGGTGTGGACTTTCTATCACTGAGTCCTTCTGTGTCTCTCAGCTGGAGCACTCTGCTCTGCCCAGTCTGTTTATTTTATTTAAAATGTGAACCCTATGCTAGGGCTTCCCTGGCAGCTCAGTTGGTAAAGAATTCCCTGCAATGTGGGAGACTCAGGGTCGATCCTTGGGTGAGGAAGATCCCCTGGGGAAGGAAACGGCAACCCACTCTGGTGTTCTTGCCTGGAGAATCCCATGGACAGAGAAGCCTGGTGGGCTACAGTCCATGGGGTTGCCAAGAGTTGGACATGACTTAGGGATTAAACCACCACCACCTCCCAGTGCCAGGCATGGCTCTAAGCACCTTATTGCTATCAAGGCTTTGAATTCTCATAATAACTGAGTGAGCAGTACTGTCATTATTCACAGTTTACAGATATGGAAACTGAAGCAGACAAGGGAGCCGTTTAAGCAAGGTCAAAGTCAGGAAGTGGTAGAGATGGGAGTTGAACCCAGGCAGTCTGGCTCCAGAGTCTGTGCTCTAACCACCTTGCTATGCTGCCTCTCAAAGCCCATCCTCCCACTTGGGGCCTCGTCTTCTCCCTGTAGACACACTGGACCCCCCTACTCTGTGTCCAGGCTTTGATGAGGGTGCTATGCCACCTGGGAGGGTTATGACCCTGGGTCAGGCTCCCAGAACTCGAGTGCCCCATTCCAGGCATGGGCGAGGGGGCAGGCCAGCTGGCCCAGGAGGAGGGTCCCTGCTCCTCCTCTGTACCTGGGATGACCGTGATGGTTTTCAGGGCCCGCAGCACCCGGAAGGTTCTCAGCGCTGAGATGTTGCCCAAGTCCACAAATTCCGTCAGGTACCTGGGGGGGGGGGGGCGGCGGGGGCTGTG